>OU342740.1:277572032-278010285 GCA_910589775.1 Avena eriantha | reverse complement strand
CACAAACCTCGTAAGGATCCACCGGTGTCATTGCATGTGTATTACTCTCATAGAACACACATGGATCCACCGGTGGCATCACATGTCTGCTCTTTTCATGAACCACAGTTAGAGTCATTGCATGTCTGCTCTTTCCATGAACCACAGCTAGAGTCATTCCATGTGTGTTCTGCTCACAGACCATATCATGAACCACTCCCAGTTTCATTGCATGTGTGTTCTTCTCATTAACCACACATGGATCCACCAGTGTCATTGCATGTCTGCTCTTCTCATTAACCACAGTTAGAGTCATTGCATGTATGTTCTTTTCACAAACCACATATCACCAGAGTCATTGCATGTGTGTTCTTCCCACAGACCATATCATGAACCACACCCGGTGTCATTGCATGTGTGTTCTTCCCATGAACCACACATGGATCCATCAGTGTCATCGCATGTCTGCTCTTTTCATGAACCACAGCTAGATTCATTGCATGTGTGTTCTTCTCACAGACCACATATCACCAGTGTCATTGCATGTGTGTTCTTCCCAAAGACCACACATGGATCCACTAGTGTCATTGCATGTGTGTTCTTCCCATGAACCACACAAGGATCCACCAGTGTCATTGCATGGGTGTTCTTTTCACAGACCACATATGGATCCACTAGTGTTATTGCCTCTCTGTTATTCTCACAAACCACGTAAGGATCCCCCGGTGTCATTGCATGTGTGTTACTCTCATAGACCACACATGGATCCACCGGTGGCATCGCATGTCTGCTCTTTTCATGAACCACAGTTAGAGTCATCGCATGTCTGCTCTTTTCATGAACCACAGCTAGAGTCATTGCATGTGTGTTCTTCTCACAAACCATATAATGAACCACACCCTGTGTCATTGGATGTGTGCTCTTCTCATTAACCATACATGGATCCACCAGTGTCATTGCATGTATGCTCTTCTCAATAACCACAGCAAGAGTCATTGCATGTCTGTTCTTTTCACAAACCACATATCAACAGAGTCATTGCATGTTTGTTCTTCCCACAGACCATATCATGAACCACACCCAGTGTCATTGCATGTGTGTTCTTCCCATGAGCCACACATGGATCCACCAGTGTCATCGCATGTCTGCCCTTTTCATGAACCACAGCTAGAGTCATTGCATGTGTGTTGTTCTCACAGACCACATATCACCAGTGTCATTGCACGTGTGTTCTTCCCATAGACCACACATGGATCCACCAGTGTCATTGCATGTGTGTTCTTCCCATGAACGACACATGGATCCACTAGTGTCATTGCATGTGTGTTCTTTTCATAGACCACATACGGATCGACCAGTGTCATTTCATGTGTGTTATTCTCACAGACCACGTAAGGGTCCACCGGTGTCGTTGCATATGTGTTCCTCTCATAGACCACACATGGATCCACCGCTGGCATCGCATGTCCGCTCTTTTCATGAACAACAGTTAGAGTCATCGCATGTCTTCTCTTTTCATGAACCACAGCTAGAGTCATTGCATGTGTGTTCTTCTCAAAAACCATATCATGAACCACACCCAGTGTCATTGCATGTGTGTTTTTCTCATTAACCACACATGGATCCACCAGTGTCATTGCATGTCTGCTCTTCTCATTAACCACAGATAGAGTCATGGCATGTCTGTTCTTTTCGCAAACCACATATCACCAGAGTCATTGCATGTGTGTTCTTCCCATGAACCACACATGGATCCACCAGTGTCATCGCATGTCTGCTCCTTTCATGAACCATAGCTAGAGTCATTGCATGTGTGTTCTTCTCACAGACCACATATCACCAGTGTCATTGCATGTGTGTTCTTCCCACAGACCACACATGGATCCACCAGTGTCATTTCACGTGTGTTCTTCCCATGAACCACACATGGTTCCACCAGTGTCATTGCATGTGTGTTCTTTTCACAGACCACATATGGATCCACCAGTGGCATTGCCTGTGTGTTATTCTCACAGACCATGTAAGGATCCACCGGTGTCATTGCATGTGTGTTCCTCTCATAGACCACACATGGATCCACTGGTGGTATCGCATGTCTGCTCTTTTCATGAACCACAGTTAGAGTCATCGCATGTCTGCTCTTTTCATGAACCACAGCTAGAGTCATTGCATGTGTGTTCTTCTCACAAACCATATCATGACCAATACCCAGTGTCATTGCATGTGTGTTCTTCTCATTAACCACACATGGATCCACCAGTGTCATTGCATGTCTGCTCTTCTCATTAACCACAGCTAGAGTCATTGCATGTCTGTTCTTTTCACAAACCACATATCACGGGAGTCATTGCATGTGTCTTCTTCCCACAGACCATATCATGAACCGCACCTAGTGTCATTGCATGTGTGTTCTTCTCAAAAACCATATCATGAACCACACCCAGTGTCATTGCATGTGTGTTTTTCTCATTAACCACACATGGATCCACCAGTGTCATTGCATGTCTGCTCTTCTCATTAACCACAGATAGAGTCATGGCATGTCTGTTCTTTTCGCAAACCACATATCACCAGTGGCATCACATGTCTGCTCTTTTCATGAACAACAGTTAGAGTCATCGCATGTCTGCTCTTTTCATGAACCATAGCTAGAGTCAGTGCATGTGTGTTCTTCTCACAAACCATATCATGAACCACACCCAGTGTCATTGCATGGGTGTTCTTCTCATTAACCACACATGGATCCACCAGTGTCATTGCATGTCTACTCTTCTCATTAACCACAGCCAGATTCATTGCATGTCTATTCTTTTCACAAACGACATATCACCAGAGTCATTGCATGTGTGTTCTTCCCACAGACCATATCATGAACCACACACAGTGTCATTGCATGTGTGTTCTTCCCATGAACTACACATGGATCCACCAGTGTGATCGCATGTCTGCTCTTTTCATGAACCACAGGTAGAGTCATTGCATGTGTGTTCTTCTCACAGACATCATATCACCAGTGTCATTGCATGTGTGTTCATCCCACAGACCACACATGGATCCACCAGTGTCATTGCATGTTTGCTTGTCATGGTGGTGTCACGACAGATGCCATGGATAGGCTAAAGGTGGGGACTAATACATGCTAGGGGAATCCAGGGAGGGATAGTGAGGTGATTCCTCACATAGAAGTTTGTATTTTATTCACTTCCAAGGTTACAAGTGCTCCTAGATCTGTATTGGCGAGAGGAGGAAGAAGGAGCTCTCTTACTCTCACCCACAGTTAACCCGTACAAGACCAACTAGAGATCAACCCTTAGAACCCTAAAACCAATCAGAATAGTGGAACCCCTTCTATAGAGGCCCTAGCCCTCCTTATATAGGGGTTGCTAGGTCCCCACTTAGGGCATACGTGGAGGCATATTCCTGAGAATATGCCTTCTCCCAAAATAGTAAGCCGACCGGGTTGCTTTTCCCCCGCGTCACACAAGCAGAGGCTACGTGAGCCTCTGCGGCGCCTGCGTCAGCCGACATGGGCGTCGTCACCTCTGTCGGCCATGCCTCGGTGGTCCTGCCCCTGTCCGCTTCACTCATGCAGTGCGTACCAGGGCTCCTTTTGACCAGCAAGATTCCTTCCTTCTCCTAGAAGCTAGATATGACCCGGATCATAGTTGATCCGGCCACACCCGTTCCTGCATACAAGTTAAATACGCCTTTCCGACTTATGGCTTATGTCGGTTGAGACCTAGTTAGGTGGACGCCCCCTGGTCCGGGTTACCCCGTGATTCGGCCTGCCTTGAAGTGACCCGGACAGCATCCGCTTTAGCCTTGCCGAACCTCGGCTAACTCGGCCATTATACCCCGGCATGACCCTACCCGGGGGTATCCCCCCACATTAGTCCCCGAAGCTGGTGTGGTCTTAGCTGCCTTGGCCGCTAAGGCCATATCAGGTTCAATTATATTGAGCTTTGGATGTTATTTCCGAGTTACCTCCTTATCTCGAATTGTATGGATTTACGTTCCCTTCGCACGTTCCAAGTTTTCACTTGCTGGCTGGGTTACCACCTTAACTCGGACCTCATGGTTTTACTTTCCCTTGGCACATTCCAAGTTTTCACTTGCTGGCCGGGTTACCACGGTCTCATTCGGGTCTTCTTTCCTTCTCTCGTACGCTAACCCACGTGGATGCTAATCATTAGGTTGCCTCATTTTAAGGGCCAGCTACAGTAACCGCCGCAGTAATTGTCAGTTATCACTATGTGCGGGTCACGTCACGCCTGCCTCCTCGTTAACCGCGTCAATGCATCACATCATGGGATCAACTACACCCTGTGGCCTTCCGTGTGGCTCGCTGCTGATTGGTCGATGCCGGCTATACATGGCCACACCGTGTGGCGTACCCGCATGACACGATCCCACTTCCCCCTCGAGGGAGTGGTTAAATAGGGGAGGGGTGCACCCCTTAGGTCTTTTTTCCCCTTCCGCGCCCCTCTGCCTCTAGCTCTTCTTCTTCGTCGTCTTCCCCACGACAGCGCCGTCGCCATTGCTTCTAAGTAGCAGTGCGGCGCCGCGCCCCTCTGCCTCTAGCTCTTCTTCTTCTTCGTCTTCCCCGTGACAGCGCCGCCGCCATTGCTTCTAAGTAGCAGTGCCACCGCCGCACTGCTTCCCCACGCCTCTGCATCGCCGCCACCGCTACGCACCTCCTCCACCACGGGTCGTTGTCAATCTAGGCCTTTGCCCCCCACCGCCGCTAGCACCAGTGAGGGCAGCGAACACCAGATGACAGAGGAGGAGCTCGCCGTCGCGGAGCAAGAGATGGAGGAAGACACCGCCACGGCGAACCGTGGTGCGTGGGCCGGGTCCTGGATTGGCTCTACCGCACCAGACGCATCCCCGCCGGCGTCACCGCGCGCCTCGCCTCCGCCGAACTAGCCCCCTCACCCAATCCGGGTGAGTACGTTGTGTTCTTGTCCCACTTCCAGTGGGGGTTCGGTTTGCCGATCAGCGATTTCTTCCATGATTGGTTAAGCACCTACGAACTCCAGCCGCACCACCTTCCTGCCAACGCAATTACTTCTCTTTCTGCTTTTGCCTCCACGATCGAAGGCTATGCCGGACTATGGCCCACGAAGGAGCTATGGATTTGGTTTTTCGGCCTTCGTCGTAATGTCATTCCGAACATTCAACTTGACCCGGAGGACAAGCAGCTCACTCAATTCGGAGCTGCGTCCATCTCACCCCGGAGGCTATCCGTTTTCCCCCGAGTCACCGGGCTGGACTCCTGCAAAGGATGGGCCCAGACTTTCTTTTATGTCCGGAATGCAGGCACCGAAGACTTGATCCGGCTGCTTCCCTATGCTCCGGGTCCACCTAACCCGGAGTTGTGGGACGTTGTCCCCAAGAAGCCCACAGCCTTGGCCAACCAGGTCAACAAAAGGTTCACGAAACTGAAGAAGCTCGGGTTGCGCAACGAGGACGCTATGATCACATTCGTCCGCAACCGGATCTCCCCCCTCCAGAAGCGCACTCACAAGGTGTATCACATGAGCTTCGGCCGCGACCCCAACCGGACCTCATCCTTCGAGTTGAGCAACACGGAGATCTATCGCCGGGTTAAGGCTCTCTTCACCACCCATAAGAACTTCTCCGCTGAGTGGACGAGGGGAATTGAGCATTTTTGCCGTGATAGGCTTCCTCCCGGGGTAAGCTTCGTGGCACAAACTTACTCCGGATTTAATTATATGTCGGTCGTTGTTGTATTTTTGACTCTGTTGTCTGTTCTTTTCCTCAGTTATTCCTTCAGCAGACCCTCGAGGATGGCACCGATCCGACCCTTAAGTGGGCGCCCGACCGGAGACCTCAGACGAGGAAGAGCCGGATCAGGAGATGTTCCTCCCGATGACCGACACTACAAAGCGACCCACCGGTAAACCCTCTTCCATTAGAGATTGGCCCGATGATGAAGATGACTCGGATGTCGAGGTGATGGAAGCTATTGACGTTGTCCCTCTTTCTTATGCTTTTCCGGCACTAGCTAACCCTGGTGGGAAGATCCACGAGGACCCTCCCCTTGCTACGGGCGAACCTGTTCCGGTAGCGCTGAAGAAGAAGCGCGGAGCTGCATCAAGTTCCTCCTCCGGACCTTCTCAGCTCGCCAAAAGGCGAAAGAAGTCCGGAGACAAAACCCTCTCCAAGCCAGCAGGCAAGGCCCCAACACGAAGGGCTCGGAAACCCAAGGAGCCCCTGACCTCGGATGCGTAAGCCTCTTTTCCCTCTGCAACTTATTCTTCCTTGCATTGTTTTAGTTTCTCTTCTAACATTATTTGATTCGGCAGGGCTACGGTGGAGGTCCCCCAGAGTGGATCTAGCATCTCTTCGCCGCTCCGACCTAGCCCTTCTCCCCCTCGTGACCACGAGTCACGCCTGCTGAGCCCTATTCCAGAGGGTTCTGCGGCTGCCCCGGGTTCTATTCCACCTCGTCAAGAGGGGGGTAACCTTGGAGTGGGGGAGACCGGCCCAGCCGAGGTGGCGGCATCCACAACTTCGGCTTCTCCGCAACCAGCAACTACCGAGACTACCTCAGCACCAGCACCAGCTCCAGCACCAGCAACCACCCCAGCACCAGCAACCAATCCAGCACCAGCACCAATTCCGGCACCAGCACCAACTCCGACAGCAAGAACATCAGCAACGGCACCAATTCCAGCAACAAGAGCACCAGCGCCAAGCTCCTCCGCCTCGTCCGAGTCTTCTCAGTCTCGGCGAGGGAGTACCTAGGCAGCTCCTAAGGGAAAATCTGCTGCAACCACTTCCTCCTCCCAGCAGCCCAAGGGCAAAAAGGCTCCTGACGCCACTAGGACAGCATTCGTCGAGGCTGGACAGCGTACCCTCGCATCCATGCTTCCCAAGAAGGCTCCAGCAGCGAAGGACGCCCCTACCGAGCCAACTGATGCACAACAAATGGTTTTGCACACCAGCCCAGCCCTTGCCTTGGTTGAGAGGAAGGAGGCGCATGCGAAGGGCTTGGTGGCGCCCTATATGCCCACCGGCGAGCGATACCCTCCGACCCTTATTGAATTCATCAACAACTGGAACAAGGCAGAGTTCGTCCATGACGATGATCTCCCGGAGAGGTTTGGCCCCACCGAATTTTCCGCCCAAATGAACACAACCGCTAAGGCAATCAACCACGCGGGTCGGATGATGGAGGTACGTCACTTCCCCTTTACATGCTGTAGATAATGATGACATAACCATTAGTCCCCGAGCTTCCGGGGGAGTAACTTGTTACTCGGCCGGATGCTCCTTAGAAAACTAACGTAGCTCCGTGATAACTTCGAAAATGCACACACCTAGAGCCGGGTTAAGTTCCACTTGGCCCGGATCTTGTACACTTCGAATATGCACACACCTAGAGTCGGGTTAAGTTCCACTTGGCCTGGATCTTGTACATTTCGAATATGCACACACCTAGAACCGGGTTAAGTTCCACTTGGCCCGAATCTTGTACACTTCGCATATGCACACACCTAGAGCCGGGTTAAGTTCCACTTGGCCCGGATCTTGTACACTTCGAATATGCACACACCTAGAGACGAGTTAAGTTCCACTTGGCCCGGATCTTGTACACTTCGAATATGCACCAAGCTAAGTTATGTTTTTGTACTCTTTTCAGGTGACCACCAATCTCCAGAGTGCTGAGTTCTAGTGTCTCCTGGATACTCACAAGAGGCTATGCGCGAAGCAAACTGCACTTCTCGCAGAACACGAGAAAAGGGGTAAATTTCTCCCTTGGCGCTTCTCCATTTTTCTTCATCTTCCTCTGCCGAACTAACTCATCATTCGGTTTCCGCAGCTGGGGTGGAGGTTGAGAACAAGCTTATGAGGAAGAACCTAGATCAGATCAAGGGTAAGTCATTTTTGTCCGACCTTGCTATGCTTTCCATCTCCTTTTCTCCTTGGCTCGGCAAACATTCATACCTCGGCTCTGCCGGGTCAACACACTATTTCAGCATCTCTTGAAGATAGTGTGCCCGTGCCTGATATGATGCTGCATTTTCTCGAACAAGCAGGGCAGCATCAAGCCGAGCTCAAGAAGAAAGACGATGAGCTCGCCCTCCTCCGGACCAAGGATGATGAGATCGCTAGGCTCAAGGCTGAGATGGAGAAAATGAAAGCTCAGCACCAGTCCGAGCTCCAAAAGGTTGGCCAGGATTACACAGAAGAGCGCGAGCGCCTCAATCTCTAGATCGCCAAGGACCAGGATCTACTCAGGGAGTCCGACATCAAGCCTGGGTCGGTGAATGCTGCGCTTGTGCAGCTTCGCAAAAGACGTGATGACTGTACCAGGGAGTTGACCCGGATCCTCAGCCATATATCACGTAAGTTCCTTTCCCTTATCCGACATACTTCTCCGGGTTACTTCATATGTCTTTTCTTTACCTTCTTCCTTTGTCTCGTTTTCAGGCAAATTTCCAGAGGGCACTGCTATCGCAAGCGCTGCAGTTGCAGATTTCTGCCGAGAAAGGGGTACTCCCGCCGCTCCTGATGGTGAAGAGATTCCCTATGACATGGAGGACCTATTGGTCAGCCTGTCATCTCGTGTGGAACTCATCAAGAATTATGGCAAGGACATCCTCGACGTTGCAGTCCGAGTCTTCAACACGTTCTGGCCTGGAGAAGATACTCCGGAGACAACCGCAATTCTTGTTGAGAAGTTGATGGAAATCGAGACCCAACTCGACCTCTGGAGGGAGTCCGCTGGACGTGTTGCAGCTGATACCGTTCTTCACCACATACTTACATGGTACAAGAAGATCGATCTCAACCTCCCGACGCGCCTGCGCACCAGATCCAAATGGACCAATGACCCGGAGTGGGTAGCTCGGTGTCAGGCTTGCGCCCATAGCCTCATCGAATACGCTCCCGTTCATGAATGGACTAAGGGACCGAGCTTCCTGTAAGCCGCTGGGGACGAAGAGGTTGAGAACGATGAAGATGGATCGGACGAGGATGGGGAGGATGACGCCTTGGATATCGAAGACGGCGAAGATGACACCAAACTTCCTCCTCCTGCTGCTCCTTGAGTGAAAAAACTTGAAAGTTTATCAGATCCCTGGTATGCCGGGTGGGATTGTATCCAGTACACATGTGATATTTTGCTACTAAGTTCCTATGCCGGATTAACTTGGGCGTAGTCCCCAAGTTTCCTTTTCTTGTTCGTCCAATCTCTTGGCTCGGCTCGTGTCTACCTTGATTCGGTTTTACGACTTACGAATCCGAGCTTCAAAGATTGTCTTAACAATACTGGGAAACTTTTAGGCTTAGCTCAAAAAAAAACAACATAACAATTTGAAAGTAAATACAAGGTTAGTTCAAAAAACAGACGTCGCCTCGATTAAGTTCTTTTCCTTAGTTGTTTTTCATGTGCTAAGCAATTCCAAATTTGTTCTCTTGCTTGCCATGAAGCCAATTCTTGTTGGGCAACAGCAAGTCGAAGAGTTGGGCTCTTGGTGCTCACGCATTACTAATCCGAGTTAAGTAGAACAACTTATTCTAGCTAACGCACAAAAGACAACAAATATTATTAAGGCAGTCCCTGAGTTACTGCTCCAGGTGCCAACATTTTATTGATAAGCTCATTGCCGGCATACAAACCGACACATGAGAAGACTCGGATACATACACTTCTTTGCTAAGTGTAGAAAGGACGAAGTAGAGCTACATTCCATGGACGCTTAGATTCCTCGCCGGACCTGTCCGCCTTGTTCTTTTCCTGTGGCTTTGCATCTATAAGATAATAAGAATCATTGTGTAATGCTTTGCTCATAATGAATGGCCCTTCCCATGGGGGGATAATTTATGCATGCCAGCAGTACGTTGTACCAACCGGAGCACTAGATTGCCTTCCCGAAAGACTAGGGGGCTTACTTTCTGGCTATGATAGCGTCGGAGATTTTGCTGATATATGCCGGATCTAGACAATGCCAGATCTCTCGCTTCTTCCAGCAGATCAACATCATTTTGCCAGACTTCTTGCACTTCGGCTTCTGTGTATTGGGTGACCCTAGGCGAATCATGCTCTATGTCGGCTGGCAATACAGCTTCTGCCCCATATACCAGAAAAAAACGGCGTATAGCCTATTGATCGATTCGGAGTTGGTCTTAAACTCCATAATACCGCTGGTAGTTCTTCTATCCAACACCCCGCTAATTTTTGCAGCGGCTCAATGAGCCGGGGTTTTATCCCGGATAATACTAATCCGTTGGATCTTTCCACTTGTCCGTTCGATGCGGGGTGGGCTACCGAGGCTACGTCCAGCCGGATCTTCTTATCCCAGCAGAAACGCGCAAACGCTCCTTCCGCAAAATTTGTGCCATTATCAGTTATGATACTATGAGGATAACCGTACCTCAAGATGATGTCCTTGAGAAACGTTACGGCCGTAGCTCCATCACACTTTATTATAGGCTTCACTTCAATCCACTTCGTAAATTTGTCCACCATGACCAAAATGTGAGTCATGTTTCCCCTTGCTGGTTTGAACAGGCCCACCATGTCCAAACACCACACGGCAAATGGCTAGGTGATTGGTATGGTCTTGAGCTCCGACATTGGCATATGTGTCTTGGTGGCATACCTCTGACAACCATTGCACTTTCTCACCAGATCTTCTGCTTGCTCTAAGGAACTTGGCCAGTAGAATCCATGCCGGAAAGCTTTTGCCACCAAGGCTCGGGACGAGGCATGATGCCCGCACTCCCCTTGATGTATATCTCGGAGGATGTCAAGCCCTTCTTCTGGGTCAACGCATCGCTGGAGGACATTGGTCACACTCCTTTTGTATAGTTCGGAATTGATGATCGTGTACGCCTTTGCCCTCCTCTGAGTTTGCCTGGATAGCACTTCCTCAGTGGGTAACGTTCCATCTTTCAGGAATTGAAATATAGGTAGTGCCCAAGCTGGTATTGCTCGCACAGGGAACATATCCTCATCAATTTCCATCTGATCCACCGGCATAACTTCAACTGGATCACGCTGAGCAGTCCCCGGGTTCGCTGAGGCAGTCCCCGGGTTTGCCGAGGCAGTCCCCGGGTTTCGCGCACCACCTCCCATGTCAATGTCCATGGGCACAGCTCCGGATTCCGTGTCCTCTGGGACATAAATTGAGTCGGTTTCTGGGGACGGCCTGATGGATGGTTTCCTGAGGTGCTCTAATGCTACACCCGGTGGAATTGCTTGTCGGGTTGACCCGAGCTTCGACAACATGTCGGCAGCCTCATTTTCCACCCGGGGTACATGGTGAAATTCACATCCCTCAAAGTAACCAGATATCTTCTGCACATGAAATCTGTACAGTGCCATGTTTGGATCAAGGGTGTCCCACAGTCCCAATACTTGCTGTACCACCAAATCCGAGTCGCCAAAGCATATGATCTGACGTATCCCAATCTCTTTTGCCACCTTGAGCCCGTGCACAAGTGCTTCATACTCAGCGACATTGTTTGATGCCGCAAAATGTATCTGCAGCATGTATTTCAGCTGGTCCTTCTTTGGCGAGGTAAGTACAACTCCGACACCTAGCCCGGTTTTTTTTTGACCCATCAAAGTGCATTCGCCAATAGTTCGGATCTAGTAACGGTGGTTCGTATTGCACCTCGGCCCAGTCCACAAAAAAGTCCGCCACAGCTTGAGACTTGATTGCTTCTCTTCTGTCATATTGTGGAGCATAAGGAGCTAGTTCAATTGCCCATTTTGCAATTCTGCCACTCGCATCCTTGTTACTCATTATATCGGATATGGGGGCCTCACATATTATCCTGATGGGATGCTCCTCAAAGTAGTGCTTCAGCTTCTTAGCTGCCATGTACACGACATACGCCACCTTTTGATAGTGTGGATAGTTCTGCTTTGAGGCTGATAATACCTCGCTCAGGTAATACACTGGCCTTTGCACCGACTTACCTTCCTTCTCGCGCTCCACCACTATCACTACACTTACAACTCGGTTGGTTGTGGCTATATAGAGTAACATTGGCTCCTTTGATAGTGGAGAGGCTAACACTGGTGCAGTGGCTAACATCTTCTTCAAGTGGGCAAAGGCTTCATTGGCATGCGGCGTCCAAACGAACTTATCTGACTTTTTCATGAGTTGGTAAAGAGGCAATGCCTTTTCTCCCAACCGACATACAAACCGACTTAACGATGCCAGGCAACCCGTGAACTTCTGGACATCGTTAAGACACTTCGGCAGTTCCATTCGTTCAATGGCCCGGATTTTAGTTGGATTAACTTCGATACCTCGGCTAGAAATAAGAAAACCGAGTAATTTCCCAGCCGGGACACCGAAGGTACATTTTTTCGGGTTAAGTTTCATCCGGAACCTTCTTAGGTTCGCGAATGTTTGCCTGATATCGTCAAGGAGCGTTTTGCTTTCCTTGGTCTTGATAACCACATCATCCATGTACACTTGTACATTTTGACCAATTTGGTCGTGCAAACATTTTTGCATACATCTTTGGTACGTTGCCCCTGCATTACGTAAACCAAACGGCATGGTGCGATAGCAATAAGCCCCATACGGGGTGATAAATGTAGTCTTTATTTGATCATCCGGATTCAGAGGTATCTGGTGGAAACCAGAATATGCACAATTCACATCTGGCAGTTGAGTCTATGACCTGATCTATCGTTGACAGTGGAAATGGATCTTTTGAACATGCCTTGTTCAGCTTCGTGTAATCGATACACATACGCCAAACCACTGCCACATTCGGATCGTCCTTCTTCTTCTCCACCAGCACCGGATTAGACAGCCAATCCGGGTAAAGAACCTCCATGATAAATCCTACAGCTAGTAACCGAGCTATCTTCGGCGAAGCGGCGGAGAGGTTGCTTCACCGGCTTTGCTCCGGGTCTCACATTCAAAGAGTGCTTGGCCAACTCCCTCGGAACACCTTGCAAGTCCTGTGTGGACCAAGTAAAAATGTCCCGATTCTCACGAAGGAAGTTGACGAGCTCGCTTTCCTATTTATCACTTAACCCGGCACCAATTATTACGGTGCGCTCTGGGAACATATCATCAACAGGAACCTTCTTGGTATCTTTCGTGGCTTGGAATGAGGCACTTCCATGCGGGTTACTCAGCGCCGGCATATACTGCTGTGCGGACTGAGCCAAAGCCGCGACCTCTTGGATTTTCCTTTTCTCTTGTGCAATCACAAGTGACTCGGCTAGGTTAGACCCGGCCGACGCACACTCCATGGAACGTCAGAAATCCCCAGCAATGGTAATCACTCTGTTTGGCCCGGGCAACTTCATCTTCAAGTAACTAATGTGACAACTTGCCATGAACTTGTTCAACGCTGGCCTTCCGAGTAATGCGTGATACGCACTTTCCAAGTTCACCACCTCGAACTCCAAATTTTCGGTTCGGCAGTTATCTCTCGTACCGAACAATACGTCAACCCGGACCCTTGCCTATGGGCTCACAAGAAATGCCGGGCACAATACCATGGAAAGTTGTCCTTGTGTCCTGTAGCATGTTCTCCGAGATACCCAACTTGCGCATTGTGTCCGCATACATGATGTTAATGCTACTGCCATTGTCATTCAGTACCTTTGAGAACCTTACATTGATGTTAGGCCCAATGAATGTCGGATCTAGCACCAACGCATACGAACCAGGACTTGGCATAAGCTTGGGATGATCTTTAATGCTCCAGGTGATTTCTTGGTCAGACCAAGGCATATACCTCGTCACCGCGGGCATTACTGCATTCACTTCCATATGTCGGTGTTGCAAGCTCTTTCTATCTGTTTCCTCAGTGGTGAATACATAGTAACTCTGATGATGCTCTCTGTACTCATTCCTTCCCTCATTTCCGGGATACCTCTGATCCGGCTGATGCTGATTTTCCACCTGATGCACTACATCCCTTCTTTCATGGTTATCATACCTCGGCGGAGGGGGAGGCAACATTAGCTGTTGCATGTTCGCTCCGGAGAGCAACTGCTGCCGGGTAACTCCTGCCGAGGTTGATCATTCCGGGGTGCCTGAGCATTCCCCGAACCACCTTGTTCAATCTTGCGCATCCACTCACATTGCCTCGTTGTATGACCCGCTGGGTTACTCGGATTCGGCGTGTGAAATTTACACGGCTGATCAACATTGACTCATAAGTATACCTCAGACGGTCCTTCTTTTCTTGCCACTGTTTCTTTTGCTCTAGCGTCCAAGTTTTCTTGCCATCGTTTCTCGGAGTCCATTGCCCTCCAGTTTTCTGACGTTGCCTGCCCCCTGCTCTAGGCTGATCTTGATTCATAGCTGCAACTTGCTGCGAACCATATCGATGATCCGGTCTGTCATCTCTTCTTTTACCTCTGTAGTCATTCCTCCGGGATGATCCGGCTCCATCTCTCTAGTAGTACTCATCGTTTGACTCGTTTGACACGAGCCTAGGTTGAGTCGGATCACCCAGAGCATACGAATCAGCAATCCGGATCATCTCTGCCAACGTGGTTGGCATTTTCCTTTGCAATTTTTGCCACAGTTCGCTTGCATATCTGCACCCTTGCGCAAACCATGCTATGGCCTGTGATTCTATCACGCCCTCACACGAGTCTCTCACGGTACACCACTGGGTTAAAAACTCTCGGTCTGTCTCATTTGGTCTTTGCTTGCACATAGCTAGGGTCTGCGGCCTGTTTGGCCTCTAATACGTACTTGAGAAATTGCTGATAAACATTTCCTCAAAATTGATCCAGCAGTTAATGCTTTCGGGCGGCAAATTGTTTAGCCATACCCTTGCTGGCCCCTCCAACATCTGGGGTACGTATCTCACAGCCCATCTCAAGTTGCCTGTGGCAATTTTCACAGCTGTAGCATAGTTTATCAACCAATCCTCCGGCTTGGTACTGCCGTCATACGTCTTTGTGCCTCTGGGTAACTGGAAGTTGGGTACCGGTGGCTCCTTCATGATCCGGGGCCCAAAACACGCAGGACCCAGCGGACCTTGATATTCGATTTGTTCCGACCTATACAGTCGATCCAGTTTCAACCTGGCATCATCTGGCATCAAATCCCTGCTTCCCAATCTTGACCCTATCACATGATAGTCTGCCTTGGGTATCCCGCGTTCACCATTTCCGAATCTCCATCATTGTACCGGTCTTTCTCTCGTGGAGCACCTCTCTGTTGCATACCTCGGCCGGCACTTTGCTCTTGCCTTGGTATGTTCCGCTGCTGCGGTTGTCCTGCTCCTGCCGAGTTTCGCTGTCCGGCATTGTCGTTCACAGCGTTTCCTTGACCAGCATTGCCTTGGTCGCGGTTACCCCGGCCAGCTTCACCTTGGCTCACACTTCGTCGATCATCATTTTTCTGTGCTTATTTTCCTTTCCCTGCCCATGTTGGGTCATACGGGACGATCTGTTTGTTACTTCTGGCCGAGGTTACTACTTCTTTCTCTCCTTGGAACACCATGAGGAGACGATGCGGCTCCAGCGGATTTCTCCGGGTTACCCACCACTGAATGAACAATCTTGGAGGCCCTAGCTCTCTCTGGGTTAGCTCTGAGTAGTTCCTCATTTTGTCTGTTCGTGATCCGAACCAACTCATTGACCCTATATTGTTGTCTTTGAAGGGCCTCACCCGTTAGACCCTCTAACTCGGATGTAGCTGCATCCGCTGCTCTAAGGTTCTTTGCCGGGGTAGTATACCTCGGCAGCCCCACGGACAAACAGTTCTCTGACTCCTCAATTCTAGTATCACCCTCTCTATTCATTTCACTCATGAGATTTCTCCCCTTCACTTTTACAGCATCAACTTTGTTTGCCTTTGCGTACTCACGCAGCGTCATGTTCAACGACTGCTGAGCCGCGGCTATCTTTTTCACACCCTCTAGTATTTTTTTTCCTAGTTTCCTCTAGCTCGGCCTGTGCCTGAGCCGGATCTAGTGCTGCTACTACAGGGTTTGCCAAGCTATCCATCGCTTCCTGAAACACATTCTCTAGCCTCTCTACTGGAGGACCTCTACCTTTCCTCGGTGCCTTAGGCGTTACCTCCGGATCTGGCGCCGGATCCTTGCTTGCACCTGCACTAGGCGTAGTCATCACCACCTCAGCGTAGTCCGGGGAGCGAGTGATACGCGCCCCGTGAACCACGGTAAGGGGTGGCTCCCTTGCCTCGACGACGTGCCGCAGATGAACACACGACACATCGACATCAACGTAGACCTTGTGCATGCCGAGCTTGACGAAGAGGCCATTGCGCGGAAGCGGGCACGTGTCGAAGCAGCCAGCGTTGTCGCCGACAAAGTCCAGCGCTCCAAAGCGCTGAACGAGCCCGGAGACGATGCGTTCACCGGTGCCGATGAAGTTTCCCGTCCGGATCTTGACCCCGGGTAGCGCCGCTGGCCCCACGGTGGGCGCCAATTGTCGTGGTGGTGTCACGGCAGATGCCATGGATAGGCTAAAGGTGGGGACTAATACACGCTAGGGGAATCCAGGGAGGGATAGTAAGGTGATTCCTCACACAGAAGTTTGTATTTTATTCGCTTCCAAGGTTACAAGTGCTCCTAGAGCTGTATTGGCGAGAGGAGGAAGAAGGAGCTCTCTTACTCTCAACCACAGTTAACCCGTACAAGACCAACTAGAGATCAACCCTTAGAACCCTAAAACCAATCAGAATAGCGGAACCCCTTCTCTAGAGGCCCTAGCCCTCCTTATATAGGGGTGGCTAGGTCTCCACTTAGGGCATACGTGGAGGCATATTCCTGAGAATATGCCTTCTCCCAAAATAGTAAGCCGACCGGGTTGCTTTTCCCCCGCGTCACACAAGCAGAGGCTACGTGAGCCTCTGCGGCGCCTGCGTCAGCCGACATGGGCGTCGTCACCTCTGTCGGCCATGCCTCGGTGGTCCTGCCCCTGTCTGCTTCGCTCATGCAGTGCGTACCGGGTCTCCTTTTGACCAGCGAGATTCCTTCCTTCTCCTAGAAGCTACATATGACCCGGATCATAGTTGATCCGGCCACACCCGTTCCTGCATACAAGTTAAATACGCCTTTCCGACTTACGGCTTAAGTAGGTTGAGACCTAGTTAGGTGGTCGCCCCCTGGTCCGGGTTACCCCGTGATTCGGCCTGCCATGAAGTGACCCGGCCAGCATCCGCTTTAGCCTTGCCGAACCTCGGCTAACTCGGCCTTTATACCCCGGCGTGACCCTACCCAGGGGTATCCCACCAACAGTGTTCTTCCCATGAACCACACATGGATCCACCAGTGTCATTGCATGTGTGTTCTTTTCACAGACCACATATGGATCCACCAGTGTCATTGCATGTGTGTTATTCTCATAGACCACGTAAGGATCCACCGGTGCCATTGCATGTGTGTTCCTCCCATAGACCACACGTGGATCCACCGGTGGCATCACATGTCTGCGTTTTTCATGAACCACGGTTAGAGTCATCGCATGTCTGCTCTTTTCATGAACCACAGCTAGAGTCATTGCATGTGTGTTCTTCTCACAAACCATATAATGAACCACACCCAGTGTCACTGCATGTGTGTTCTTCTCATTAACCACACATGGATCCACCAGTGTCATTGCATGTCTGCTCTTCTCATTAACCACAACTAGAGTCATTGCATGTCTGTTATTTTCACAAACCACCTATCACCAGAGTCATTGCATGTGTGTTCTTCCCACATACCATATCATGAACCACACCCAGTGTCATTACATGTGTGTTCTACCCATGAACAACACATGGATCCACCTGTGTCATCGCATGTCTTCTCTTTTCATGAACCACAGCAAGAGTCATTGCATGTGTGTTCTTCTCACAGACCACATATCACCAGTGTCATTGCATGTGTGTTCTTCCCACAGACCACACATGGATCCACCAGTGTCATCTCATGTGTGTTCTTTCCATGAACCACACATGGATCCACAAGTGTCATTGCATGTGTGTTCTTTTCACAGACCACATATGGATCCACTAGTGTCATTGCCTGTGTATTACTCTCATAGACCATGTAAGGATCCACCAGTGTCATTGCATGTGTGTTCCTCTCATAGACCACACATGGATCCATCGGTGGCATCGCATGTCTGCTCTTTTCATGAACCACAGTTAGAGTCATCGCATGTCTGCTCTTTTCATGAACCACAGCTAGAGTCATTGCATGTGTGTTCTTCTCACAAACCATATCATGAACCACACCTAGTGTCATTGCTTGTGTGTTCTTCTCATTAACCACACATGGATCCACCAGTGTCATTGCATGTCTGCTCTTCTTATTAACCACAGCTAGAGTCATTGCATGTCTGTTCTTTTCACAAACCACATATCACCAGAGTCATTGCATGTGTGTTCTTCCCACGAACCATATCATGACCCACACCCAGTGTCATTGCATGTGTGTTCTTCCCATGAACCACACATGTATCCACCAGTGTCATCGCATGTCTGCTCTTTTCATGAACCATAGCTAGAGTCATTGCATGTGCGTTCTTCTCACAGACCACATATCACCAGTGTCATTGCATGTGTGTTCTTCCCACTGACCACACATGGATCCACCAGTGTCATTTCATGTGTGTTCTTCCCATGAACCACACATGGATCCACCAGTGTCATTGCATGTGTTATCTTTTCACAGACCACATATGAATCCACCAGTGTCATTGCCTATGTGTTATTCTCACAAACCACGTAAGGATGCACCGGTGTCATTGCATGTGTGTTCCTCTCATAGACCACACATGGATCCACCGGTGGCATCGCATGTCTACTCTTTTCATGAACCACAGTTAGAGTCATCGCATGTCTGCTCTTTTCATGAACCACTGCTAGAGTCATTGCATGTGTGTTATTCTCACAAACCATATCATGAACCACACCCAGTGTCATGTGTGTTCTTCTCATTAACCAAACATGGATCCACCAGTGTCATGGCATGTCTGCTCTTGTCATTAATCACAGCTAGAGTCATTGCATGTCTGTTATTTTCACAAACCACATATCACCAGAGTCATTGCATGTGCGTTCTTCCCACAGACCATATCATGAACCACACCCAGTGTCATTGCATGTGTGTTCTTCCCATGAACCACACATGGATCCACTAGTATCATCGCATGTCCGCTCTTTTCATGAACCACAACTAGAGTCATTGCATGTGTCTTCTTCTCACAGACCAGATATCACTAGTGTCATTGCATGTGTGTTCTTCCCATAGACCACACATGGATCCACCAGTGTCATTGTATGTGTATTCTTACCATGAACCACACATGGATCGACCAGTTTCATTGCATGTGTGTTCTTTTCACAGACCACATATGGATCCACCAGTGTCATTGCATGTGTGTTATTCTCACAGACCACGTAAGGATCCACCGGTGTCATTGCATGTGTGTTCCTCTCATAGACCACACATGGATCCACCGGTGGCATCGCATGTCTACTCTTTTCATGAACCACAGTTAGAGTCATCGCATGTCTACTCTTTTCATGAACCACAGCTAGAGTCATTGTATGTGTGTTCTTGTCACGAACCATATCATGAACCACACCCAGTGTCATTGCATGTGTGTTCTTCTCATTAACCACACATGGATCCACCAGTGTCATTGCATGTCTGCTCTTCTCATTAAGCACAGCTCGAGTCATTGCATGTCTGTTATTTTCACAAACCACATATCACCAGAGTCATTGCATGTGTGTTCTTCCCACAGACCATATCATTAACCACACCCAGTGTCATTGCATGTGTGTTCTTCCCATGAACCACACATGGATCCACCAGTGTCATCGCATGTCTGCTCTTTTCATGAACCACAGCTAGAGTCATTGCATGTGTCTTCTTCTCACAGACCACATATCACCAGTGTCATTGCATGTGTGTTCTTCCCACAGACCACACATGGATCCACCAGTGTCATTGCATGTGTGTTCTTCCCATGAACCACACATGGATCCACCAGTTTCACTGCATGTGTGTTCTTTGCACACACCACATATGGATCCACTAGTGTCATTGCATGTGTGTTATTCTCACAGACCACGTAAGGATCCACCGGTGTCATTGCATGTGTGTTCCTCTCATAGACCACACATGGATCCACCGGTGGCATCGCATGTCTACTCTTTTCATGAACCACAGTTAGAGTCATCGCATGTCTGCTCTTTTCATGAACCACAGCTAGAGTCATTGCATGTGTGTTCTTCTCACAAATTATATCATGAACCACACCCAGTGTCATTGCATGTGTGTTCTTCTCATTAACCACCCATGGATCCACCAGTGTCATGGCATGTCTTCTCTTCTCATTAATCACAACTAGAGTCATTGCATGCCTGTTCTTTTCACAAACCACATATCACCAGAGTCATTGCATGTGTGTTCTTCCCACAGACCATATCATGAACCACACCCAGTGTCATTGCATGTGTGTTCTTCCCATGAACCACACATGTATCCACAAGTGTCATCGCATGTCTGCTCTTTTCATGAACCACAGGTAGAGTCATTGCATGTGTGTTCTTCTCACAAACCACATACCACCAGTGTCATTGCATGTGTGTTCTTCCCACATACCACACATGGATCCACCAGTGTCATTGCATGTGTGTTCTTCCCATGAACCACACATGGAACCACCAGTGTCATTGCATGTGTGTTCTTTTCACAGACAACATATGAATCCACCAGTGTCATTGCCTGTGTGTTATTCTCACAAACCACGTAAGGATCCACCAGTGTCATTGCATGTGTGTTCCTCTCATAGACCACACATGGATCCACCGGTGGCATCGCATGTCTACTCTTTTCATGAACCACAGTTAGAGTCATCGCATGTCTGCTCTTTTCATGAACCACAGCTAGAGTCATTGCATGTCTGTTCTTCTCACAAACCATATCATGAACCACACCTAGTGGCAATGCATGTGTGCTCTTCTCATTACCACACATGGATCTACCAGTGTCATTGCATGTCTGCTCTTCTCATTAACCACAGCTAGAGTCATTGCATGTTTGTTATTTTCACAAACCACATATCACCAGAGTCATTGCATGTGTGTTCTTCCCACAGACCATATCATGAACCACACCCAGTGTCATTGCATGTGTGTTCTTCCCATGAACCACACATGGATCCACCAGCATCATCGCATGTCTGCTCTTTTCATGAACCACAACTAGAGTCATTGCATGTGTCTTCTTCTCACAGACCACATATCACTAGTGCCATTGCATGTGTGTTCTTCCCACAGACCACACATTGATCCACCAGTGTCATTGTATGTGTGTTCTTCCCATGAACCACACATGGATCCACCAGTTTCATTGCATGTGTGTTCTTTTCACAGACCACAGATGGATCCACCAGTGTCATTGCATGTGTGTTATTCTCACAGACCACATAAGGATCCACCGGTGTCATTGCATGTGTGTTCCTCTCATAGACCACACCTGGATCAACCAGTGGCATCGCATGTCTGCTCTTTCATGAACCACAGTTAGATTCATCGCATGTCTGCTCTTTTCATGAACCACAGCTAGAGTCATTACATGCGTGTTCTTCTCACAAACCATATCATGAACCACACCCAGTGTCATTGCATGTGTGTTCTTCTCATTAACCACACATGGATCCACTAGTGTCATGGCATGTCTGCTCTTCTCATTAATCACATCTAGAGTCATTGCATGTCTGTTCTTTTCACAAACCACATATCACCAGAGTCATTGCATGTGTGTTCTTCCCACAGACCATATCATGACCCACACCCAGTGTCATTGCATGTGTGTTCTTCCCATGAACCACACATGTATCCACCAGTGTGATCGCATGTCTGCTCTTTTCATGAACCACAGCTAGAGTCATTGCATGTGTGTTCTTCTCACAGACCACATATCACCAGTGTCATTGCATGTGTGTTCTTCCCACAGACCACACATGGATCCACCAGTGTCATTGCATGTGTGTTCTTCTCATGAACCACACATGGATCCACCATTCTCATTGAGTGTGTGTTCTTTTCACAGACCACATATGAATACACCAGTGTCATTGCCTGTGTGTTATTCTCACAAACCACGTAAGGATCCACCAGTGTCATTGCATGTGTGTTCCTCTCATAGACCACACATCGATCCACCGGTGGCATCGCATGTCTACTCTTTTCATGAACCATAGTTAGAGTCATCGCATGTCTGCTCTTTTCATGAACCACAGCTAGAGTCATTGCATGTGTGTTCTTCTCACAAATCATATCATGAACCACACCCAGTGTCATTGCATGTGTGTTCTTCTCATTAACCACCCATGGATCCACCAGTGTCATGGCATGTCTTCTCTTCTCATTAATCACAACTAGAGTCATTGCATGCCTGTTCTTTTCACAAACCACATATCACCAGAGTCATTGCATGTGTGTTCTTCCCACAGACCATATCATGAACCACACCCAGTGTCATTGCATGTGTGTTCTTCCCATGAACCACACATGTATCCACAAGTGTCATCGCATGTCTGCTCTTTTCATGAACCACAGGTAGAGTCATTGCATGTGTGTTCTTCTCACAAACCACATACCACCAGTGTCATTGCATGTGTGTTCTTCCCACATACCACACATGGATCCACCAGTGTCATTGCATGTGTGTTCTTTTCACAGACCACATATGAATCCACCAGTGTCATTGCCTGTGTGTTATTCTCACAAACCACGTAAGGATCCACCGGTGTCATTTGATGTGTGTTCCTCTCATAGACCACACATGGATCCACCGGTGGCATCGCAAGTCTACTCTTTTCATGAACCACAGTTAGAGTCATCGCATGTCTGCTCTTTTCATGAACCACAGCTAGCATCATTGCATGTGTGTTCTTCTCACAAACCATATCATGAACCACACCCAGTGTCATTGCATGTGTGTTCTTCTCATTAACCACACATGGATCCACCAGTGTCATTGCATGTCTGCTCTTTTCATTAACCACAGCTAGAGTCATTGCATGTCTATTCTTTTCACAAACCACATATCACTGACACGTCCAAAACGTATCTACTTTCCCGAACACTTTTGCTATTGTTTCTCATCTATACTTGTGTGATTTGGATGCAACTAATGCGAACTGACGTTGTTTTCAGCAGAATTGCCTTGTTGTCTACTTTTTGTGCAGAAAATCAACTATCAGGAAAAATCCCGGAAAATATACCAAAAATCCTATTTCACCCGAAGACTCCAGGAGCCAGAATACGAGACGGAGAAGAACCAGGGGGTGGCCACACCACCTGGTGGCACGGGCCAGGCCAGGCCATGCCAGGGTATGGTGTGGGCCCCCCAGGCACACCCTCGGCCTCTCTCTTCGCCTATAAGAAGCCTTCTGATCTAAAAACTTCGGGGGGTTCGACGTTTTTCCAGAAGGAGTTCCGCTCTGCCGCCACCACCAGATTCCACGAAACAGCACGAGAAACTCCGTTCTGGCACCCTGCCGGGACGGGGAGTTGGAAGAGATCATCGCCATCATCATCACCATCGCTTCTCCATCGACCATCCATGTTTCCCCCATCTATGAGTGAGTAATCCCCCGCTGTAGGCTATGGGGATGGTAGGGATTGGATGAGATCGTTCATGTAATGGCATCAGATTGTTAGGGCATGGTGCCTAGTATCTTTTATTAGTGCTTTATGACTTTGTTGCGACTTGTTGTGCTTAATGCTTGTCACTAGGGCCCGAGTGCCATGATTTTAGATCTGAACATGTTATTGATTCATTATGATAGTATTGTTTTTGGTCTGATCTACATGTTGTATACACACGTTGTTGTCCGGAACCTATGGCCCCGAAGTGACAGAAATCAGGATAACTAGAAGGGAAAGGCTTTGATGTGAGGATCACATGTGTTCATGGAGTGTTAATGCTTTGCTCCGGTGCTCAATTAAAAGGAGCACCTTAATTTCCAGTAGTTACCTAGAGGCCCCGCTGCAAACGGGCTAGCAGGACAAAAGATATTGTGCAAGTTTTCATTGCGAGCACGTATGACTATATATGGAACACATGCCTAGGATTGTCTAGTACTTGGGTGCTTAATCTTATTTATCTGCAATTGCCCTATGTTCTGTTGCTATGTGAATTGTCTTGTCCATGCAACGCCCGTCCGTCCATCCCTATGCCTACCGCACTCGAATCCCACTGTTTACTGCTTTTGTTACTACTGTCTTTGCTTTACTACTGCTATTACTTTACTATTCCTACTACAAAACTGTTGCTACTAATAAACTGATGTGAGCAAGATTGTTTCCAGGTGCAGCTGAATTGACAACTCAGTTTTTAAGGCTTATAAATATTCTTTGGCTCCCCTTGTGTCGAATCAATAAATTGGGTTTCACTTCCCTCGAAAATACTGCGATACACCCCCTATACTTGTGGGTCATCAAGACTATTTTTTGGCGCCGTTGCCGGGGAGCATAGCTTTATTTATCAAGTTCACTTGGATTCTCTATTGTTCGCTGCTATCCATCCATCATGGGTAAGTCTCGTGATGGCAAGGTTCCTATTTTACCATCCACTACAAGAAGAGGTACGGTTTTGAACACCTCTGCTGCTCTTGATTCACCGTCTGTTTTAAGTAAGTTCCTTACACCACCACATACACATGCTACACACACTACTACTACTGTTGAATCTAAAACTTCTGATGCTTATGATGTTGCTTCTACTGTGCTTGATAAGAGTGGTTCATTAGGTCCTTTCCTAGATGCTACGATTGCTAGAACTGTAGCTGGAAATACCGAAACTCCTAATGAAGACACTACTACACCTGTTAGCTCACCTGAGTCTAGTGAGAGTTATGATATTGAAGATGGTTATGTTGAGATGACCGATGAGTTTATTAAAGAATGTAAGAACACCCATGATAGGAGCGTTGCTAAGAGTCTCCTTGAGAGGCGTACTATTAGACCGAAATTATATCCTGCTGCTAAGTTTGCTGCTTCTCCCATAAACATTACAGATGAAGATTATGATTTCTCTCTCGATCTATCTTACATAGCTATTTTCGAGAAAGAACCTTTTTGTGGGACTAAGAATGAAAGTGCGGTAGCACATATGAATGAACTTTCTAGCATGAGTGGCTTGTTTTCTGATGATATTAAGATGCGTACTTACTTTGTTGCTAAGATTTTTCCCTTTTCACTGAAAGGAGAAGCTAAAACTTGGTTTAGTAATTTACCTCCTGGATCTATTGATAGCCCTGAGTGCTTGATTAGTACTTTCCTGCAGAAATATTTTCCTCCCAATTCTAGACATGCTATTTTGCAGGAACTTTTTGATTTTAAACAGGGAGAAAAAGAGGTATTACCTGAATCTTGGGCAAGGTTTTGTGCTTTGATTCATGCATAGGCTGGAAGTCCATTACCTAAGAATGAGCTTCTAGATATATTTTATAATGGACTAACCGAAGAATCTAGGACATACCTAGATAGTTGTGCTGATTGTATTTTCAAGAATATGACTCCTAAGAAAGTTGAGGAATTAATGGCTAAAATTAGCAAGAATTATGAAGATTGGACTCCTCCTAAACAAGCTATACCTGAAGTAATTGTACCTGAACCATCTATTCATGTGCCTATTCCAACATCAAAGAAGAGGGGAGTTATTGAATTAAATGATGAAGTGATGAAGGAAGCTAAGAAATTTCTTAAGGAGAAGGGAATTAAAGCTGCATATGTCAAGAATTTACCTCCTATAGAAGAATTATGTAAGCCTATTCCCTACTCATCCACTATTGAGGTACACTCTCTCCAACACTTTGATGAAGGTGATATCCCTTACTCTAAACCTCCTGATCAATGCTTAGAAGAATTTGATATCTTTATTGTTAAGCAAGATAACTTTAATAAAAGGGTGCAAAATCATCTAATGGAAAACACTAGAGCTATTGTTGAGTTGAAAGATATTGTGGAAAGCACCTCTAATGATGTTAAAATGATTGTTAAACATTTTCAAATGGTTCAAACTCAAATAGATGAACTCGTTAAAGTGCAAAACGACATGCTAGTTAATGCTGCTAAAGAAAAACATGCTTATGAAATTAGAACTAGAAGTGGTGCTGCTACCCAGGATCCTCTATATCCTCAGGGGCATCCCAAAAGAATTGAGCAGGATTCTCAACAAGCTGAAAATAGTGGTTCTACTCGTAAGAAAAGGAAAAAAGAAACATAAAACTATTATAGAACCCTCTGAACCTGCTATAGATCCTAATAGTATATCTATCTCTGATGCTGAAACTGAAAGTGGTAATGAAGAAAATGTTGCTCCTAATGAAGAGAAAGTTGAAGAAGAACCTGAAAACCACACTAGAAATACTAAATACACCAAACAAGGTTTTATTGCTAAGAAACATGGTAGTGAAAGAGAACCTTGGGTCCAAAAACCTATGCCTTTCCCTGATAAGAAACACAAGTCAAAGGAAGATGAACACTATAATAAGTTTTGTGAGTGGATGAAGCCTTTATTCTTGCAAATTCCTTTGACTGATGCTATTAAATTGCCTCCTTACTCAAAGTATATGAAGGACATTGTCTCGAATAAAAGGAAGATCCCTAATGAAGAAATTTCTACTTTGCTTGCTAATTATTCCTTCAATGGTAAGGTTCCTAAGAAACTTGGAGACCCAGGGATTCCAACTATCCCTTGGTCTATTAAGAACAGTTATGTTAGAACTGCTTTGTGTGATTTGGGAGATGGAGTTAGTGTTATGCCTTCTCTCTCTATAAGAGGCTTTAGCTTGAAAAATTAATACCAACTGATATATCTTTGCAAATGGCTGATAAATCTACCACTATCCCTGTGGGTATATGTGAGGATGTACCTGTTCAGGTGGCTCACAATTTCTTGATATTAACTGATTTTGTTGTGCTTGAAATGCCTGAAGATGATAATATGTCTATTATTCTTGGGAGACCTTTTCTTAATACTGCAGGAGTTGTTATTAATTGTAATCAAGGAAAGGTGATCTTCAATGTTAATGACAAGGAACATACTGTCTATTTCCCCAAGAATATTGAAAGGACTTATGGTTTGAATTCAATTGAACATGTTGAAGGCATTCAAGTTGGAGAAATATATTGTCCCATACCAAGAGAAAAATTTGAAACTATTATGATTAGGACCATTGCTATCAAGGTTAAGGTAACATAATCATTAGTGGAGTACAATTTTTTGTCTCATATGCAATTGTTTTGGTAGCAAGACTTGATCAACCTTGCTAACAAAAGGATTCCATTGAACAAAACAATGTTTTCATTATGATTATCTCCGTTTATTTCTATCCTTTGCATTTTAGTTTTTGCTTTCGGTTAGTTTTCTTTGTGTTGTTAGTTGCTTGCATGTTAGAACTTCTGTAGTTCTAGCCTTGTTTTGTCCTTGCATCATGTTTCCAAAAGAAAAAAAATTTGTCTGTCAGAAAAATCATTCTTCTGTTTCTAAAAAATGCCCAAAAATAAAGTGTCTCGAAAAATTCCAGAAAATTCCTATTAAATTTTTATGAGAAAAAAGGGGCAGAGGAGTACCTGGTAGGTAACAGGGGGGCACCAGGAAGGCACACCACATGGTGGCGCGGCCAGCCTTGGGTGGCGCCATGCCCTGGTGTGGGCTACCCCTGCCCCCCCACTAACTCTCTCACCTGCCACTTTCTTCTCTCTTCCGAGTAAGCTCCAGTTCATAGCTCAAAATCGCGTTCTTGCTGTGCTTGCTCTCGATTTTTTCGATCTCCTTGCTCGACCCGTCTTTCTTGCTGAAATTTGGAGCATTTGTTCCCTAGTATGTGACTCCTTCCCTGGTCCAAGTAGATTTGTGTTTAGTGGATTATATGTTGAGTATTTTTCTACTGTAGGTGACTGGTTATGAGAGCTTGTAAGCTTGTTTGATGCTTAGAGATATAGTTTTGATGCATGTTTAGGCCTCTTGCAAGTCCCTATGAGTAGAATCCTTCATTATATTTACTTTGCAATCACTTGTTTAATAGGTGTTTAAATTTCAGAATAGAAGATGAGTGAACACCACCTAAACCAACATGAGCTTTGGGTGCCTGAGGTCATGAAGGTCCACCGGGAGGAGGAAGTTTTTCCTTCCATTTATCCATGCCCTAAGTTCATGAGAGCTGCAGGAATTCTACAAGATTTCCACACTTTGGTTTCTAATGCAGGGTTAGAGCACTTTTTGGAAGATGAACCTTGTCAATTTGTGAAGCTAACCATGTCTGTGGCGCAGGATTTCCAATTTAGTAACTCTTTGCCTAAACCCATGGTCCATTACAAAATTTACAATATTGCTGTCAACCTTTCTCTTGATGATTTCTGTGCAGCTATTAAGGTACCTCAATGGGGATCATGTAGGAAGATTAAAGAGAGACCGGAACCACTCATGGATTTATATGCAGAAATTTGTCAAGGGAGTAGCTTCTCAAAGGAGAGTGGAAAAATCCGTAACATTCATCTTCCCTCCATTCGCTACTTTGCCTACTTTATTGCCAAGTGTGTTCTTGCTAGGAAAACTGCCAATAAGTTATCTTCGTTTGATTTAGAATTTATCTCTGCTGCTCTTAGACGAGATAGGTCTTACAACTTGGGTGCTTTGATAGCTTTCCGTCTAGCTGCTAACCGTGAGAAAGGTGGAATTTGTGGAGGCTTCATTGCTTCTCGTTTGCTAGCATTGCATGGTTTAGTGCCTCATCATCTAGACCTACAGTTTCCCATAGAGAGGCTTGATTTTAATTGCATGATACATCATAAATTTATTTCCTCGTGGGCTAGTTTGAGTGAGTTATCTTATGAAATAACCTTTCTCAAAGCTGGTTGGAGAAAGAGCAAGTCCGAGCGTGTTGTTCTTTTGCCTGCACCTGTTTTGTTTAACCTTGATAACAAGAAAGGATGGTCCCTCACTGAGGAGGAGCTTGACACGTACTTGGGAGAGCTCTCCCAACAGGAGCAGGACACTAGAAGGGAGGTCACGGATGATTCGGTCCAGCCCTCGAATGAGGGAGAGTCTTCATATCAGCAGCCCGCTTATGATTGGGGAGCTTCCTCTTCTTCTCATGGGCCCAGCTACGACCATTCTTACCAAGATCCGCCCGCTTGGAACCCCTATTCGTACATGGATTGATACCCCACTTAGGCCAAAAGCCTAAGCTTGGGGGGAGGTACGCCGACACCGCACTCATCTCCATATCATGTTGCATCGGTACTTTGTATATTCATGTTTTCGTTCTATTTTTAGTTTTCGTTCTTCTTTGCTTTTGCTTTCTAAAAACACAAAAAGACCAAAAATATTTCTGTTGTTTCTCTTTGGTTTTCTTCTTCCTTTTTGCCTTGGTTTGTTTTTTCCTTTTGCTTTGTTTGAACTATTCGAAAAACCCAAAAAGATTTTGCTTTGTTTGTTTTCCCTTTTGGTTCTTGTTTAAAAATTGAAAACACCAAAAATATTTGTCGTTCTTCTTTGGTTTTTGTGAGTTTGCTTCAGGGTTCGGCAGTCCTCAGTGCATATTGGTTTCATATTATTATTCAACCCACACAAGTGAAGAGCAATAATGAGGATCAATGACAACTTGAGGCATGGTAAGAGGCTGGTAACGAACTCTATTTGTTTTCATTTTTGTACATATACTCATCACTGTGGGCATGCTTAGTCCGTTCATGTAGAGTGTATGTTTTATTTGGATGCTTAATAGTTCTTGCTTTCTTATGATTAGCTCCAGCTCGCTAATAGTTTGTAGCATGTCTTATGAATGTTTGCTTGCATTGCTCTATTCATGAATTGGTATGACACCGTGGTATCCTCCTCTGAATGTTTCATTTGAATTGACTTGGCACATGCTCACGCATGCATAGGACTATGATAATCAGTTAAGCCTTGATGAATTATTTTGCCTTGAGGATCTTGAATCACTTTCATGCCATGAGTAGTCCTGTTTTGTTGCAAGCATGATAATGACAGCTATTGCTCTCTCGTTTGTCGCTCCCTTACTATTGCTAGCCTTCACTTTCACTGAGTATGTTTTACTCAAGTTCCCAACTCCCTAAACCAAATATTTCCAAAGTGTCCACCATACCTACCCATTAGCATCATTTGCTACCTGCGTGCATATTCAATATGCCTTGTTTTCTTCCGAATAAAATGTTTGTTTGTTATGAGAAAGTTAGTTAGTAAAGCTCTCACAAACTTGATGGCACACTTTATTTTCTTGCACTTAATAAACTTGAACCATTGCGTCCTTATTTGTTGTGCATATGCTTGCGCTTTATGAGTTGAAGTTATCAGAACCATGTATCATGGGGACCGCTTTCAACGCTTCATAGGTATTTTGTAACTAGTTGATATCATGTTCTTTTGCTTTTGGATCCCGGCGGTGTGAAATAAAAGTGGAACTTTTAAGATCATGGAGTTTGTATGTATGTTAGAGAAACGCCTGGGCCGCTAGACTAAGCCATGCCTAATCATGGTGGAAACTTGCAGCATAACCATAATGAGCATTCTATGAAGTATCCTCAATAAAAATCTATGCACATAGTAAATAAAAAGATCGCCGAGATGCTCATTGTCTGCTTGCCTTGTATTTTGATTATAGGATAGCTCCCGTGTCATGTGCAAGGGGTACCCCGTTGGCAGTTCTCTATGATACGTATATACTTACAATGACAAGAGCTTACTTGTGACTGAAGTTGAGTAGCATGAGGATCGGTCTTCATAAGTAAGGGGCATGAGGCTTCGATTTATAACTTGTCAAGCATATCCTCTTAGTTGTGTCACTTTCACCTTCACCACATTAAAGATGCTTATGATAGGGGCAATGAGAGCTCAAAGCTAATGAGTACAATACTTTCAGCATTTGGAAGCTTTTCAAAATTATTCAAAACCTTTTTCTTCTACTTGTTGAGTCTCCACATATTCTTTGAGCACCTTCTTGAGAGCATAGTTGTCATTCTTTATGTTTGTTCCATTACTTATTTGTGTTATGACTTTGATGCTTGTATTCTTGATATCTTTACTTCTAGTCATCACTTGAACTTCAGAGGTGCCTTGGCATTCATAATCAAAGGGAAGCGAGATACCACTCTATCATACCTTTTTATGAGCATTGTAATGTTGCTTATGTTCGTGCTTCATGCTACTTATTATTCTTGAGTTGGAATCTTTTCATAGCTTGCAAAGACTATTAAGTAGACTTGGTTGCATACTCTTTATTATGAATTGTCCAAGTAGTTGATCACATTGCTGAGAATATTTACATCATATGAAGCAAATGTGTTCGTGAAAGTTCTTTTATCGCACTCAGTTTTCAACTGAATTGCTTGAGAACAAGCAATAAGCTAAGCTTGGGGGGAGTTGATACGTCCAAAACGTATCTACTTTCCCGAACACTTTTGCTATTGTTTCTCCTCTATACTTGTGTGATTTGGATGCATCTAATGCGAACTGACGCTGTTTTCAGCAGAATTGCCTCGGTGTCTACTTTTTGTGTAGAAAATCAACTATCAGGAAAAATCTCGGAAAATATACCAAAAATCCTATTTCACCCGAAGACTCCAGGAGCCAGAATACGAGACGGGGAAGAGCCAGGGGGTGGCCACACCACTTGGTGGCGCGGGCCAGGCCAGGCCTCGCTAGGGGGTGGTGTGGGCCCCCCAGGCACCCCCTCGGCCTCTCTCTTCGCCTATAAGGAGCCTTCTGACCTAAAAACTTCGGGGGGTTTGACGTTTTTCCAGAAGGAGTTCCGCTCCGCCGCCACCACCAGATTCCACAAACAGCACCAGAAACTCCGTTCTGGCACCCTGCCGGGACGGGGAATTGGAGGAGATCATCGCCATCATCATCACCATCGCTTCTCCATCGACCATCCATGTTTCCCCCATCTATGAGTGAGTAATCCCCCACTGTAGGCTATGGGGATGGAAGGGATTGGATGAGATCGTTCATATAATGGCATCAGATTGTTAGGGCATGGTGCCTAGTATCTTTTATTAGTGCTTTATGACTTTGTTGCGACTTGTTGTGCTTAATGCTTGTCACTAGGGCCCGAGTGCCATGATTTCAGATCTGAACATGTTATTGATTCATTATGACAATATTGTTTTTGGTCTTATCTACAAGTTGTATACACACGTTGTTGTCCGGAACCTATGGCCCCGAAGTGACAGAAATCGGGATAACCAGAAGGGAAAGGCTTTGATGTGAGGATCACATGTGTTCACAGAGTGTTAATGCGTTGCTCCGGTGCTCTATTAAAAGGAGCACCTTAATTGTCAGTAGTTCCCTAGAGGCCCCGCTGCAAACGGGCTGGCAGGACAAAACATGTTGTGCAAGTTCTCAATGCGAGCACGTATGACTATATATGGAACACATGCCTAGGATTGTCTAGTACTTGGGTGCTTAATCTTATTTATCTGCAATTGCCCTATGTTCTGATTGCTATGTGAATTGTCTTTTCCATGCAACGCCCATCCATCCCTATGCCTACCGCACTCGAATCCCACTGTTTACTGCTTTTGTTACTACTGTCTTTGCTTTACTACTGTTGTTACTTTACTATTCCTACTACAAAACTGTTGCTACTAATAAACTGCTGTGAGCAAGATTGTTTCCAGGTGCAGCTGAATTGACAACTCAGTTGTTAAGGCTTATAAATATTCTTTGGCCCCCTTTTGTCAAATCAATAAATTGGGTTTCACTTCCCTCAAAAATACTGCGATACACCCCATATACTTGTGGGTCATCAATCACCAGAGTCATTGCATGTGTGTTCTTCCCACAGACCATATCATGAACCACACCCAGTGTCATTGCATGTGTGTTCTTCCCATGAACCACACATGGATCCACCAGTGTCATCGCATGTCTGCTCTTTTCATGAACCACATGTTGAGTCATTGCATGTGTGTTCTTCTCATAGACCACATATCACTAGTTTCATTGCCTGTGTGTTCTTCCCACAGACCACACATGGATCCACCAGTGTCATTTCATGTGTGTTCTTCCCATGAACCACACATGGATCCACCAGTGTCATTGCATGTGTGTTATTTTCACATACCACATATGGATCCACCAGTGTCATTGCATGTGTGTTATTCTCACAGACCATGTAAGGATCCACCAGTGCCATTGCATGTGTGTTCCTCTCATAGACCACACGTGGATCCACCGGTGGCATCGCATGTCTCCTCTTTTCATGAACCACAGTTAGAGTCATCGCATGTCTTCTCTTTTCATGAACCATAGCTAGAGTCATTGCATGTGTGTTCTTCTCACAAAGCATATTATGAACCACACCTAGTGTCATTGCATTTGTGTTCTTCTCATTAACCACACATGGATCCACCAGTGTCATTGCATGTCTGCTCTTCTCATTAATCACAGCTAGAGTCATTGCATGTCAATTCTTTTCACAAACAACATATCACCAGAGTCATTGCATGTGTGTTCTTCCCACAGACCATATCATGAACCACACCCAGTGTCATTGCATGTGTGTTCTTAGCATGAACAACACATGGATCCCCCAGTGTCATCGCACGTCTGCTCTTTTCATGAACCACAGGTAGAGTCATTGCATGTGTGTTCTTCTCACAGACCACATATCACCAGTGTCATGGCATGCGTGTTCTTCCCACAGACCACACATGGATCCACCAGTGTCATTGCATGTGTGTTCTTCCCATGAACCACACATGGAGCCACAAATGTCATTGCATGTGTGTTCTTTTCACACACCACATATGGATCCACCAGTGTCATTGCATGTGTGTTATTCTCACACACCACGTAAGGATCCACCGATGTCATTGCATGTGTGTTCCTCTCATAGACCACGTGGATCCACCGGTGGCATCGCATGTCTGCTCTTTTCATGAACCACAGTTAGAGTCATCGCATGTATGCTCTTTTCATGAACCACAGCAAGAGTCATTGCATGTGTGTTCTTCTCACAAACCATATCATGAACCACACCCAGTGTCATTGCATGTGTGTTCTTCTCCTTTAGCACACATGGATCCACCTATGTCATTGCATGTCTGCTCTTCTCATTAACCACAACTAGAGTCATTGCATGTCTGTTCTTTTCACAAACCACATATCACCAGAGTCATTGCATGTGTGTTCTTCCCACAGACCATATCATGAACCACGCCCAGTGTCATTACATGTGTGTTCTTCCCATGAACCACACATGGATCCACCAGTGTCATCGCATGTCTGCTCTTTTCATGAACCACAGCTAGTCATTGCATGTGTGTTCTTCTCACAGACCACATATCACCAGTGTCATTGCATGTGTGTTCTTCCCACAAACCACACATGGATCCACCAGTGTCATTGCATGTGTGTTCTTCCCATGAACCACACATGGATACACCAGTGTCATTGCATGTGTGCTCTTTTCACATACCACATATGGATCCACCAGTGTCATTGCCTGTGTGTTATTCTCAGAGACCACATAAGGATCCACCAGTGTCATTGCATGTGTGTTCCTCTCATAGACCAGACATGGATCCACCGGTGGCATCGCATGTCTGCTCTTTTCATGAACCACAGTTAGAGTCATCGCATGTCTGCTCTTTTCATGAACCACAGCTAGAGTCATTGCATGTGTGTTCTTCTCACAAACCATATCATGAACCACACCTAGTGTCATTGCATGTGTGTTCTTCTCATTAACCACACATGGATCCACCAGTGTCATTGCGTGTCTGCTCTTCTCATTAACCATAGCTAGAGTCATTGCATGTCTGTTCTTTTCACAAACCACATATCACCAGAGTCATTGCATGTGTGTTCTTCCCACAGACCATATCATGAACCACACCCAATGTCATTTTATGTGTGTTCTTCCCATGAACCACACATGGATCTACTAGTGTAATCGCATGTCTACTCTTTTCATGAACCACAGCTAGAGTCATTGCATGTGTCTTCTTCTCACATACCACATATCACTAGTGTCATTGCATGTGTGTTCTTCCCACTGACCACACATGGATCCACCAGTGTCATTGCATGTGTGTTCTTCCCACTGACCACACATGGATCCACCAGTGTCATTGCATGTGTGTTCTTCCCATGAACCAGACATGGATCCACTAGTGTCACTGCATGTGTCTTCTTTTCACATACCACATATGGATCCACTAGTGTCATTGTCTGTGTGTTATGCTCACAAACCACGTAAGGATCCACCGGTGTCATTGCATGTGTGTTCCTCTCATAGACCACAAGTGGGTCCACCGGTGGCATCACATGTCTGCTCTTTTCATGAACCACAGTTAGAGTCATCGCATGTCTGCTCTTTTCATGAACCACAGCTAGAGTCATTGCATTTGTGTTCTTCTCACAAACCATATCATGAACCACACCTAGTGTCATTGCATGTGTGTTCTTGTCATTAACCACACATGGATCCACCAGTGTCATTGCATGTCTGCTCTTCTCATTAACCACAACTAGAGTCATTGCATGTATGTTCTTTTCACAAACCACATATCACCAGAGTCATTGCATGTGTGTTCTTCCCACAGACCATATCATGAACCGCACCCAGTGTCATTGCATGTGTGTTCTTCCCATGAACCACAAATGGATCCACCAGTGTCATCGCATGTCTGATCTTTTCATGAACCACAGCTAGTCATTGCATGTGTGTTCTTCTCACATACCACAGATCACCAGTGTCATTGCATGTGTGTTCTTCTCACAGACCACATATCACCAGTGCCATTGCATGTGTGTTCTTCCCACAGACTACACATGGATCCACCAGTGTCATTGCATGTGTGTTCTTCCCATGAACCACACATGGATCCACCAGTGTCATTGCATGTGTGTTCTTTTCACAAACCACGGATGGATCCACTAATGTCATTGCATGGGTGTTCTTTTCAGAGACCACATATGGATCCACCAGTGTCATTGCATGTGTGTTATTCTCACAAACCATGTAAGGATCCAGTGTCATTGCATGTGTGTTCCTCTCATAAACCACACATGGATCCACTGGTGGCATCACATGTCTGCTCTTTTCATGAACCACAGTTAGAGTCATCGCATGTCTGCTCTTTTCATGAACCACATCTAGAGTCATTGCATGCGTGTTCTTCTCACAAACCATATCATGAACCACACCCAGTGTCATTGCATGTGTGTTCTTCTCATTAACCACACATGGATCCACTAGTGTCATTGCATTCTGCTATTCTCATTAACCACAGCTAGATCCACCAGTGTCATTGGATGCATGTTCTTTTCATAAACCGCATATGGATACTAATTAACCTTAGGAGAGCCCTAACCTTAGCGTTAGACCGAGTCTTCTAGAAGGCACGCCCTAACAGTTGTTCTGCTTGACGATTGTTACATACCGTTCGATCGGGGCGCTTGGACGATTGGGATGGTTTTCATGAGATCGATCCGCGAGTAGTCTGTTCTGCGGCATGATTGGCCACACTTTCTCTAGAAAAACTGGCAACATCGGGGGCTCCTCCGTTGCGAGTGTCATGACTCACGAGTTGAGCGGGCCATATCCCAGTGTCCCGTCCCCATTACTTCTCCCTCCCCGTACTTCTCTTCCTTCCCCTCGAAGCCACATTCCCAACTTCACTCCTATCCTGCCATAGCCGCAAGCCAACGCTGCCTCCATGCCAATCCCCTCTCCGGCAGCCACCCCCCTCCCCTCTCGCCATGGGTTCAAGGGGAGACGGCGAGGAAACGCGTCGTGATGACAGGGACGGTGATTTCAATGTGATTCATCTCATCTCTATCTCTATCATCCGTGGCCAGTTATCTATTTTTTGAGCCAGATCTACACCGTTTACTCATGCGCATATGATGTGTTAGGCCAACCAGACGATGTATGACGCTGACTATCACGGTTTAGCGGATGAAGATAGTCCTCTACTATGTAAACATGGATATGTGCCTGCTAAATTTGTAGCATTCGAAGGACGAAACGCAGGCAGGAGGTTTTTATGGTGTCAAGGACATCGTGCAATGATGCGAGGCGGAAGTTGCGGTGTAGTCAAATGGGTAGATCCAGAGTGGCCCAAATCGATGCAGAAAACGCTGGAAAAACTATGGGAAATGACTGTTGAGTTGAAAGAATCCGCATTCAGCTCACTTCTTGACAGTGTTGACATGAAGCTATGGGAACCAGTTGACACGACCAAGCATAAGCGAGATCTCATGGGGGTGGAAGACAAGGTTAGCAAAGTCGAGAAGGAGAGGGACGCGGCGTTGGCCCTGAAGGCTAAAACAGAGCAAGAACTGACTCAAGAAAGGAAGGAACTTCACCAGGCCAAAGTCCTACAGTTCACAACTATGAGTATTGACAAGTGCATGAGGAAAGATGCAGAGAAACAATTGAAGCTGTGCAAGGAAGATGCTAAAAGGAAGGAGCAGACGATTCCATCCTTGCTCTCGCAGGAAGATGCGCATAGGGCTAAGATTAGGAAGATCAAGGAGATGTGTGATAACTAGTTCTATTTAGCTTAAGCTCCGTGCCTTTTTTAAGTTGTAATAGTTGTACTTGTTGACCTAGCGGTCTGAACTATTTCCCCCGGAGTCCTAGGAGTAAAAAAATTGGTCACCCGTTAATCCGTCTTAACCCTGCATTACTTCCTTTTGTCTGACCAATGCCCCTAGGATATTCCGCCCGTCGCTTCGTCGTCCTTGTGTACAAATAGGAGGTGCCACAGCGCGTCGCTTCGTCGCTCATCCCCTCGCCCTCTCCAATATCCACCGCGCCGTCGCTTCCTCCTCCACCCCCTCGCTCCCTCTCCAATCTCCACCGCGTCGCCATGGAGATGCCTCGCTGAACTTCTACGAGGCGGTGATGTTCGTTCACTTCGACATCCTCGCGCCGCCGGCCGCGACGGTGCCCCACGAATGGTGCATCAGCTATGCGGGGGTGCTGGTGGCTCTGCTCCTTGTCCCCGGCGGAACCGTGATGGAGAGCAAAATCACGGCGCACCGCCGCTAGATGCCCACGTGGAAGAGGGCGCTGCCCCGGTATGCGGCGGCCAGCCTATACTGGCCGGCGCTGTTCAATAAGGAGCGGAAGGCCAAGATTGGCAACCGCATCGTTTACGGGCGCGTGGTGCACCGGGATCTCCGCAACCGATAAGGACGGAAGAGGTTCTGGTTCGTCCCTAGACGGACCAAGTTCACCGTCATCACCACCGCTCGCCGCGAAGAGGTGCTCCGTCTCGCGTACAATGCAGAAATCGTGGAGGTTTCGTCCGACGAAGACGAGGAAGCCAGCGGCTCGGAGGACAGCGGTAGCGGAAGTGAAATTGTTGACTAGTGGCTGAATTAATGTAGGATGTGAAATTGCACCTTTGTTTAGAAGAATTTGTGGTTGAATTAATGAAATGCCTCGATTTAGATCTCTGTCTCAATTAATTTGTGAAAGAATTTGTGATTTAGATCAATTTCTGCCTCGATTTAGACCAAAGACCCCTTTTCTACTTGTGTATTCTGACATTGGTGGTTTCTTTAAACGTAATCTATGTGGATTTGGCCGCATGCAAATGGCACAACGACAATTTATAATTTGGAAGCACGTCCACCCAGTTACTGGAGATCCGAGAGCTTCGCCAGATGCAGGGGATGCAGGAGCAGAGAGGCGGTGAGATAGACGGGCTCAAGATTAGGCCAGAAAGTGGTACTGATTTCCTCCTCATCTGGGCATTATCGGTGAGAACATTGATGTTTATGTTGCCATATTTTTGTGCAGCATCTGAAATAAGTTGCTGCTTCATGGAATGTGGCAGCTTAAATAATTTATTTCTATGCCACTTACATTCCGTCTTATTTGGAGACCTCCCGCCCCTCAGAAATCGTGGAACCGGTGGATCCTTGTTTTCAGATAGTAGTGGCACAATCACAATTTCGAATTCAACTACTGACTCGGGCGTTTCCAAACCCTAAGTCGCGGTACATTTTACTCAGAGAACGTGGGTAGATTGTTTCATCCAGCAACGTGCCACACACAGAGCTCCAGAATTTAACAGAATTACATATAGGTTCAAGTTCAACACATTACTATGCATCTTCATTGCCAGCAGCCTTCTTCCGCAGCCTGGGTGCCAAGCCTTCACGTCCACTGGCTTCTTCATTTCCCGCCTTCTTCCTCTTCCTCGGTGCCAATTTTCTTAGCTTCACATACTCTGCATCGCTGGGACAATGGGAACCAGAATCGTGTCCATCATCATCTTTCCACTCATTTTTAATTTCTTCGGGCAGCAAAATGACTGACCCGGCAGTCATGTTTCTAACCTTGCGGCGCTTCCTGTCAAAGAAACAAGACTGTTGCATAACTGCCCAATATCTACAGAGTAAATAAAACAAAAATTACAATTCAGCACAAACATGCGAACCCCAAGCGACCTTTGCTTACCAGGAGCTAATTGGGTTCGAGCAACCACCCTGTCCAAGAATAGAAGGGCGACTCCCAGTTGCAGTAGCTTCCCAATCCAGTACATGACATTTCAGGTCAAACATGGCAGCCGAAGCATACCTTTTCATCAACCCAATTAGCTGACTATCACACATTATAGGAACCATGATGCCACGTTCATCCATGAAGCTGAACTTTGTAGTCTGCTTCGGCCATAATTCAACATGATTACGCAGAGCAGCAACCATACCAGATATAGTGCAGATCTGCGCATGCGCTTCTTCCATCGTGAAACAATGGCTTTCATACCACTTGCCCTTAGAGTCGTACCTGTAGAGGACTATCGTAACCAGGTAAGGGGGGTCCACGCAGATCCCACTTGATAGAAAACTATGGACAAAATATGTTCGTCAGTGTTGGGCTAACAAACAATTTGAGGTTCAGTAGCCAGCTAGTAGTTATAATTAGTGCGAATAGCAAAGAGAAGGGTAGCTCACCCGCTTGTAGCCAGAATTTCTTCTTCCTTGATAGTAGGATCTGCCATCCTTCGAACTGCTCAGCTTGTCGGCGGCGGAGACGGGGTAGAGCCTCGCAACGGCGGCTATGGCATGCGCCATTGGAGCTCGGTATCAGCGACTGGGCGCAGCAACTGGGCGCAGCAACTTGGCCCTGGAAGTCAAATGTCCGAAGGGATCATCCTTCCTGGAGGGTGGATTCTGACGCCGCCGGTGCTAGGGGAAAGCTGGTAATGGATTTGTGAATTTGGTCAACGCATTCAATCCACTTAGCTGCTCGATTTGTCTAAGAGGTTGTCGCGTTGGCGCCCGCGTCACGGACAGATGACCGACATGTGGGACCCGACCGTATACTTCATGGGGCGGTTTAACGGAATGTTTGAATTTGGCAGGGGTGAGATGATTTTGCCTCGAAATGGCCCCTCTCAGTAGTTGACGGCCCAACTTTTCGAAACGCGGTAATTTCAGGCAACTTAGGTACCGCCATGCGCTGGCCTGCCAACTTTAGTACCGCAGACGAACAAGCTCGATGCCTTGGGCATCCCCAAGCTTTGATGCTTGTACTTCTTGGATATTTCTTGGGGTGACACGCGTAGCATCCCCAAGCTTGCGCTTTAGTCCATTTTTCATCTCATTACTCATTCCTTCCATACACCTGAAATTTTTCCTTCATACAAAACTTCACACAATCTTTATTAGCAACATTAGTGCACTCAAGATAATAAGTCTTTAGGTTCAGTTCCAACACCAATAAAACTTCCATTAAAACACAAGCTACTGTAGCACTTCCCTCAAAAAGCTCAATTCCCCAAAAGACCTCAAAAAGGAACCAACAAGAAGCAAATGCAAATAATGGCAGAAATCTGTCAAAATAGACCAGCAGGTAAATACGAATTTTTTAGAAGACCTTATGTTGCTCAAATCAAAAAGTGTTGAACTAACGAAAGTTTGATAACAACCTGGGGCATAAGCAAAAAAATTCACGCCTCAATAGGACACACAGAGATTTTACACGAATTTTTACGGTGAAGCACAAAAATCTGTTTCGGGACAACAACTTTCCCAATCATTACTTCTCTCTCATTAGAGGTTACTCTTGGCACAAAAAGCAAATAAAAAGGATAAGGAGAGGTTATTACTGAAGTAATAACTTCCAAGACTCATCTAAAACTTTTGGGTTATCTCCCAATAAGTACTTTTCTTTAACGCCTTTAAGTTAGGCATAAGAAACAAGAAAAAGGATCAAATGTTCTCAAATGAAGAAGCATTAAGATTGATACTAGAAATTTCTTCAACAAGGCAAGGTATCTCATCCAAATAAGTTCTAGAGGATCCTATCTCAATACTCTTGGGTTCACTGTTTTCATCAAACGGGTTTTCAGGAACAATCCAATCAAGATTCTTTTCTATGGCTTCATGCATTGCTACAAGTTTGAAAGGTATTCATATTTTAATGTCCTCCCCATTAGGTTCGGTTTTGTTCATCTTTTCTCGTGTACCAATAACATCTACACATGAGCCTAGCATATTAAAACGATCAAAAACTTTTCTAGCTTCCTTAGCAACATCATAGAATTCTTTAAGCAATGTTTCCAGAATAAAATCTCTCTTTTCAGGGTCCTCAATTTCCTTAAGTTTAAGAAGCATTACTTGCATTAAGGGGTTAAGGTTAACAAACCTAGCTTCCAACATGTGAACTAAAGAAGCTGCAGCAATTTCATAGTTTGGAGCAAGTTCTGCAAGGGATCTATCCTCAATATCCTCATGCTTACTAACATGATTAAAGAATTCTTCAATATTATCTTCCAATTATAGAGCCACTACCTATTGAAAGGTCTTTCAAAGTGAATTTAGGGATCAACATGGTGAGCTAAGAAAGAGGTAACAACTATAGAAAGACTTAATTTTTTTGTGTTTTTAATAAAGAAAGCAAACTAGTAAGACTAATTTTTTTGTGTATTTGATAAAGAAACAAGCAAACAAAGCAAAAATAAACTAAGCAAAACAAAAACAACAAAGTAAAGAGATTGGTTATGAGGGACTCCCCTTGTGAAGATGTCCTTGACTCACCGGCAATGGCGCCATAAAAAGTTGCTTGTCGACCCAAAATATATCGAGCTCGTTGGGGAACCCCAAGAGGAAGGTATGATGAGCACATCAGCAAGTTTTTCCTCAGTTATGAAACCAAGGTTATCAATCCAGTAGGAGAAAGGAAACACCCCAAAGGTGTTGCTAGTTGGACTTTGGCAGGGTGCACTACCGGCGTCAGCAGCAACGTGGAGACCTGCACAACACAACCATAGAACCCTGTCCCCAAGTTATAGTGAGGTTGTCAATCTCACTGGTTTTGCTGAAAACAAAGGATAAAACGTATTGTGTGGAAGAACGTAGTAGTTTGCAGAAAGTAAACAAAAAGCAGTAAACAGTTGATTGTAGATTAATGATAAAAGAAAGGACCGGGGTCCATAGTTCACCAGTGGTGGCTCTCCTTAAGATAGATGACATGTTGGGTGAACAAATTACAGCGGGGCAATTGACAAACATCGAGAAAGCAATCATGCATATACTACTCATCCTGACTCCTTTGAGACTTGATTGGGCATGACAACATTATACATAGACCGTAATCCAACTGCATCTATGACTAATAATCCATGTTCAGGTTATCATCCGAACCCCCTCCAGTATTAAGTTGCAAGCAACAGATAATTGCATTACACATTTCGTGTAAAGTAAACAATACGATTGTTCTATGAACAAAGGATTGGTGTTTTCTCCCTAGTAGCAACAACACATCTAGTACCTTAGAGATTTCTGTCACTTCCCTAGATTACTAGAGGCATGAACCCACTATCGAGCATAAATACTAAGTCTTGGAGTTGCTAGCATCTACTTGGCCAAGATATCTACTAACAATGTAAAGCATGCAAGATCACAAATAACAAAGACATGATAGAATCAATAATCAATCTGAAATAGCATCTCAATATCCATCGGATCCCCACAAACACAACATGTAGGAATTACAAATAGATGATCTTGATCATGAACGGAGCTCACAAGATCTAAACATGATAGCACAAAGGAGGAGAACCAGCCATCTAACTACTAAATGGACCCATAGTCCAAGGATGAACTACTCACACATCACACCGGAGGCTTGCATGATGATGAAGAAGGCCTCCAGGGTGAATTCCCCTCTCCGGTAGGGTGCCGAGAAGAGCTTCAGATCCCTCCCGATCTAGGGATGGAGATGACGACGGCTACAGACTCTTTCGTGGAATTTTGATTGGGTACTTAGGGTTTTTGTATCGAAGGCATCTTATAGGCGAAAGGGGAGGCCGAGGGGGTGCCGTAGGCGGCCAGACCACCCCCTGGCGCGGGCTAGGTTGGGCCATGCGGCCAGGTGGTGTGGTGGTCCCCTGGCCCCTCTCCGTCTCGTATTCTGGCTCCGTGTGTCCCTCGGTGAAAAACTGACTTTGGCTTTTGTCCCGTCCAATTCCGAGAATATTCATTTTCTAATTTTCCTGGAACCAAAAACAGCAGAAATCAGGCAGCTGGCACTGTGGCTCTTGTTAATAGGTTAGTCCAATAAAGTGTATAGAAAGTACTCCAAAGTGTGGACAAAACATAAGAAAGTAGATAAAACCAAGCATGGAACATCAAAAATTATGGATACGTTAGCAACATATCACTCACCTCAGAATCAACTAATCAAGATATTTTTCCTCTGCTCTGGGTCATTTGGGTGGGGTGGGGGTGGTGGTGTGGGTTGGCGGTGGGGGTGGGGGGAGGTGGTACCGATTTCGTATGGATTCAGGATCAGGGCATGGTCATCGCTGTTCTGATTGGGGCATTTGATCAGGTTCGATTTTGGTGTTCTTCACTTATGTAACCTTTAGTTGCTACTCGTAATCTGCAATGGATTTTCGTCAGATTCTATATGGAGAACTATGGGTCAGTGGCGTGCTGGGATGGTCCCATGAGTTCCCTTAAAAGTTTCCTAAAAATGTAATGTAGTAGTATATTCGTTGCGTTCTTCCATTCTTTCCAATGCTGAAAGTGGTTGGCTGCAACCTGGATGTATCCCCGTGCTAAAAGTTGTATCTATCTGCATCATGTTCTTGTGGAAGCATCTGTGACACCATCTCTTCTTCATTCACTTTAGCACGGTGGTACGTACCTACGAAGGTGCGGTGTTCTAGGTGTGGTAAACAGGATGCTACCCCCACATGCCGCAGGATCCAGCCAGTACCACTACTCACTAAACAAGCGCAAGGCCACTGACCAGCTGGGAGGGCCCAGCTTAAAGAGAAAGGTATTTGTTCTTAATGCCCTTATTACCATGGTGCAGTTAGATTTAATTATTACCCGCTTGGTGTCATACATGCTTATAAGATGTCAGAAACATATGTGTGATTTTATTAATTCTGGCACTATGTTTATGTGAATCCAGATCTGGATCTGTTTGACTGTCTCATATATTCAGTATATGACTACTATGTATTGTAGTCCCTCCGTCCCAAGACTTAAGGCATATATATGTTTTGAAAAGTCAAGATACGGAAAGTTTGACCAAACTTTTTGAAAAAGCTATCAGGAACTATGATATTATATACATATGACGTGAATATATGTTTCATGATGTATCCAAGGATATATATTTCATATTATAAATATTAATATATTTTTCTAAAAACTTGGTCAAACTTTACATAGTATTGAATTGTTGAGATCTATTGCTATTTATGCAGATTGAAGGTGCTACTATGGAGGCTGAGCATGCTGTAGAGGCTAGTAGATTGCTGATGCCTGCACTAAAAGAGGACATCCTCTATACAACGAGGAAGCACCAACATAGTACCTAGGTGGGCAGTGACCTCTCTAAGAAGTGGGTATGATTTGGAAATCCACAATTTCACATATTATGATTTTCCAGGTTATTGTTATCAGCTAGTACTATATGTTTCCCTCATCGGAAGTTCACAAAAATCAAATATGTTTGCTTTACTGGCAATGGTTTTGTCTTATATTATTATATTTACTTGCTCTTTACATAATTTAACCTTTTCCACTTAGTTTCCATCAGTATCATGCACCAACTGCTCAGCCATTTTTGCTACCCTCCTCTTGTCAAGCTTGTGGATTGAAAGGGGGCCCCTGTTTGGCCTTCCAAAGGCAGAGGGAAGAAAAATTATGCATGGCCACCCTTCGCAAAGGGTACCCATGGTATCAGGTATAGATTCCAAGTGGTTTAGACCGACTTGATGTAAGATCTTGTATCTCACTATTTTTTGTTGTCACCTTACTTCTCTATCAATTTTCTCATGAAGGTTATCCCTTGTGTCGCTCACCCCATTATAAACAAGATTTTTGGAAATAACAAGTTTCTAACTTTGTATAGCGAGGGCCCTAAAGGCATGCGGCAACTATATGATGTGGATGTCTCCCAGACGATGGACACCACCTATTTGGGTGGCTGAGGTTGGTCCAAGTATGTTCGTGAGAATGGTCTGAAGCGGAGGGACGAGGTAACATTCGATTTTAGCAAGCCTGGGAAGATACTTGCACGCCATCGTACACATGCTGACCTAAGGACCAAGAACAGAGGTAGTACTAATTAATTTGCTTCTGTACTCATCACAACCTCTAATGATTTTCTTGCGACTAACTGTTATGCACCATTGTATTTACTCATCATATGACCCTGAACACTTCCGTAGTCCACTTCCCCTTGTGTACCACCCAGAAGGCTTCCAGCATCAAGCTACTGGCACCGGCATCGACACCGGCCCTAGTTCCTGCAACGGCACCAATTGACCTCATTAGGAGAAAGAATAGAGGTAGTAACTTAATTCGTTTGTATAATCTCATCTCTCTCTAGGAGTTACTGTTGTATAAGAAACCATTTTGCTTGTACACACCTCATATGGCTCTCTGACCACTCCTGCAGTCCCCTTACCCAGCCCCCAGAAGGTAATGAGCATCAAGCTGCTGCCACCCGTAACAGCACTGGCCCTAGTTCCTTCTCCGACACCTGTTGACCTAAGGAGAAAGAATGGAGCTAGTAACTTAATATGCTTGTATACTCATCATATCCTCTAATCACTGTCTTGTGAGTAGCTGTTGTATAGGAGACGATTTTGCTTGTAGACTTCTCATCTGCCTCTACCATCCCTGCAGTCAGCTTAACTACCCCTCAGAAGGAATCTAGCATCAAGCTGCTGGCACCGGCACCGGTTCTAGGCCTTCTGGCTCCTGCACCAGCCCCTCTACAATTAGTGGCACCATCTCCTACACCAGCACCAGCTACTGCATCAGCCCCATTATAGGCACTAGCGCAAGCTCCTTCATCACCTTGGGTAGTACCTTGTCAGACCATATCCTACACATGTGTCATCACAAGGTCGCACTAGTTTATGTTTGTGAGTATATGGAGACAAATAAACTGCTCTGAATGTCTTCTCAAGTTTCACATGATTCAGTGCATTTCTCTTAGTAATTATGTGTCTATCTCTTGCTTTGACTCAGAAATTGCCTAAGAGTGCCACAAAGCAACTCCAGGCAAAACAAAAGGGCACAATAGTCTTCACGATGCAGAGCGAAGGAGTGCAAATCGAGGGATGCTACGCCATTAACTTGACTGATGGGCGCTTGGCAGCTACTTCTAGGTGGATCAAGTTCTAGAAAGAAGCCAAACTTACCATTGGAAGAATGATCAAGGTCGATGTATCTGGTTGTCCTGCATGCCGCATGTTTCTCATGAACTTCCTAGATGTCTAGCTCTTTGGCCGCATGCTATTGTAATTAATTATGTGGTTGTCTTATCTCCACTTATCATATATGAGTGGTAAAACTATGATAACCTTTTGCTGGATTGGAGCTATGACTAGTACGTATTGGTATGGTATATCTATATCTATATGACGGTTCCCTATATGACCAAATATTATGACAATGATTGTGTTCCAGTGATCGAGTGTGTTTGGAGAAAAGAGCAAACTAATCGCGTGGCATGGTTTTTAGAGCTGAAACAAGAACTGTCTCTCTCTGTACTGCTATTGGACTTTAGTGTCTATCCGTATGGCTGAATCAGTCACTTTGAAATGCTTCTGAATTGGTCAAGTGCTATTGAATATTAACTAGGAATCTGTCGATTTTTTTATGTCTTATTATTCTGTATTCCTTAATCTTTCAAATGGTATTGAATTTGTCAAAGTTCCGTCGTTGCTGCTGGCTGCTTGCTCTAGAGGTTTTTCCTTTGTGTCATTGGAACCATTGGATGCGTTTTGGACAGAGATGAGAGGGTAAAGATATACAACATGATTTCACCAAGTGAAGTCATTGGTTACCAGCCCTCTGATGGCCCAAGATATCTCGAGCTCGTTGGGGAACCCCAAGAGGAAGGTATGATGAGCACAGCAGCAAGTTTTCCCTCAGTTATGAAACCAATGTTTAATCGAACCAGTAGGAGCAAGGAAACACCCCAAAGGTGTTGCTAGCTGAACTTTGGTAGGGTGCACTACCGGTGCCAGCAGCAACATGGAGACCTGCACAACACAACCACAGAACTCTGTCCCCAACTTACAGTGAGGTTGTCAATCTCACCGGTTTTGTTGAAAACAAAGGATTAAACGTATTGTGTGGAAGAAAGTAATAGTTTGCAGAAAGTAAACAGAAAGCAATAAATAGTTGTAGATTGATGGTAAAAGAAGGGACCGGGGTCCATAGTTCACTAGTGGTAGCTCTCCTTAAGATAGATGACATGTTGGGTGAACAAATTACAGCGGGGCAACTGACAAACATCGAGAAAGCAATATGCATATACTACTCATCTTGACTCCTTTGAGACTTGATTAGGCATTACAATATTATACATAGACCGTAATCCAACTGCATCTATGACTAATAATCCACCTTCAGGTTATCATCCGAACCCCCTCCAGTATTAAGTTGCAAGCAATAGATAATTGCATTACGCATTGCGTGTAAAGTAAACAATACGATTGTTCTATGAACAAAGGATTGTTGTTTTCTCCCTAGTAGCAACAGCACATCTAGTACCTTAGAGATTTCTGTCACTTCCCCAGATTACTAGAGGCATGAACCCACTATCGAGCATAAATACTAACTCTTGGAGTTGCTAGCATATACTTGGCCAAGATAGCTACTAACAACGGAAAGCATGCAAGATGACAAATAACAAAGACATGATAGAATCAATAATCAATCTGAAATAGCATCTCAATATCCATCGGATCCCCATAAACACAACATGTAAGATTACAAATAGATGATCTTGATCATGAACGGAGCTCAGAAGATCTAAACATGAAAGCACAAAGGAGGAGAACCAGCCATCTAGCTACTACATGGACCCGTAGTCTAGGGATGAACTACTCACACATCACACCGGAGGCTTGCATGGTGATGAAGAAGGCCTCCAGGGTGAATTTTCCCCTTCGACAGGGTGCCGGGAAGAGCTTCAGATCCCTCCCGATCTAGGGATGGAGATGACGGCAGCTACAAACTCTTTCGTGGAATTTTGATCGAGTACTTAGGGTTTCTGTATCAGAGGCATCTTATAGGTGAAAGGGGAGGCCGAGGGGGTGCCGGAGGCGGCCAGACCACCCCCTGGCACGGGCCAGGCTGGGCCACACGGCCAGGTGGTGTGGCAGCCCCCTGGCCCCTCTCCGTCTCGTATTCTCGCTCCTTGTGTCCCTCGGTGAAAAACTGACTTTGGCTTTTGTCCCATCCAATTTCGAGAATATTCATTTTCTGACTTTGGCTTTTGTCATAAAACCCAACTGATCCTGACATGAAGAACATAAGTTTCCTCCACTTTTTTCATCGTGCCTTGCTTTACTGTGCAACCCCCGTGTGTTTGAGTCTGTTTTTATTTCCTTCAGCCGATAATCCGCGAGATGGTCAAAATGGATGCTCGTTTTATCAGGATTCAACATGATGCTTCCTACGCCAAAGGTTTTTGTTCTTTGCATTGTATCCTTTTGCAAATTCTCTACTAGCAATTTTTCTTTGAATAACTTCGTCTTCTTCTGCAGCTATTGCTGATGAGACCGAGATTATTCATGAAGCTTCCTTGAAGCATGCGGATGATCTTGAAGCTAAATTGAAGGTCTTTGAACGAGAGCTCGAAAAAGACCGGGCAGCAGCCAAGCCTGAGGCATAGAAGCGTGAAGCTGAAGTTGCTGCTATGGCAGGACGAGACAAGAACCTTCGGAAAGGCTTGAAGAGCTGAATTTCTCCTTGACAAGTAGGTTACCTATTATGCAATGCAACTCGATGTTTTTATCTAGTCCTTCGACCATGATGTACTGTTCTTTATTCCTTTCTGTAGAGATCACCAATTTCTCCCTAGCACTGGCCGAAGATCAACGTGTTGACCCTTTGTTGGCTACCCTGCGTGTATTGGAGGGGAACAACATTCACAGTCGGAACCATCTTACCCGCTCTCGCCACACCTTCAAGAGCCTTGACACGGAGATCTTTCCCAACAAAGATGTCTCGTTGGACCTCAATGTTCTCATTGAGATCTTCAACACCGATCCAAATCCCCTCACCGGATACAGATTGATCCAGGCGAAGAGCGGTGCAGAGAGTGCAATGGCCCTGTCCTTGGCGCATGGCGAGAAGGTTAACTAGGATAAGGTTAGCTCCTTAATCCCAGTCACCAACAAAGGCAAAGAGATCAACCTCGAGCCTTTATTTAAGAAAATCAACAAGTTCTCTTGGCAACTCCTTGATATTCCCGAGGAAGAATATGTTCATCCTGTCAAAGCTTCGACTGTTGTCCCTTCCGCTAGAAATTCCATTGCTTCCCTTCTGCTAGTGACACTACTGCTGCCAGTAGCGCTACCTAGTCCTTAGTCGTAGTCATTTTATGTTGGGATGTATGTAATGGATTCTTGCATATGTATAGTTTTGTAGTATGGGAGTTGGAGCATGCTGACATTTTGTATCCTTGAATCTTTGGTTATCTTTGAATGTTAAGTGTTCCTGACAAATCTTTCTTTCTAATTTTTGCCTCTCTTCTCTTTCTTCAGAATGTATCCGATTCGACCGGTTCATCGGTTAACCCTGCTCCTTCATTTGCTCTTGTTCCTTCGGCTGCTCATGTTCCTTTAGGTTAGATTTTGTCACAGACAGAGACATATGTGCCTGCAAATGTTAGCACTATCGCTCGATATATCGATCCTTCGTTGTACGCTGATAAGCTTCACCATATCAAGCAATTGGAGGCTGAACTTCGGCTTGTAAAGCCCCAGGTGGACATGGCTCTCTCCAAGTACAAAAAGGCCATGGAGTGCGAGGCGTATCTTATTGATGAGATTTCAATGGCGAGCGAGAGTGCTATGTAAGTTTTTTGCAAATCCTCAGAGTACCTGCTTTTCACTATTATGACTATAGACTAATCCTTCATTTTTTTTCTAGGAATCTACTTAAGTGCGGTGGAGGAGTCTTGATGTCTGAAGTCTTGGATGATTGCTTTGATGAGCGCTTCGTCGGGTGCTGGTACGGACTTCTGGAAAAACATGGTTATACATTGGCCCTTCTTCAAGATAGAGTGTGGGAGGTGGAAGAGTTTGTCAAGTGCTACCGATCTGCCTTGGCTATGATATATAATGCAATTTCCCTAGAGACCCATAACCGCAGAGGCTGACCGCATTGACGAAAAAGTTCCAACAAGGTGAAGTAATCCATAATTTTATCATGTTGCGGCTTATTGCGGGCTCCAAGGTTGCCCTTGCTTGGGTACATGTGTACCATCTGATGCTAGATTTAGACATTGTGTCGCAAGGTCTTCCTACTCCACCAGGTGGTGGTATGGTGGCTATGGCTCCACATTATGAGGCTGCCCGCAAGCTAGTCATCCGAATAATTCGTTGGTGCCTTGATGAGGACTAGGACTTTTTCCTGAATTTTTCCGTATAGTTAGGAGATTGATCCCGTCAAAAAGGACATGCAAACTATGTAAAGTTTGTAAATATCAGCTATATATTTTTTTAATGTAATGTTATATATTTGTGTTGATGGCTGCTACGGTTGCACCCTTGATGACCCACAAGTATAGGGGGTGTATCGTAGTATTTTCGAGGGAAGTGAAACCCAATTTATTGATTCGACACAAGGGGAGCCAAAGAATACTTATCAGCCTTAACAACTGAGTTGTCAATTCAGCTGCACCTGGAAACAATCTTGCTCACAGCAGTTTATCAGTAGCAAAAGTTTTGTAGTAGGAATAGTAAAGTAATAGTAGCAACAAAACAAAGACAGTAGTAACAAAAGCAGTAAACAATGGGATTCGAGTGCGGTAGGCATAGGGATGGATGGACGGGCGTTGCATGGACAAGACAATTCACATAGCAATTAGAACATAGGGCAATTGCAGATAAATATGATAAAGCACCCAAGTACTAGACAATCCTAGGCATGTGTTCCGTATATAGTCATACGTGCTCGCACTGAGAACTTGCACAACATCTTTTGTCCTGCCAGCCCATTTGCAGCGGGGCCTCTAGGGAACTACTGGCAATTAAGGTGCTCCTTTTAATAGAGCACTGGAGCAAAGCATTAACACTCCATGAACACATGTGATCCTCACATCAAAGCCTTTCCCTTCCGGCTACCCCGATTTCAGTCACTTCGGGACCATAGGTTCCTGACAACGACGTGTGTATACAACTTGTAGATAAGACCCAAAATAATACTATCATGATGAATCAATAATAAGTTCAGATCTGAAATCATGGCACTCGGGCCCTAGTGACAAGCATTAAGCACAACAAGTCGCAACAAAGTCATAAAGCACTAATAAAAGATACTAGGCACTATGCCCTAACAATCTGATGCCATTACATGAACGATCTCATCCAATCCCTACCATCCCCATAGCCTACAGCGGGGGATTACTCACTCATAGATGGGGGAAACATGGATGGTCGATGCAGAAGCGATGGTGATGGTGATGGCGATGATCTCCTCCAATTCCCTGTCCCGGCAGGGTGCCAGAACAGAGTTTCTGGTGCTGTTTCGTGGAATCTGATGGTGGCGGCGGAGCGGAACTCCTTCTGGAAAAACGTTGAACCCCTCGAATTTTTTAGGTCAGAAGGATCCTTATAGGCGAAGAGAGAGGCCGAGGGGGGGTGCCTGGGGGGACCACACCACCCCCTGGCGCAGCCTGGCCTGGCCCGTGCCACCAGGTGGTGTGGCCACCCCAGGGCTCCTCTCCGTCTCGTATTCTGGCTCCTGGAGTCTTCGGGTGAAATAGGATTTTTGGCATATTTTCCGGGATTTTTCCTCATAGTTGATTTTCTGCACAAAAAGTAGACACCAAGGCAATTCTGCTGAAAACAGCGTTAGTTCGCATTAGTTGCATCCAAATCACACAAGTATAGAGGAGAAACAATAGCAAAAGTGTTCGGGAAAGTAGATACGTTTTGGACGTATCAACTCCCCCCAAGCTTAGCTTATTTCTTGTCCTCAAGCAATTCAGTTGAAAACTGAGTGCGATAAAACAAACTTTCACGAACACATTTGCTTCATATGATGTAAATAATCTCAGCAATGTGATCAACTACTTAGACAATTCATAATAAAGAGTATGCAACTGAGTCTACTTAATAGTCATTGCAAGCTATGAAGAGATTCCAACTCAAGAATAATAAGTAGCACGAAGCACAAACATAAGCAACATTACAATGTTCATAGAAAGGTATGATAGAGTGGTATCTTGATTACCTTGGATTATGAATGTCAAGGTACCTCTGAAGTTCAAGTGATGACTAGAAGTAAAGATATCAAAGATACAAGCATCAAAGTCATAACACAAATAATCAAGTAACGGAACAAACACAAAAAATGACAACTAATGCTCTCAAGAAGGTGCTCAAAGAATATATGTGGAGACTCAACAAGTAGAAGAAAAAGGTTTTGAATAATTTTGAAAGGCTTCCAAATGCTGAAAGTATGGTACTCGTTAGCTTTGAGCTCTCATTGCCCCTATCATAAGCATCTTTAATGTGGTTAAGGTGAAAGTGACACAACTAAGAGGATATGCTTGACAAGTTATAAATTGAAGTCTCATGCCCCTTACTTACGAAGACCGATCCTCATGCTACTCAACTTCAGTCACAAGTAAGCTCTTGTCATTGTAAGTATATACGTATCATCGAGAACCGCCAACGGGGTACCCCTTGCACATGACACGGGAGCTATCCCATAATCAAAATACAAGGCAAGCAGACAATGAGCATCTCAGCGATCTTTTTATTTACTATGTGCATAGATTTTTATTGAGGATGCTTCATAGAATGCTCATTATGGTTATGCTGCAAGTTTCCACCATGATTAGGCATGGTTTAGGCTAGCGGCCCAGGCGTTTCTCTAACATACATACAAACTCCATGATCTTACAAGTTCCACTTTTATTTCACACCGCCAGGATCCATAAGCAAAAGAACATGATATCAACTAAGTACAAATTACCTATGAAGCGCTGAAAGCGGTCCCCATGATACATGGTTCTGCTAACTTCAACTCATAAAGCGCAAGCATATGCACAACAAAGAAGGACGCAATGGTTCAGGTTTATTAAGTGCAGAAAATAATGTGTGCCATCAAGTTCATGAGATCTTTACTAACTAACTTTCTCATAACAAGCAAACATTTTATTCGGAAGAAAACAAGGCCTATTGAATATGCACGGAAGTAGCAAATGATGCTATTGGGTAGGTATGGTGGACACTTTGGAAATATTTGGTTTAGGGAGTTGGAAACTTGAGTAAAACACTCAGTGGAAGTGAAGGCTAGCAATATAAGGGAGTGACGAGCGAGAGAGAAATAGCTGTCATTATCATGCTTGCAGCAAAACAAGACTACTCATGGCATGAAAATGATTCAAGATCCTCAAAGCAAAATAATTCGTCAAGGCTTAGTTGATTATTACAGTCATGTGCATGCGTAAGCATGTGCCAAGTCGATCAAATGAAACATTCAGAGGAGGATACCATGGTGTCATACCAATTTATGAATAGAGTAATGCAAGCAAACATTATTGAAACATGCTACAAACTTTTAGCGAGCAGGAGCTAATCATAAGAAAGCAAGAACTACTAAGCATCCAAAGAAAACATACACTCTACATGAACGGACTAAGCAAGCTCACAATGATGAGTATATGTACAAAAATGAAGACAAATAGAGTTCGTTACCAGCCTCTTACCACGCCTCAAGTTGTCATTGATCCTCATTATTGCTCTTCACTTGTGTGGCTTGCATAATAATATGAAACCAATAATCCACTGAGAACTGCCGAACCATGTAGCCAACTCGCAAAAACCAAAGAAGAACGACAAATATTTTTGGTGTTTTCGATTTTTAAACAAGAACCAAAAGAGAAAAACAAGCAAAGCAAAATCTTTTTGGGTTTTTCAAATAGTTCAAACAAAGCAAAAAGAAAAAAGCAAACCCAAGCAAAAAGAAGAAGCAAACCAAAGAGAAACAACAAAAATATTTTTGGTCTTTTTGTGTTTTTAGAAAGCAAAGGCAAAGAAGAACGAAAACTAGAAAGAGAACGAAAACATGAATATACAAAGAACCGACGCAACATGATATGGAGATGAGTGCGGTGTTGGCATACCTCCCCCCAAGCTTAGGCTTTTGGCCTAAGTGGGTATCAATCCCAGGCTGGCCAAGATGAAGTGTCACCGGGGTACGACGAGGAGGTACCCTCGTCCTGGTGCGAGCCAGAGTACGTCCCTCTGTAATGTGCGGAATAACCATAGGAGGGCACAACGTCCTGGTGCTGCTCGTGGAAACCCAACAAGCGAAGCTTCTCGTCAGCCTCCTCCTTGGAGCGCGACCATGGTCTCCTGTCAACACGGAACAAAGCAGGCTGGGGCAAAAGGATCTCCCTTTCATCCCCGTCAGTGAAAAGCATCCTATATACTAGATTGTTCAAATCAGAGGTAGCAGTGACAAAGTGATGAGTTTTCATGGCAACAAGGTCGAGCCTCTGTGGTGCTAGCATAACATCATCGGGAGCCACTGAAAGATCTAATGCATTGACTACACGTGAGGCAATGATGCCCCCATAGATAGGCCCCCTAGCAGCTAGGCGGCGAGCAATAAGAGAGCCAAGATTGTACCGAGTATCATTGTTGAGCGCAGCAACAAGGAAAGCTAAGTGATAGTTGGAGATATTACTAGTGTTCTCCCTACCCAATACACTAGTGGCAAGATAGTAAGCAAAGTATCTAAGAGCAGGGAGTTGGGATATTTCTTATCTTTCCGTGTTGCGCCACGCGGTCATCATCATTGGTCACCCCTCGGTAAAGCTCCAATAAATCAGCGGGCCGCCCTTGAATTTTCTTAACGGTCCCTGCCATACGCACACCTACAATACTGCAAAATCTCTCCAAAGGCATGGGGAAGGGCATATCATAGATCTTAAATGAGACAGTAGAATGATAGGATGTGTTAGAAAATGCGAAGCTCTCAACAAAAATTTTGGTGAGCAGAGCATATTGTGCACTCTCATCTTGCATATAAGAGGTCAAGCCAACCCTCTCAATCAGTAGCAAGAAATCATCAAGAATACCTGCAGCATGCAAGAAAGTAAAACAAGGGAAAGAGGATGGGTGAGCATCTCCATCATCTCTTTCACTGCCAATACGTGATGCAATGAGGTCTTCATTATATGATGGCCTAGCTTGAGAGGCTGTTCTTGAGGGCCTTGACCTCCTAGGTGCATCACTCTCAAATATCTCTCCAAAAGTGTGGTTGTTCATGCTTGGTAATCTGAAATTTAAACACCTATTAAACAAGTGATTGCAAAGTAAATATAATGAGGGATTCTACTCACAGGGACTAGCAAGAGGCCTAAACATGCATCAAAACTATATCTCTAAGCATCAAACAAGCTTACAAGCCCTCAAAACCAGTCACCTACAGCAGCAAAATACTTAACATACAATCCACTAAACACAAATCTACTTGGACAAGGGGAGGAGTCACATACCAAGGAACAATTGCTACAAATTTCAGCAAGAAAGATGGGCTGAGCAAAGAGATCGAAGAAATCGAGGGCAAGCACAGAGAGAACGCGATTTCGAGCTATGAACTGGAGCTTACTCGGGAGAGAGAAGAAAATGGCAGGAGAGAGAGGTAGTGGGGGGCAGGGGTGGCCCATACCAGGGCATGGCGCCACCCAGGTCTGGTCGCTCCACCATGTGGTGTGCCTGCCTGGTGGGCCCCTGGTACCTACCAGGTACTCCTCTGCCCCTTTTTTCATGTAAAAATTTAATATGAATTTTTTGGAATTTTTCGAGACACTTTATTTTTGGGCATTTTTCAGAAATAGAAGAATGATTTTTCTGACAGATAGATTTTTTTCTTTTTGGAAACATGATGCAAGGACAAAAACAAGGCTAGAACTATAGAAGTTCTAGCATGCAAGCAACTAACAACACAAAGAAAACTAAACGAAAGCAAAAACTAAAATGCAAAGGATAGAAATAAACGGGGTTAATCATAATGAAAACATTGTTTTGTTCAATGGAATCCTTTTGTTAGCAAGGTTGATCAAGTCTTGCTACCAAAACAATTGCATATGAGACAAAACTTTGTATTCTACTAATGATTATGTTACCTCAACATTGATAGCAATGGTCCCGATCATAATAGTTTCAAATTTTTCTTTTGGTATGGGACAATATATTTCTCCAACTTGAATGCCTTCAACATGTTCAATTGAATTTAAACCATAAGTCCTTTCAATCTTCTTGGGGAAATAGACAGTATGTTCCTTGTCATTAACATTGAAGGTCACCTTTCCTTTATTACAATTAATAACAGCTCCTGCAGTATTAAGAAAAGGTCTCCCAAGAATAATAGACATATTATCATCTTCAGGCATTTCAAGCACAACAAAATCAGTTAATATCGAGCAATTATGAGCCACCTGGACAGGTACATCCTCACATATACCCACAGGAATAGTGGTAGACTTATCAACCATTGGCAAAGATATATCAGTTGGTATCAATTTTTCAAACTGAAGCCTCTTATAGAGAGAGAAAGGCATAACACTAACTCTAGCTCCCAAATCACACAAAGCAGTTCTAATATAACTGTTCTTAATAGAGCAAGGGATAGTTGGAATCCCTGGGTCTCCAAGTTTCTTAGGAACCTTACCATTGAAGGAATAATTAGCAAGCAAAGTACAGATTTCTTCATTAGGGATCTTCCTTTTATTCGAGAAAATGTCCTTCATATACTTTGAATAAGGATGCAATTTAATAGCATCAGTCAAAGGAATTTGCAAGAATAAAGGTTTCATCCACTCACAAAACTTATTATAGTGTTCATCTTCCTTTGAATTGTGTTTCTTATCAGGGAAAGGCATAGGTTTTTGGACCCAAGGTTCTCTTTCACTACCATGTTTCTTAGCAATAAAATCTTCTTTGGTGTATTTAGTAGTCTTAGTGTGGTTTTTAGGTTCTTCTTCAACTTTTTCTTCATTAGGAACTTCATTTTCTTCATTACCACTTTCAGTTTCAGCAGCAGAGATAGATATACTATTAGGATCTATAGCAGGTTCAGAGGGTTCTACAACAGTTTTATGTTTCTTTTTCCTTTTCTTACGAGTAGAACCACTATTTTCAGCTCGTTCAGAATCCTGCTCATATCTTTTGGGATGCCCCTCGGGATATAGAGGATCCTAGGTACCAGCACCACTTCTAGTTCTAATTTCATAAGCGTGTTTTTCTTTAGCAGCATTAACTAGCAAGTCGTTTTGCACTTTAACGAGTTGATCTATTTGAGTTTGCACCATTTGAAAGTGTTTATAAATCATTTTAACATCATTAGAGGTTCTTTCCACAATATCTTTCAACTCAACAATAGCTCTAGTGTTTTCCATTAGATGATTTTGCAACCTTTTATTAAAGTTATCTTGCTTAACAATAAAGATATCAAATTCTTCTAAGCATTGATCAGGAGGTTTCAATTAAGGGATATCACCTTCATCAAAGTGTTGGAGAGAGTGTACCTCAATAGTGGGTGAATAGGGAATAGGCTTACATAATTCTTCTATAGGAGGTAAATTCTTGACATCTGCAGCTTTAATTCCCTTCTCATTAAAATATTTCTTAGCTTCCTTCATCACTTCATCATTTAATTCAATAACTCCCCTCTTCTTTGATGTTGGAATAGGCACCGGAATAGATGGTTCAGGTACAATTACTTCAGGTATAGCTTGTTTAGGAGGAGTCCAATCTTCATAATTCTTGCTTATTTTAGCCATTAATTCCTCAGCTTCCTTAGGAGTCCTATTCCTGAAAACACAATCAACACAATTATCTAGGTATGTCCTAGATTCTTTGGTTAGTCCATTATAAAATATATCAAGTAGTTCATTCTTAGGTACTGGACTTCCAGCCTGTGCATGAATCAAAGCACAAAACCTTGCCCAAGATTCGGGCAATACCTCTTTTCTCCCTGTTTAAAATCAAAAAGTTCCTGCAAAACAGCATGTCTAGCACTAGGAGGAAAATATTTCTATAGAAAAGTATTAAACAAGCACTCAGGGCTATCAATAGATCCAGGAGGTAAATTACCAAACCAAGTTTTAGCTTCTCCTTTTAGTGAAAAAGGGAAATATTAGCAACAAAGTAAGTACGCATTTTAATATCATCAGAAAACAAGCCACTCATGGTAGAAAGTTCATTCATATGTGCTACCGCACTTTCATTCTTAGTCCCACCAAAAGGTTCTTTCTCAACAATAGCTATGTAGGATAGATCGAGAGAGAAATCATAATCTTCATCTATAATGTTTACAGGAGAAGCAGCAAACTTAGCAGCAGGAGATAATTTGGGTCTAATAGTACGCCTCTCAAGGAGATTCTTAGCAGCGCTCCTATCATGGGTGTTCTTACATTCTTCAATAAACTCATCAGTCATCTCAACATAATCTTCTTCAGCATCATAAATCTCACTAGAGTTAGGTGAGCTAACAGGTGTAGCAGTGTGTTCATTAGGAGTTTCGGTATTTCCAACTATAGTTCTAGCAATCGTAGCATCTAGGAAAGGACCTAATGAACCACTCTTATCAAGCACAGTAGAAGCAGCATCATAAGCATCAGAAGTTTCAGATTCAGCAGTAGTAGCAGTGTGTGTAGCATGTGTATGTGGTGGTGTAAGGAACTTACTCAGAACAGACGGTGAATCAAGAGCGGTAGAGGTGTTCAGAACCGTACCTCTTCTTGTAGTGGATGGTAAAATAGGAACCTTTCCATCACGAGACTTACCCATGATGGATGGAAAGCAGCGAACAATAGAGAATCCAAGTGAACTTGATAAATAAAGCTATGCTCCCCAGCAACGGCGCCAGAAAATAGTCTTGATGACCCACAAGTATAGGGGGTGTATCATAGTATTTTCGAGGGAAGTGAAACCCAATTTATTGATTCGACACAAGGGGAGCCAAAGAATACTTATCAGCCTTAACAACTGAGTTGTCAATTCAGCTGCAGCTGGAAACAATCTTGCTCACAGCAGTTTATTAGTAGCAACAGTTTTGTAGTAGGAATAGTAAAGTAACAGTAGCAGCAAAACAAAGACAGTAGTAACAAAAGCAGTAAACAGTGGGATTCGAGTGCGGTAGGCATAGGGATGGATGGACGGGCGTTGCATGGACAAGACAATTCACATAGCAACCAGAACATAGGGCAATTGCAGATAAATAAGATAAAACACCCAAGTACTAGACAATCCTAGGCATGTGTTCCATATATAGTCATACGTGCTCGCACTGAGAACTTGCACAACATCTTTTGTCCTGCCAGCCCGTTTGCAGCGGGGCCTCTAGGGAACTACTGGCAATTAAGGTTCTCCTTTTAATAGAGCACCGGAGCAAAGCATTAACACTCCGTGAACACATGTGATCCTCACATCAAAGCCTTTCCCTTCCGGCTACCCCGATTTCTGTCACTTTGGGACCATAGGTTCCGGACAACGACGTGTGTATACAACTTGTAGATAAGACCCAAAACAATACTCTCATGATGAATCAATAATAAGTTCAGATCTGAAATCATGGCACTCGGGCCCTAGTGACAAGCATTAAGCACAACAAGTCGCAACAAAGTCATAAAGCACTAATAAAAGATACTAGGCACTATGCCCTAACAATCTGATGCCATTACATGAATGATCTCATCCAATCCCTACCATCCCCATAGCCTACATTGGGGGATTACTCACTCATAGATGGGGGAAACATGGATGGTCGATGGCGAAGCGATGGTGATGATGATGGCGATGATCTCCTCCAATTCCCCATCCCGGCAGGGTGCTAGAACGGAGTTTCTGGTGCTGTTTCGTGGAATCTGATGGTGGCGGCGGAGCGAACTCCTTCTGGAAAAACGTCGAACTCCCCGAAGTTTTTAGGTCAGAAGGCTCCTTACAGGCGAATAGAGAGGCCGAGGGGTGCCTAGGTGTAACACCCTCCAATCGGCCCTATGCAAGTTTTAGCGATTCCCGCCAAACCCGCATAGAAACGATTCAAGGACGCCCACCAGGCACTTTCGTGCAGGTGGAAAACGAAGTAGTAATATCATTACACATCAGTCCTCGATGGGACCCACATAACAGATATATACATCAGCGACTCCATGAGTCAATAATACAGATATAATATACAAAGATCCAAATCCCCTCGAAAACGATAGAGCGTCCGACTACGGACAAGATGCAAATAGGGCTAAGAGCCCTGAAGAATAACCAATGGCGTCCATAACCCTGCCCAGGCCAAGCCGGAAGGGTAACCCTGCTAACGACGGCGATCTCAAACCTGCTATAACAAAAGGGGTGCCGACAAAGGGCAAAGGAAAAAGAGGAGCGTCAGTACTAAGGCTAGTACACGGCGAGGCTAGAATTCGGCGGCTCTCGCCTACATAGGTATGGTGGGCTGAAGCGGCAGCGCAGCGGCACTAAACAACCTATAGAGACTCGATACAACTGGCGGTTATCAGAGAGGGATAGGAAAGACCTATTCGGTTCCAACCTGAAGCTAACACCAAACAAACCCATCCTGGTATTTCCCCCTCGAGACCAAACGAGGAAGTCGGACCAAGGAACTCACATAGTTGGCAATTTTACTCATTCCATTATAGTTGTAGCAATTACTAATCAGATATAGATAGCATGAGTCATCCTGGTAGCATAAGTAGTGGGCAGTTTTAATCACCATTCCGTTGTAGTTGGAACATTTACTAGTCAGAGATAATTGTCCTGAGGAATCCCGAAACCCAGTAGTTGTTGGCACTTTTATCACATTCCATTGAAGTTGCAATACTTACTAGGCATATAGCACGTCACAACACAACCCATATCCACCAGCTGTTGGCAGTTTTAATATCCATTCCGTTATACTTGAGCTGATTACTAGTCACATATTAAGTCAAATTTATAGCACTACTTTAGTTATGCTTGTCTATGATCGAGATACTGTGCTCCAAGTCGTCCATAACCGTGGACACGGCTTTCAGAAAGTTTTACCCTGCAGGGGTGCACAAATAGCAACACACACTCGATCAACCTCGGAAAAACCAACTCAAAACCCAACGAGGCATTCACGACAAAGCGATCACAGGATTCATAAAATATTTCAGGGGGCCACCCCACTAAGCTACCCGCAACGAAGTTGGCCGGCTCCGGAACGGATCCAGGGTTTGTGTGGACGGTTGTAAACGACTGGGAACCCGAAAGTGTGACTAGGCTTGTCGATACAGCGAAAACGTGTCACGATCCTAAACAGTACAGGTGCTCCACGCACAATCGTAAAACAAGCAGTAACATGGCATAAGTACAGGATAGTAATAAAGCCCCAAACTACTTGTGGCCCCAAGAAATAGAAATGAATCAAGCTCTGGCTCAGGGGGGTCCATAAGGCCTCCCGGATGTGGATAGTGCGAAAAATCAAGGAACATGTATCAAGTACTCGGGGTCCTACGGGACACAAGTGAGCGTGGAAGAACCAAATAACGTCTATTGCCCACCGATGCCTCTGCATTAGTTATATCTAGCATTTTAATAGTTGTAAATAAAGACGTGATCATCTCCACCATAAGCATCTGCCCGCATTTCAACAACTGGGCTACTCGACAACACGAGATCGCACCTGAGCAAGCGACTACGACTCGCAAGGCCAGCTATCTACGAAACACGGTTAATAGGAGGTGTCCAAGGTAATATAGAGGCTGCACGGGATATAACTGGTGCACGGAAACTATAGCATCGCGACACGGATAGCAATAGATCAATAGGAGGAAGTAAAGACTATAAATGCAAAATAGGTAGAAAGGGGGAGAATGCTCGCCTGGGAACACACTGCCGAAGGATCATAACCGGAGAACTTGTCGATACTCGCATCCACTCATCGGCCTAATCCGCGAAGAAGCAAACACTAGAAGAAACACCAGATGCAATATTTAATACTATGGTAGAAGAGCCGGCATGATTATGATATGCATGAGAGATGATCAATTTAATATGCAACATTCGATAATGTCATATTATAAAATAATGGAGGTCTCGGATAGGGAATCACATTTAGGGTTCGGCGAACTCGGGCTCTGAGGGGTTCGGGGTTCGACAGGTTCGACGGGAATGCTCTCGGACAACGGAGTAGATCTTGGCGTTCCGAGACGAAGGACTTGGTTTGGCGTCAGGGCGCATCGGATTCGCCCTGGTTGGTGTCGATCTTGTCGTCACGAAGATCTTTTCGGGTCCGTGTACCGGGTAGGTCTTGTCGTCCGGGATGAAGAACTTGGCATCCTCGAGGAAGTACTTGGCGTATCCGTGTCGACGACCTTGGCGTCCGGGGGTTCGATGTTCGGATCTGTGTAGAAGGTCTTGGTGCTCCGAGATGAAGCGCTTGTCATTCCGTGGTCTTCGGTTCGGGAAGGAGATGTTGGCGTGCCGAGGATTCGTGAAGTAGATCCTTTTCGAGTCGAAGTCCTTGGGGTTTTTCCGTGACGGAGAACTTGATACTTCGGCTTCAGTTGTCGGGGCGAACTTGTGTGGGGGTTCGAGGCGCATCGAAGGTGGAACTTGGATTGGCGTTGATGGTCTTGTACTCGAAGGCATTTTCAAGGAATAGTCTTGTCCTCACATAACTACCGAAACCAGAGCATGGCATAGGAGGCCTTGAGCTGCAGCGCCACAGTGCAAATTGTCTGCGTGGTGGCCTCACCGGTGACCACACGAACGCACCAACAAAAGACCATCAAGGGTTCCCCATGCTGGACACTGAGGCCAGATGAGCTCGGGAGAAAAAGAAAAGACGGCGCACGAAACAAGCTCGGATGGCCGACGCAGACAAGGCAGAGGCCGGGGCGTCAATGCCTAGTGAGGACGTTGGAGTGGCGGCCAGAGAATGGAGGGAGCGGCGAGGGTGTGGTTGTGGCCATGACGATAGGGGAGCTTGGGGCCGACAGAGAACGAAGCCGGCGCGGGTGGCGCATAGGCCGATGCAGAGGCGAGGAGGCCAGGTCGCAGCAGCACGTGCAGGGGTCTGGTAGGCGACGTCGTCGCTGCAAGGGGGCCGCTTGCGGAAGGCGGCTCGGCGGCTGCGGTGCTCATGGAGGCCGGGCGAGGTCGGAGCAGGGGACGGCGGCGCAGGCGCGGCTCCCGTCGACGGAGGCACGTACGACGGCGGCTCGAGATCAAGCAGGGGATGATGGCGGCCGTTGCGGTAGGTGAGATGAGGGAGACCGAGCGGGGCAGAGGGCGAGGGAAAACGAGAGGTGGGCGAGCGACGCGAGAAAGGTAGGGAGCGGGGGATCGCGACCACGTCCGAGTCGGGGTGGGGCCAAGGGATTGGACTAGGTTTACGCTCGCAACTGGGGCAGTCGGGATTGGACCAGGTTGCGCGTACGAAGGGTGGCGCGGTCGTGTCGAACGCTGTAGCGGAGTGGGGTCGCGGGGGTTCGATCAGAGCATGTGGGTGGGGCCGGCGCAGGGTCACGCTTTGGCGACGAAAACGGGAGTGCGGGGTGGGCCGCTGCGTGCATACGCGAAGTGTGGCGCGCGCAGTGCGTGCAACGAGTTTGATGCATGTGCCTGCCTTGCGTGCAACGGGTCAACGAGGTGGCGGCTGGGACTGGCTCGATGTGCCGCGTGTGGGGATGAGATGGAGGGAGTTAAGGGTGCGGCTGGGGTGGAAGGGAGAGTTAGGGGTGTTTGGTTAGGGTTTAGGCCTGTTAGCTGACTAGGATTAGTGTTAGCTTTTTATCTGGGTAGTAGGCTGCTGCCAGCTGGGCCTATGGGACCTGGCCAGTGGTGGCCTCCCCTAAAAATATTTTTATTTAACTTTTATTTTAAAAAGAACACTTTTGCAAATAATTTTTAGGCAAATAAAAGACCCGGGCGAGAGACAGGGGTTTTGATTTGAAATAAAGACAAGGGAATAGTTAGAAATCAAAGTAGGCTTTTAGAAAATAGTTTCAGATAAAACCATGCAAGATGATGACGATGCTCAAATGCAAGGTGTCATGATGACATGAGCATGCGGTCATGATGATGCGTTGCACAAAAACACCGCGATTTTCTAGTAGTGGTTTTGGCGGGGCGCCAACTGGGGGGGCCTACACCACCCCCTGGCGAGCCTGGCCTGGCCCGCGCCACCAGGTGGTGTGGCCACCCCAGGGCTCCTCTCCGTCTCGTATTCTGGCTCCTGGAGTCTTCGGGTGAAATAGGATTTTTGGCATATTTTCCGGGATTTTTCCTCATAGTTGATTTTCTGCACAAAAAGTAGACACCAAGGCAATTCTGCTGAAAACAGCGTTAGTTCGCATTAGTTGCATCCAAATCACACAAGTATAGAGGAGAAACAATAGCAAAAGTGTTCGGGAAAGTAGATACGTTTTGGACGTATCAACCCTACATGAGACCTTTTCATTAGCCTGGTGCTTGTTGGGCCGAATCAGCTACTCGGGTCAGAGCGTATGTTGGATGTTTTTTATTGTGAATCCGTAGATTTTTTGAGTTTGCGCTGATTCTCAAGCCCCCGAGTATCGAGGTGTGATTATTGATGGCTCAATGCACGGCGCCCAGAAAAATGCTTGATGGCGGTGTTGATGTAGAGCTCGTTGGGAACCCCAAGAGCAAGGTATGATGAGCATAGCAGCAAGTTTCTCTCAGTTATGAAACCAAGGTTTAATCGAACCAGTAGGAGCAAGGAAACACCTCAAAGGTGTTACTAGCTGAGCTTTAGCAGGGCGCACTACCGGTGCTAGTAGCAATGTGGAGACCTGCACAACACAACCATAGAACTTTGTCCCCAACTTGCGATGAGGTTGCCAATCTCACCGTGTTTTGCAGAAAACAAAGGATTAAACGTATCGAATGGAAAGAAGTAAAAGTTTGCAGAAAGTAAACACAAAGAAGTAAAAGATTGTAGATTGTATGTAAAGTAAAAGGACCTGGATCCATAGTTCACTAGAGGTGGCTCTCCTTAGATAGATAACATGTTGGGTGAACAAATTACAGCGGGGCAATTGACAAACACCGAGAAAGCAATACATGCATATACTAATCATCTTGACTCCTCTGATACTTGATTGGACATTACAACATAATACATAGACCGCCATCCAACTGCATCTATGACTAATAATCCACCTTCAGGTTATCATCCGAACCCCCTCCAGTATTAAGTTGCAAGCAACATATTATTGCTTTACGAACTGCGTGTAAAGTAAACAATACAATTGTTCTATGAACAAAGGATCGTTGTTTTCTTCCTAGTAGCAACAGCACATCTAGTACCTTAGAGATTTCTGTCACTTCCCTAGATTACCAGAGGCATGAACCCACTATCGAGCATAAATACTAACTCTTGGAGTTGCTAGCATCTACTTGGCTAAGATAGCTACTAACAATGGAAAGCATGCAAGATCTCAAATAACAAAGACATGATAGAATCAATAATCAATCTGCAATAGCATCTCAATATCCATCGGATCCTCGCAAACACAACATGTATGAATTACAAATAGATGATGTTGATCATGAACGGAGCTCACAAGATCTAAACATGAAAGCACAAAGGAGGAGAAACCAGCCATCTAGCTACTACATGGATCCATAGTCCAAGGATGAACTACTCACGCATCACACCGGAGGCTTACATGGTGATGAAGAAGGCCTCCAGGGTGAATTCCCCTCTCCGGCAGGGTGCCGGGAAGAGCTTCAGATCCCCCCCAATCTAGGGACAGAGACGACGGCGGCTACAGAATCTTTCGTGGATTTTTGATCGGGTACTTAAGGTTTTCGTCCTAGGGCAAATTATAGGCGGAAGGAGAGGCCGAGGGGGTGCTGGGGGCGGCCAGACCACCCCCTGGCGCGGGCCAGGCCTGGCCGCGCGGCCAGGTGGTGTGGCCGAGCCCCAGCCCTTCTCCGTCTCATATTCTGGCACTTGATCCCTTCCGGAAAAATAGGCAATTTGGCTTTTGTCCCGTCCAATTCCGAGAATATTCATTTTCTGACTTTTCTGGAACCAAAAACAACAGAAAACAGGCAGCTAGCACTGTGGCTCTTGTTAAAGTGACACAACTAAGAGGATATGCTGGACAAGTTATAAACCGAAATCTCATGCCCCTTACTTACGAAGACCGATCCTCATGCTACTCAACTTCAGTCACGAGTAAGCTCTTGTCATTGTAAGTATATGTGTATCATTAAGAACCGCCAATGGGGTACCCCTTGCACATGATACGGGAGCTTTCCCATAATCAAAATGACAAGGCAAGTAGACAATGAGCATCTCAGCGATCTTTTTATTCTCTATCTGCATAGGTTTTTATTGAGGATGCTTCATAGAGTGCTCATTATGGTGATGCTGCAAGTTTCCACCATGATTAGGCATGGCTTAGGCTAGCGGCCTAGGCGTTTCTCTAACACACATAGAAACTCCATGATCTTACAAGTTCCACATTTATTTCACACCGTTGGGATCCGTAAGCAAAAGAACATAATATCAACGGGGTACAAAGTACAAGTGCAGTGTTGAAAGCGTTCCACATGAAACATGGTTCTGCTAATTTCAACTTATAAAGCGCAAGCATATATGCAACAAAGAAGGACCCAATGGTTCAAGTTTATTAGTGGCAATAAAGTAAAGTGTGCCATCAAGTTCATGAGAGCTTTAATCACTAGTTTTCTCATAACAATTGGAAGGTAAACAGAAGCATGAATATACTTGGAATAGCATAAGCTAGTAGGTAGGTATGGTGGACTCTTTGGAAAAACTTGGTTTAGGGAGTTGGATGCATGAGTGGAACTCATACTTGGTTGTGGAGGCTAGCAAAAGACTGGGAGCGACAAACTAAGAGAGCAATAATGGCCATAATCATGCAGAGCGACAAAACATCATTGGTCAAAGCATAAAGTGATACTACAAGTTGAAACCTAAAGGATCATAAAGGCTATGGTGACTTGAGATAGTCATAACATGGTGTGAGCATGTGCCAAGTCAACCCAAATAAAGCATCAAAGGAGAATACCACTATACCATGCTTTAATATGCTAAAACAACGCATGATTCATCCAAGGCACATTAAGAAATCTCAATTGTTTATAACAAGTCATGCTACAGCAAATAATACTAGGCATAAAGCCAAAACAATATCAAGCATGGCATGACAAAGCATAGCCACAGTCAAAAACGAGCTCTTTTCACCACAAAAGCATGAACTTTCCTACTCTTTTCCAAACCAAACCAAACTATTTGCAAACCAAAGTGTGAAAGAGGGGGTCCAACCAACTTATTCAGAAAACTAAGCAAACCAAGCAAACTAAAAACCAAAACGAAAATGAAAAAGAAGACGCTCGAAGAGAAACACAAGTGTGCATGAAACAATAAAAATGAAGCGTTTGGAAGAAACCTGGAATTTTTATTGATGAAGAAGGGGATGCCTTGGGCATCCCCAAGCTTTGACGCTTGTACTTCTTGGATATTTCTTGGGGTGATATGCGTGGCATCCCCAAGCTTGAGCTTTAGTCCATCCTTCATCTCATTACTCATTCCTTCCATACACCTGAAAATTTTCCTTCATACAAAACTTCACACAATCTCATTAGCAACATTAGTGCACTTAAGATAAACAAGTCTCAAGATTCAGTTCTAACACCAAATAAACTTCCATTAGAACACTAGCTACTGTAGCACTTCCCTCAAAAAGCTCAATTCCCCAAAGGAACTCAAGAAGGAACTAACAAGAAGCAAATGCAGAAAATGGCAGAAATCTGTCAAAATAGACCAGCAGGTAAAGACGAATTTTTTCGAAGACCCTCTGTTGCTCAAAAAAAAGTGTTAAACTAACGAAAATTAGATAACAACCTGGGGCAGAAGCACAAAATATTACAGATCATTCCGCCGTACAGAGCTCTCTCAGGAATTTTTACGGTGAAGCACAAAAATCTGTTTCGGGACAACAACTTTCCCAATCATTACTTCACTCTCATTAGAGGTTATTCTTGGCACAAAAAGCAAATAAAAAGGATAAGGAGAGGTTATTATAGAGGTAAAAACTTCCAAGACTCAACTAAAACTCTTGGATTATCTCCCAACAAGTACTTTTCTTTAACGCCTTTAAGTTAGGCATAAGAACCAAAGAAAGAATCAAGTGTTCTCAAATGAAGAAGCATTAAGACCAAATTTTGTTTTCATAGGAGAAGTAAAAGAAATCTTTTCTCTCTTTTTAGGGAAGTGTTCTATACCTTTATTGAGTGGGAGTTGATATTTAATGGTGACTTCTTTCATATCAATGATGGCACCAACAGTTCTAAGAAAAGGTCTTCCCAAAGTAATAGGACAAGAAGCATTATATTCAACATCCAAAACATAGAAATCAACGGGGACATAGGAATCATTAACCATAATAAGAACATCATTAAGACTCCCCATGTGTTTCTTTTTAGCATTAGCATCAAGTGGGACATTCAAATAAAAATCTTCAAGAGGAGGCAAATCAAGCATATCATAAATCTTTCTAGGCATAATAGAAACACTACTATCAAGATCACACAAAGCTTTGAAATTAAAGTCATTCACTTTCATATTAATGATGGGTTCCCAACCATCTTCTTGTTTTATAGGAATAGAAGCTTTATGTTTCATCTTTTCTTCTTTAATCTTTATGAGAGCATTAGTAATGTGTTTTGTAAAAGCCATGTTCATAGCACTAGCATTAGGACTTTTAGCAAGCTTTTGTAGGAACTTAATAACTTCAGAGATGTTGCAACCATCAAGATAAAAATCAACTTTATCATCTAAAGTAGTAGAACTATTACTAGCCTCAACACTAGTGGTGGTAATAGTAGAAACACTAATGTTTCTAGCAATTTCATCTTCTCTTTCCCACTTAGCATGTAATTCAGCTAATAGTCTAACATTTTCATCAATTCTTACTTGTATGGCATTAGTAGCTGCAAAGGGATTCTCGTTAGTTTCAGGTTTAGAAGCCATTTTATTAATCAATGAAGATTGAGCTTCAGACAAAGATGATATATTTCTTTCAGCATTAGAGAGTTTCAATTGTAAACTAGGAATTTCCCTATTTAGACTTTCAAGTTGATGGCTAATGTTCTTCAAAATGATAGATTGTTCCTCCATAGTTTTAGCAAATAGTTTATTTTGCTCATATTGCATTTGCATGAAGTTTTTAGTGGCTCTTTCAACTTCTAAAATTCTTCCTTCACTAGGTAATTCAGGTTTACCATTATAGCCATAAGTATTACTAGGAGGGTAGGGCCTATAATTGTTGTTACCAAAAATTTTCCCATAAGCATTATTACCATAAGCATTGTTGCCAAAGGTGTTATTTCTTATGAAGTTCACATCAACTTGCTCTTCTTGAGCAACCAAAGAGGCTAAAGGAACATTATTTGGATCAATATGGGCTTTCCCATTAGCAAGCATAGACATAATAATATCAATTTTATCACTCAAGGAGGAGGTTTCCTCAACAGAATTTACCTTCTTACCTTGTGGAGCTCTCTTAGTATGCCATTCAGAATAATTAACCATCATATTATCCAATAGTTTTGTTGCAGCACCCAAAGTGATGGTCATAAAGGTACCTCCAGCAGCTGAATCCAATAGGTTCCTTGAAGAATAGTTCAATCCTGCATAAAAAGTTTGGATGATCATCCAAGCAGTCAGTCCATGAGTGGGACAATTCTTAACCAAAGATTTCATTCTTTCCCAAGCTTGAGCAACATGCTCATTATCAAGTTGTTTAAACTTCATTATTTCACTTCTCATGGATATAGTCTTAGCAGGAGGATAGTATTTTCCAATAAAAGCATCTTTGCACTTAGTCCAAGAATCAATACTATTCCTAGTTAAGGAATTCAACCACTCTTTAGCTTTTCCTCTCAAAGAGAAAGGAAACAATTTCAGTTTAATAATATCACCATCTATATCCTTATGCTTTTGCATCTCACAAAGTTCAACAAAGTTATTTAGATGGGAAGCAGCATCTTCATTACCAATACCGGAAAATTGCTCTCTCATAACAAGATTGAGCAAAGCAGGTTTTATCTCAAAGAAAGTATTTTCAGCCATAGGTGGAGCAATAGGAGTGCTCATAAAATCATTGTTGTTGGTGCTAGTGAAGTCACACAACTTGGTGTTTTCAAGAGTAGTCATTTTTTGGGTCTTCAAATAAGAAAGCAAAACAAGTAAAACTAATTTTTTTGTGTTTTTGAAGAACAAAACAAGCAAACAAAGAAAAAAGAAACTAAGCAAAACAAAAACAACAAAGTAAAGAGATTGGTTATGAGGGACTCCCCTTGTGAAGATGTCCTTGACTCCCCGGCAACGGCGCCAGAAAAATGCTTCATGGCTCAATGCACGGCGCCCAGAAAAATGCTTGATGGCGGTGTTGATGTAGAGCTCGTTGGGAACCCCAAGAGGAAGGTATGATGAGCACAGCAGCAAGTTTCCCTCAGTTATAAAACCAAGGTTTAGTTGAACCAGTAGGAGCAAGGAAACACCTCAAAGGTGTTACTAGCTGAGCTTTGGCAGGGCGCACTACCGGTGCTAGTAGCAACGTGGAGACCTGCACAACACAACCACAAAACTTTGTCCCCAACTTGCGATGAGGTTGTCAATCTCACCGTGTTTTGCGGAAAACAAACGATTAAACGTATTGAATGGAAAGAAGTAAAAGTTTGCAAAAAGTAAACACAAAGAAGTAAAAGATTGTAGATTGTATGTAAAGTAAAAGGACCGGGATCCATAGTTTACTAGAGGTGGCTCTCCTTAGATAGATAACATGTTGGGTGAACAAATTACAGCGGGGCAATTGACAAACACCGAGAAAGCAATACATGCATATACTAATCATCTTGACTCCTCTGAGACTTGATTGGGCATTACAACATAATACATAGACCGCCATCCAACTGCATCTATGACTAATAATCCACCTTCAGGTTATCATCCGAACCCCCTCCAGTATTAAGTTGCAAGCAACATATTATTGCTTTATGAACTGCGTGTAAAGTAAACAATACAATTGTTCTATGAACAAAGGATCGTTGTTTTCTCCCTAGTAGCAACAACACATCTAGTACCTTAGATATTTCTGTCACTTCCCCAGATTACCAGAGGCATGAACCCACTATCGAGCATAAATACTAACTCTTGGAGTTGCTAGCATCTACTTGGCCAAGATAGCTACTAACAACGGAAAGCATGCAAGATCTAAAATAACAAAGACATGATAGAATCAATAATCAATCTGCAATAGCATCTCAATATCCATCGGATCCTCGCAAACACAACATGTATGAATTACAAATAGATGATGTTGATCATGAACGGAGCTCACAAGATCTAAACATGAAAGCACAAAGGAGGAGAAACCAGCCATCTAGCTACTACATGGATCCATAGTCCAAGGATGAACTACTCACGCATCACACCGGAGGCTTACATGGTGATGAAGAAGGCCTCCAGGGTGAATTCCCCTCTCCGGCAGGGTGCCGGGAAGAGCTTCAGATCCCCCCCAATCTAGGGACAGAGACGACGGCGGCTACAGAATCTTTCGTGGATTTTTGATCGGGTACTTAGGGTTTTCGTCCTAGGGCAAATTATAGGCGGAAGGAGAGGCCGAGGGGGTGCTGGGGGCGGCCAGACCACCCCCTGGCGCGGGCCAGGCCTGGCCGCGCGGCCAGGTGGTGTGCCGAGCCCCAGCCCTTCTCCGTCTCGTATTCTGGCACTTGATCCCTTCCGGAAAAATAGGCAATTTGGCTTTTGTCCCGTCCAATTCCGAGAATATTCATTTTCTGACTTTTCTGGAACCAAAAACAACAGAAAACAGGCAGCTAGCACTGTGGCTCTTGTTAAAGTGACACAACTAAGAGGATATGCTGGACAAGTTATAAACCGAAATCTCATGCCCCTTACTTACGAAGACCGATCCTCATGCTACTCAACTTCAGTCACGAGTAAGCTCTTGTCATTGTAAGTATATGTGTATCATTAAGAACCGCCAATGGGGTACCCCTTGCACATGATACGGGAGCTTTCCCATAATCAAAATGACAAGGCAAGTAGACAATGAGCATCTCAGCGATCTTTTTATTCTCTATCTGCATAGGTTTTTATTGAGGATGCTTCATAGAGTGCTCATTATGGTGATGCTGCAAGTTTCCACCATGATTAGGCATGGCTTAGGCTAGCGGCCTAGGCGTTTCTCTAACACACATAGAAACTCCATGATCTTACAAGTTCCACATTTATTTCACACCGTCGGGATCCGTAAGCAAAAGAACATAATATCAACGGGGTACAAAGTACAAGTGCAGTGTTGAAAGCGTTCCACATGAAACATGGTTCTGCTAATTTCAACTTATAAAGCGCAAGCATATATGCAACAAAGCAGGACCCAATGGTTCAAGTTTATTAGTGGCAATAAAGTAAAGTGTGCCATCAAGTTCATGAGAGCTTTAATCACTAGTTTTCTCATAACAATTGGAAGGTAAACAAAAGCATGAATATACTTGGAATAGCATAAGCTAGTAGGTAGGTATGGTGGACTCTTTGGAAAAACTTGGTTTAGGGAGTTGGATGCATGAGTGGAACTCATACTTGGTTGTGGAGGCTAGCAAAAGACTGGGAGCGACAAACTAAGAGAGCAATAATGGCCATAATCATGCAGAGCGACAAAACATCATTGGTCAAAGCATAAAGTGATACTACAAGTTGAAACCTAAAGGATCATAAAGGCTATGGTGACTTGAGATAGTCATAACATGGTGTGAGCATGTGCCAAGTCAACCCAAATAAAGCATCAAAGGAGAATACCACTATACCATGCTTTAATATGCTAAAACAACGCATGATTCATCCAAGGCACATTAAGAAATCTCAATTGTTTATAACAAGTCATGCTACAGCAAATAATACTAGGCATAAAGCCAAAACAATATCAAGCATGGCATGACAAAGCATAGCCACAGTCAAAAACGAGCTCTTTTCACCACAAAAGCATGAACTTTCCTACTCTTTTCCAAACCAAACCAAACTATTTGCAAACCAAAGTGTGAAAGAGGGGGTCCAACCAACTTATTCAGAAAACTAAGCAAACCAAGCAAACTAAAAACCAAAACGAAAATGAAAAAGAAGACGCTCGAAGAGAAACACAACTGTGCATGAAACAATAAAAATGAAGCGTTTGGAAGAAACCTGGAATTTTTATTGATGAAGAAGGGGATGCCTTGGGCATCCCCAAGCTTTGACGCTTGTACTTCTTGGATATTTCTTGGGGTGATATGCGTGGCATCCCCAAGCTTGAGCTTTAGTCCATCCTTCATCTCATTACTCATTCCTTCCATACACCTGAAAATTTTCCTTCATACAAAACTTCACACAATCTCATTAGCAACATTAGTGCACTTAAGATAAACAAGTCTCAAGATTCAGTTCTAACACCAAATAAACTTCCATTAGAACACTAGCTACTGTAGCACTTCCCTCAAAAAGCTCAATTCCCCAAAGGAACTCAAGAAGGAACTAACAAGAAGCAAATGCAGAAAATGGCAGAAATCTGTCAAAATAGACCAGCAGGTAAAGACGAATTTTTTCGAAGACCCTCTGTTGCTCAAAAAAAGTGTTAAACTAACGAAAATTAGATAACAACCTGGGGCAGAAGCACAAAATATTACAGATCATTCCGCCGTACAGAGCTCTCTCAGGAATTTTTACGGTGAAGCACAAAAATCTGTTTCGGGACAACAACTTTCCCAATCATTACTTCACTCTCATTAGAGGTTATTCTTGGCACAAAAAGCAAATAAAAAGGATAAGGAGAGGTTATTATAGAGGTAATAACTTCCAAGACTCAACTAAAACTCTTGGATTATCTCCCAACAAGTACTTTTCTTTAACGCCTTTAAGTTAGGCATAAGAACCAAAGAAAGAATCAAGTGTTCTCAAATGAATAAGCATTAAGACCAAATTTTGTTTTCATAGGAGAATTAAAAGAAATCTTTTCTCTCTTTTTAGGGAAGTGTTCTATACCTTTATTGAGTGGGAGTTGATATTTAATGGTGGCTTCTTTCATATCAATGATGGCACCAACAGTTCTAAGAAAAGGTCTTCCCAAAGTAATAGGACAAGAAGCATTATATTCAACATCCAAAACATAGAAATCAACGGGGACATAGGAATCATTAACCATAATAAGAACATCATTAAGACTCCCCATGTGTTTCTTTTTAGCATTAGCATCAAGTGGGACATTCAAATAAAAATCTTCAAGAGGAGGCAAATCAAGCATATCATAAATCTTTCTAGGCATAATAGAAACACTACTATCAAGATCACAAAAAGCTTTGAAATTAAAGTCATTCACTTTCATATTAATGATGGGTTCCCAACCATCTTCTTGTTTTATAGGAATAGAAGCTTTATGTTTCATCTTTTCTTCTTTAATCTTTATGAGAGCATTAGTAATGTGTTTTGTAAAAGCCATGTTCATAGCACTAGCATTAGGACTTTTAGCAAGCTTTTGTAGTAACTTAATAACTTCAGAGATGTTGCAACCATCAAGATAAAAATCAACTTTATCATCTAAAGTAGTAGAACTATTACTAGCCTCAACACTAGTGGTGGTAATAGTAGAAACACTAATGTTTCTAGCAATTTCATCTTCTCTTTCCCACTTAGCATGTAATTCAGCTAATAGTCTAACATTTTCATCAATTCTTACTTGTATGGCATTAGTAGCTGCAAAGGGATTCTCGTTAGTTTCAGGTTTAGAAGCCATTTTATTAATCAATGAAGATTGAGCTTCAGACAAAGATGATATATTTCTTTCAGCATTAGAGAGTTTCAATTGTAAACTAGGAATTTCCCTATTTAGACTTTCAAGTTGATGGCTAATGTTCTTCAAAATGATAGATTGTTCCTCCATAGTTTTAGCAAATAGTTTATTTTGCTCATATTGCATTTGCATGAAGTTTTTAGTGGCTCTTTCAACTTCTAAAATTCTTCCTTCACTAGGTAATTCAGGTTTACCATTATAGCCATAAGTATTACTAGGAGGGTAGGGCCTATAATTGTTGTTACCAAAAATTTTCCCATAAGCATTATTACCATAAGCATTGTTGCCAAAGGTGTTATTTCTTATGAAGTTCACATCAACTTGCTCTTCTTGAGCAACCAAAGAGGCTAAAGGAACATTATTTGGATCAATATGGGCTTTCCCATTAGCAAGCATAGACATAATAATATCAATTTTATCACTCAAGGAGGAGGTTTCCTCAACAGAATTTACCTTCTTACCTTGTGGAGCTCTCTTAGTATGCCATTCAGAATAATTAACCATCATATTATCCAATAGTTTTGTTGCAGCACCCAAAGTGATGGTCATAAAGGTACCTCCAGCAGCTGAATCCAATAGGTTCCTTGAAGAATAGTTCAATCCTGCATAAAAAGTTTGGATGATCATCCAAGCAGTCAGTCCATGAGTGGGACAATTCTTAACCAAAGATTTCATTCTTTCCCAAGCTTGAGCAACATGCTCATTATCAAGTTGTTTAAACTTCATTATTTCACTTCTCATGGATATAATCTTAGCAGGAGGATAGTATTTTCCAATAAAAGCATCTTTGCACTTAGTCCAAGAATCAATACTATTCCTAGTTAAGGAATTCAACCACTCTTTAGCTTTTCCTCTCAAAGAGAAAGGAAACAATTTCAGTTTAATAATATCACCATCTATATCCTTATGCTTTTGCATCTCACAAAGTTCAACAAAGTTATTTAGATGGGAAGCAGCATCTTCATTACCAATACCGGAAAATTGCTCTCTCATAACAAGATTGAGCAAAGCAGGTTTTATCTCAAAGAAAGTATTTTCAGCCATAGGTGGAGCAATAGGAGTGCTCATAAAATCATTGTTGTTGGTGCTAGTGAAGTCACACAACTTGGTGTTTTCAAGAGTAGTCATTTTTTGGGTCTTCAAATAAGAAAGCAAAACAAGTAAAACTAATTTTTTTGTGTTTTTGAAGAACAAAACAAGCAAACAAAGAAAAAAGAAACTAAGCAAAACAAAAACAACAAAGTAAAGAGATTGGTTATGAGGGACTCCCCTTGTGAAGATGTCCTTGACTCCCCGGCAACGGCGCCAGAAAAATGCTTCATGGCTCAATGCACGGCGCCCAGAAAAATGCTTGATGGCGGTGTTGATGTAGAGCTCGTTGGGAACCCCAAGAGGAAGGTATGATGAGCACAGCAGCAAGTTTCCCTCAGTTATAAAACCAAGGTTTAATTGAACCAGTAGGAGCAAGGAAACACCTCAAAGGTGTTACTAGCTGAGCTTTGGCAGGGCGCACTACCGGTGCTAGTAGCAACGTGGAGACCTGCACAACACAACCACAAAACTTTGTCCCCAACTTGCGATGAGGTTGTCAATCTCACCGTGTTTTGCGGAAAACAAACGATTAAACGTATTGAATGGAAAGAAGTAAAAGTTTGCAAAAAGTAAACACAAAGAAGTAAAAGATTGTAGATTGTATGTAAAGTAAAAGGACCGGGATCCATAGTTTACTAGAGGTGGCTCTCCTTAGATAGATAACATGTTGGGTGAACAAATTACAGCGGGGCAATTGACAAACACCGAGAAAGCAATACATGCATATACTAATCATCTTGACTCCTCTGAGACTTGATTGGGCATTACAACATAATACATAGACCGCCATCCAACTGCATCTATGACTAATAATCCACCTTCAGGTTATCATCCGAACCCCCTCCAGTATTAAGTTGCAAGCAACATATTATTGCTTTATGAACTGCGTGTAAAGTAAACAATACAATTGTTCTATGAACAAAGGATCGTTGTTTTCTCCCTAGTAGCAACAACACATCTAGTACCTTAGAGATTTCTGTCACTTCCCCAGATTACCAGAGGCATGAACCCACTATCGAGCATAAATACTAACTCTTGGAGTTGCTAGCATCTACTTGGCCAAGATAGCTACTAACAACGGAAAGCATGCAAGATCTCAAATAACAAAGACATGATAGAATCAATAATCAATCTGCAATAGCATCTCAATATCCATCGGATCCTCGCAAACACAACATGTATGAATTACAAATAGATGATGTTGATCATGAACGGAGCTCACAAGATCTAAACATGAAAGCACAAAGGAGGAGAAACCAGCCATCTAGCTACTACATGGATCCATAGTCCAAGGATGAACTACTCACGCATCACACCGGAGGCTTACATGGTGATGAAGAAGGCCTCCAGGGTGAATTCCCCTCTCTGGCAGGGTGCCGGGAAGAGCTTCAGATCCCCCCCAATCTAGGGACAGAGACGACGGCGGCTACAGAATCTTTCGTGGATTTTTGATCGGGTACTTAGGGTTTTCGTCCTAGGGCAAATTATAGGCGGAAGGAGAGGCCGAGGGGGTGCTGGGGGCGGCCAGACCACCCCCTGGTGCGGGCCAGGCCTGGCCGCGCGGCCAGGTGGTGTGGCCGAGCCCCAGCCCTTCTCCGTCTCGTATTCTGGCACTTGATCCCTTCCGGAAAAATAGGCAATTTGGCTTTTGTCCCGTCCAATTCCGAGAATATTCATTTTCTGACTTTTCTGGAACCAAAAACAACAGAAAACAGGCAGCTAGCACTGTGGCTCTTGTTAAAGTGACACAACTAAGAGGATATGCTGGACAAGTTATAAACCGAAATCTCATGCCCCTTACTTACGAAGACCGATCCTCATGCTACTCAACTTCAGTCACGAGTAAGCTCTTGTCATTGTAAGTATATGTGTATCATTAAGAACCGCCAATGGGGTACCCCTTGCACATGATACGGGAGCTTTCCCATAATCAAAATGACAAGGCAAGTAGACAATGAGCATCTCAGCGATCTTTTTATTTGCTATCTGCATAGGTTTTTATTGAGGATGCTTCATAGAGTGCTCATTATGGTGATGCTGCAAGTTTTCACCATGATTAGGCATGGCTTAGGCTAGCGGCCTAGGCGTTTCTCTAACACACATAGAAACTCCATGATCTTACAAGTTCCACATTTATTTCACACCGTCGGGATCCGTAAGCAAAAGAACATAATATCAACGGGGTACAAAGTACAAGTGCAGTGTTGAAAGCGTTCCACATGAAACATGGTTCTGCTAATTTCAACTTATAAAGCGCAAGCATATATGCAACAAAGAAGGACCCAATGGTTCAAGTTTATTAGTGGCAATAAAGTAAAGTGTGCCATCAAGTTCATGAGAGCTTTAATCACTAGTTTTCTCATAACAATTGGAAGGTAAACAAAAGCATGAATATACTTGGAATAGCATAAGCTAGTAGGTAGGTATGGTGGACTCTTTGGAAAAACTTGGTTTAGGGAGTTGGATGCATGAGTGGAACTCATACTTGGTTGTGGAGGCTAGCAAAAGACTGGGAGCGACAAACTAAGAGAGCAATAATGGCCATAATCATGCAGAGCGACAAAACATCATTGGCCATAATCCAAGGATGAACTACTCACGCATCACACCGGAGGCTTGCATGGTGATGAAGAAGGCCTCCAGGGTGAATTCCCCTCTCTGGCAGGGTGCTGGGAAGAGCTTCAGATCCCCCCCAATCTAGGGACCGAGATGACGGTGGCTACAGACTCTTTCGTGGATTTTTGATCGGGTACTTAGGGTTTTCGTCCCGAGGGCAACTTATAGGCGGAAGGAGAGGCCGAGGGGGTGCTGGGGCGGCCAGACCACCCCTGGCGTGGGCCAGGCCTGGCCGCGTGGCCAGGTGGTGTGGCCGGGCCGCAGCCCTTCTCCGTCTCGTATTCTGACACTTGATCCCTTCCGGAAAAATAGGCACTTTGGATTTTGTCCCGTCCAATTCCGAGAATATTCATTTTCTGACTTTTCTGGAACCAAAAACAACAGAAAACGGGCAGCTGGTACTGTGGCTCTTGTTAATAGGTTAGTCCAAGAAATCATAACAAAAGTACTCCAAAGTTGGAACAAAACACAAGAAAGTGGATAAAACCAAGCATGGAACATCAAAAATTATAAATACATTTGCAATGTATCAATTATATAGTAAGATGATGAACTGATCCCCCGAGTATAGGGGGTTGCAAAAAAATTAAGGATTGAAACTGATACTCGGTTGAGAGAACATAGATTTATTAACATTGAGTACAGAGGTATATGTTTTGGCGTAGTCGCCTGGCTGTTGGCCTTATTAGAAGTAAACGTAGTTCTTTTGGCTAAGTAGCCTAGCCGTTGGCCTTATTGAAAGTAAATTATAGGAATTAAATGTCCTAAGAGTAGAAGCGTCGCAACTACGCAATGTTCCATGGGTTGGAGTACTTGACTCTAATCTTCTTATCTTGGAGGCGATATGCTCCACTAGGGATTACTTCTGTGATGATGTAAGGTACTTCTCATGGATACTCGAGTTTGCGATGGCCATCTTGCTTGATGCGAAGGACCAGGTCCCCTACGACGAAGGACCTTGGACGTAGTCGATGGCTGTGGTATTTGTGTAGGTTCTGCTGGTACGTCGTTGATCTTGCGAGTGCGATGCCTCGAGCTTCGTCGAGTGCATCAACGTCATCTTCAAGTGCCTCCATAGAGGTTTCTCTGTCATATGCAATGACTCTTTGAGCCTCGTGAGTTATCTCTGAAGGAAATATGCCCTGAGAGGCAATAATAAAGTTGTTATTATGTATTCCTTATATATGATAGATGTTTATTTTACATGCTAGAATTGTATTGATCGGAAACATCAATACATGTGTGTTTAATAAACAAAAAGGGTTCCTAGTTATGCCTCTCTTATAGACTAGCTTGTTGATTAACAAGATGATCAAGGTTTCCTGATCATGGACATTGGATGTTGTTAATAACAAGGTCACACCATTGGTGGAATGATGTGATGAACATTCATCCGAAGTATAGCATTACGATCAAGTCATTATGTTTATATTGCTACAACATCATACGAAGTAATATTTATCCTTAGACCATGAGATCATGTTAATTGCTAACACCTGAAGAGTATCTTGATAACATCAAACGTCACACCGTAACAGGGTGACTATAAAGATGGGTTCAGTACTACGAAGGTGTTATGTTGAGGCTCATGGATCAAGAGTGGAATTTGTCAATCCCGATGATGGATAGATATACTCTGGGCCCTCTCGGTGATATCACATTGAGATAGCTTGCAAGCAAGTGATGTGATCACTAGAATGTTATATCACGGGAACGAGAAAAGAGTGCATGTCGGAAACGAGATCAAACTAGGTATGGAGATACCGATGATTGAATCTCGGACATGTAATATATCATGAGACAAAGGGATTTAGTTACAAGCATTAAAGGTTCTCACGATCACATAAGTCATCGTTGAATGTGTAGGAGTCAGTACGGATCTCCAGGTCCCGCTGCTGATTATTGATCGGAGAAGGGTCTCGATCATGTCTGCATTATTCGCGAACCGTAGGGTGACACACTTAAGAGTTACCGGACACCATTTTGGAGCACATATGTTTCAGACGAAAGAATTGCAAAGCACAGGAATTGTTTCAATAGAAACCGGAAATTATTTCGGGTGAAATTGCAGAAAGTGGTTCTGCATGTGATATTGAAATATTGCAGGGGGCTATATGTGAATGTTTGTTAATTAAAGTAATTAACAAAATTCTGAATAAATTTAATAAAAGAGTTTTATTAAATGAGAGAGCATTAAACTTGGAGAATTTTAATGCATTTAAAGTGGAGACTTTAAAAGGGAATGGGAAGAGGCATTTTAATGTGGAGGGGTTACCACCACATGAATGGGGGAGGTGAGGGGTCACCCCCCATGCGCCGTCCATGGAGAGGAGGGGCACCCCCTACTCCTATAAAAGGCCACCCATTCCCTCCTTCATCCTCACACCTCCTTGTGAAGGATCTCTCTCCCCCTCTAGAATTATTCCCCCATGGTCTTGGATTAGCGAGATACATGTTCCCGGTGGCATTTCGTCTGGAAGGAGTTGCTGCTTCCGCTGGATCACTAGAGCGAGGAGGTGGAGGTTGTCCGGTGGCTTGAACGTGTGTGCGAGTGCGGATGCGCTGCTGAGTTGCGGCGCTCGGACTTTCTCACAATCTTGAGATCGGCAAGTGTATGACTACATCAACCACGAGTTCCTACTCGTTAACAAAACTCGTTGTCTTCGAGGGTAAGTTCTCGTTGGATGTATGTCCACCCATTGCTTTGTACCTAGTAGATAGATCTTGGCGTGTAGTTCACACCGTAGGAAATTTTTTGTTTTCTATGCTATGGACCCAACAATCTCCACTAGAAGCACGGCGTCGGCTCCGTAGACCAGGCAGAAAGGAGTTTCTCGGTATTTGGGTGGTGCGTAAGCTCCATAGGCTGGAGGGTAACTCGTCTACCCAAGAGCCCTTTGCTTGTTCAAGTGGTGTCAGGAGCCTTTGCTTGATGCCATTGGTCACAAGTCCATTGCCTTTTTCCACCTGGCCGTTAGTTTGTGGGTGGGCAACCTATGCACAACTCACTTGTATGCCCATCTCCTTCCAGTATTCCACGAATTTTCCAGAAGTGAAGTTTGATCCATTATCAGTGATGATATTGTGAGTCACCTCGAAGTGGAAAACTATTGACTTGATGAAATTCATAGCTAAAGTAGCGTCTTGGCTGGTGACAAGCATTTCCTCGATCCACTTGGTAAATTTGTTGATTGCGACAAGCATAAAGATGTGTCCTCCAGGAGATGATTTGTGGAGTTTGCCCACCATGTGGAGTTCCCACTGGGAAAACGGCTAAGCCAAAGGTATGGGGGCCAATTCTGTCGTGGGTGCATTAGGCTTTGTGGCGAATCATTAGCATGCTTCACACGATATTACTATATCCTTTGCGTTCTAGATCACGGTGAGCTAGTAGAATCCTGCTCGGAAGGCCTTTGCTGCTATTTCTCGGTTGCTGGTGTGATGGCCAGATATCCTCTCGTGGATGTCCTTGAGGATGAACTTCCCTTCCTCAGGTATCACGCATCGCTGGAGCACACCCGAAATACTCCTTTTTGTAGAGTTCTCCCTTTATTACCCGGAAGGCCCTGGACCGGCGGGTAGTGCGGTGTGCTTCAACTGTATCTTCCGGGAGTTCTCCGTTTATCATGTATGCTAGGTATGGCTGCATCCATGTTGTCTCTATCATCATGATGTCTTCGGGTTCTTCCTCGTCTTCTAGAGAAAGTGTACCGGGTTCGGGTGATGGTGTAGCCACTGAGTCAATCTTCGGTTTTCCCCCTTGCTTCCTTTGGTGTTGCAGCTTTAGTGGCTTTCTTAACGTTGATGGATCCCTCACTGATTTCCTCCCAGAAAACCCCTAGTGGTATGGGTAGGCAGAGGGACCTGATGTTTGCAAGATTGTCGACTTCCCCGTTGCTTGCTCTGCTGATATGGGAGACCTCACACCCATCGAAGTAACCTTCCATGGTGATGTACATGTCACGGTATGCGATCATGTTGCCGTTGATGGCATCACACTTGTTCATTACTTGCTATGAGAAGAGGTTTGAATCTCTGAAGATTTTGAGGCGAGTTGCACCGCGGGCTTTTGCCATACGCATACCGTGCAATAGGGCCTCGTACTCAGCTTCGTTGTTCGACGCATTCGGGAAGCTCATCTGAAGTATGTAGCGTATTTTATCTCCTTGGGGTGTGATGCATGTAAAAATTATACATGGACTTTGTAGTTTGTTGCAATAAATCCCCACATATTTGCTACATATATGATGTTATATTCATGTTTGACATTCATTTCTGGGTATTTACCAATGATCCCCTTTATTTTGTTTATAACTTTGTCTGGTAGAAAACACCTTTTGTTAGTATTTTTGCATTTTCAGGAGCTACGAGACTCGAAAAAGGGAAAGTTTAGAGGCCACGGTTCACAAATTTCGAGATGCATCCAGAAGGCCAAATAAGAGCAAATGGGGCCCAACAGAATGGGAATGAGGCCCTGTGGTGCACCCACCCTCTTAGGGTGTGCCACCAGGGGTCTTTCCCTCCTCGGCCGCCCGATTCGCTTGATATTTTCGCCCACCGACTTGTTATTACCTAAAAATGTCTATATATACCATTTGGTGGCCATCCTCAACACATACGGAGGTGGAGATCGAAAAAACCAAAATAGCGAGTCTGCTAGCCGCCACCGGAGGAAGATTGGAGGGGGAACCGTTGCCGGAATCGCCTCCGGTCACCTCTCCTCCTTCACCAATGCCTCCTCATCACTCTCCATGATGAGAGGGGAGTAGTCCACCCCCTGGACTATGGGTTTGTGGTGGTAACTTGATCTAATCTCTCTATGTATGATCATTGTTGAAGTCCATATGATGTGCCTTGCATGACAATGGATCTATCTATGTAATTCCTATGGTGGATATTGTGGTACGAGATAATATTTTTTATGCATTTACCGTTGTGTTGGATATTTTATGGATTGTCATAGTTTGGGAATATTTTATCACATGTAATGGTTTGATATATGCAAAATGCCTTGTTTACCCATGCCATGAGGTGTTTGACACCACCAAGTGGTGGTAGATGAGAGAGATGTGGTAATACACACAACATATGAATCATAGAACTAGTGTTTCGAATATTGTCCACTAAGAAGTATGATGTATGTAGGTATTGGGTAGCTGAGTGACATCGTCATATGTATTGAGTGACACAATGCAACCAAACATCCTTTATCTGGGCGTAAAAAGGGAGAAGTATGATGTGTGGAGGACAACAACAAACGCTAGCCTTACGAGGGTGACCTAGCAACACAAATGAGTATTTCTTTCAACTATGTGTTTTTGGACATATAGTTGTCATAAAAGTAACCACTAAAACATGATAATTGTGTGTACTTTTATTATCCATAACATGATCATCGCCATAGATGGAGAGAGAGAGGATTGAGTGAACCCATGAAACCATGTCCATTGTTTCAAAACCTTTGTCTTGTCTCTTGCATTGAAGAGGATTGGGACACTTTTACATTTTTGCTTTGTTAGATTACACTTCCAAGACTTAAACCAACCATCTTGTTCCTTAAACTTGTTTAGTGCATAATCAACTAAAACTTGTGACACTTTAGTTGTAGAGCATAGATAGCTTTTCCTTCTTGCTCCTGCAGATCGATACCCTACTTCCACATTGGGAGGTATTACAGTGATCCCTGCTCTTGGGGGTTATCAAGTACTTTTCCGGCGCTATTGCAGGGGAGCATAGCACTTAAGTTTCTACTCTTGTGTGCACTAGACTTTAGATTTGTTTTAGTTTGTTTTACATCTTGCAATCATCTAAGCTTGGGGAGGTTTCTTTAACTTGCTTGGTTGTGAGTTTTCTTTAGTTTACTTTCAGTGTTCTACTTACTTTTCTTATATTAAAAACACGTAAAAATTGTTATTATGGATGATATGGATGAACTTTTAGATGAGGAATATATGTTATTAAAAAAAGCTGATTATATATTTTCTCAAGAAAGAACACATATGAAAGAATTTATTGATTGTTTAAATAAGATTGCTAAACAACTTTGTGAGCTACATAATGTGTCATGTTGCACAAAAAATGATAAACATCTACGCTATCAATGAAAATGTAGCAATGAATTTATGATTGTCTCATATAATGAGAAGGATTATGGTGATTGTGACATGAGACTAGTTAATCAATTTATTGCCTTCTTGGAAGCTGATGAGGTGGATTCCCTTATTAATAAAAAGTATGAATCGTGTGTTGTAGCTTGTGATCTTAAAGAAATAAATTCTATTCTCCTTACACATTGCAAATAAAACTTTTATGATAATGCCTATGCCATTGACCATGTTAAAGATATTCTTGCTGCCATGGAAAGAACTAATATTTTGCAAGAATAAGATGACAAAAGCTTAAGCTTGGGGATTCCCATGCACCCCCAAGAAGAGAAGAGTGATGAGAAAACACAAGAAGAGGACAAAATCCTAAGCTTGGGGATGTCCATGCACCCCAAAGAAGAAGATAAGAATGAAAAAGAGGACGAAGATATGGTCCAACCTAAGCTTGGGGATGTATTGGGGACCTCTCAAAGATGATAGTAACACTCAAACTCAAAACACATTTGTCATTTATGAGAACCCATTCTATGATAATTTTCCAACTAAAAACTATATGGCCATCTATGAAAACCCATGCTATTATGATGAAACTAATAAAGCTCCTTTACTTCCTAGTAATGTTGCTAGTGGAATTATTGATAATAAGGATTATGCTTTAGAGATGCTATATAATAATGCTTTAGATGATGGTCCTATTCCTATTGATAACCATCCATGTATAATACATGAGGATAGAAATGATATACTTGTTATCCATGATGATGCTCTTATTAGTAAGTGTCCTACTTTATTTTTTAGTTCTCCGGGGTTAACCTTAGAGGAGAAATATTAACTTGCTAGGAAATATATGGGGTTTGAAAAATTCTTGTTGCAACCATGATCTTGATATTGAAAATAGTACTACAAACTATTTCGAAATAGGAAATCATGCTAATGAATGTCATGATAGTTATAATCTTATTTACATGAAAAACTCTATGAACTTGCATGCTTTGAATGGTTCCAATATTTGATTTTCTTCTAGTGAGTACAACTACTATGAAAGAGGAGGTGATAAGTGCACTTTTTATACTTCTAGTTATTATATGTTGTGTTCACCTACTGATGATATGCAAAGGTATGCCTCTACTTGCTGTGATTTAGTCATATATATAAAATGCCAATGCATAGGAAGAAGGTGAGAATTTGTTGTTATTATTTCCATATCTTGTGTTGCTTTTACCATGTTTTAACCTGACTATTATTTTGATTGGCACGAGCACACCATGGGACCCCGATAAAATGTATGGAACACTTCCCAAGGAATAAGGAGATAACACCAAGCTATAAGCTACCACATGATCTCCACATCACTTGAATCAAGTAAGTAAAGCCTAGCTATATGGCTATAAAGAAAGCACTTTGCGGGAGGCAACCCGGTTATTTATTTTTTATGCATGCTTGCTGTAGTAAAAGAGTTCCTTTTTAGTGTATTTTCTGTAGGTTAGCAATAAAGTACAAAGTAGAACCCATTTTGGATCCTAGAAAGTTGATAGAACACATGGAGTAGAAAATTCCTGCACAAACTCTTTCTAGTACAAAAATCTCTGATTTGTTCTGTAACTCCGATTGCCTTCATATTTATACTGTAATTGCAAATTTTTGTCCTATATATGCAAAAAAAATTGGCCAAAATTCCTGTCATGTCTAGGTAGTCGAAAAAATTGTTTTGCTACTTCTCAAAATCTAGACAGGTTCTCCCACTAGTGTTTGAGCCATTCCTTTGGGTCCCAAAATGATTTTTCATGAGTCTTTTGATATGCTAGGAATGTGTAGGACATTATATGATTGCTGAACTACTAAGGAATTTTTTCTTTGATATATATGGAAGCTACTATCATATCCTTGTACCACTTATGTCACCCCATAGAAAAGAAATGGGAGAAAGTTTTGTGCTAAAGTTTTTTGACCAGGAATGGAGGAACGCCACACCAAGAGTTATCCAAGAATGGTGAAAACCATAAGCTTGGGGATGCCCAAGGCACCCCACTGGACCTATTAAATTCTCGGTTTGCAATCTTCTGAACTTTGTTTTTTGAGCAACATAGAGTGATCATAAAAACTTGGAGCGTCTTTGTTTAGCGTTATGTCTAGTTTTGCTTGATATGTTTGGAAATAAATAGGACCACCATGATAGATACTTTGCATGCTTAGAGCTAGTGAAATAGATTATCCCTTGAATGAATACCATGTTTGAATGAATGCCATGCTTGATTGAATGATTTGCTTGAAGTAGAAAAAGGGGGAAACCAAACTATGCATGCTATTGTTTTAAGTTGGAATTTTCATATGCTTTAAGGAGTGATGATCTGTAAGGTTATCATCTTGTGTTAATTCTTATATTCATCATAAATGATGCTCAATGCTTATATTGTATTCTAGAGATGACTTAGTACTATGGGCACTTTGCATTCTTGTAGAAGGACAAATTGTTACCATTGCTAGCCCCACTATATTGAGACAACCTCCTTTAGCAAAACAAACTTAGCATTTATATATAGGAAATACCTTCCCAAATAGCTTGAGCTATATCCCAAAGTATACTATCACGTGTTTCCAAATACTATTGCTATGGGTATGAGTGACATGGAGAAGTTAGTCGTGGGGTGACCACAAGCTCATTGGGCATAGAGTACCTCTTCCCAAAAAGCAATAAGAGGATGCATACGTAAAAGATGAGGGCACAAACTATCCATAGAAGGAGCACCACCGCTAAGATGAGGTCAAAAATCCTCCAAGTATTTATATGATATCGAAAGGTGAGAGAGTGAGTATGCAGAGGGTAGGCCTTCCCAACAATCAAAACAAGTAAAAAGTGACATGGAAAAAAAATAAAAAATAAAAAGAGAGGAAAGAAGCAAAAAAGTGTCAAAACAAGAATTCCAAAAAGAATTAGGTAATGAGGGGCAATGGAACCAAACACTAATGATGAACTATACTTCAATCATAAACTTAATTATGGCGTTTGGAAATTAGTTGGTGTATCTCATATGATATTCCCTACTTGCCAGCCGTACACTCTTTCCAACCTCCTTTGCCAAATATTCTGACTATAGGACCGCCACTATATATATACTTTTATCTATTGGAAGAATGTAGTGCTTCATATTACTATATGCATTTGTGGTAGACATTATGAACATTGTGTTGTCAAGTATGATATTATAAGGAGTGTCACTTTATGTTATGCTTACTTTTTGTTATTCTCTTAAAGCATGGAACCATTTAACTTTTTTGTGATACTTGCTAGTGAAAAGAAGCGCCAAACTCCAGAGCCCATGTTAGTTTTATCACCTTCATAGGTTAAGCTTGGGGATGTTGATGCATGTAAAATGCATACATGAACTATAATTTGTTGCTATTAATTCCCACATATTTTCTACATATATGATGTCATATTAATGTTTCACATTGATTTATGGGGGTTTACCAATGAGCCCCTTTATTTTGTTTATAACTCTGTCTGGCAGGAAACACCTTCTATTAGTATTTTTTGTGTTTTCAGGAGCTACGGAACTCAAAAAGGGCAAGGTCAGAGGCCACGGTTCGCAAATTTTGAGAAGCATCTAGAAGGCCAAAGAATAGCAACAGTGGCCCAAAAGGCTGGGACTAAGGACCTGTGGCGTTCCCACCCTCTTAGGGTGCGCCACCAGGGGTCTTTCCCTCCTCGATCGTCCGATTCGCTTGATATTTTCGCCCACCGACTTGTTTTAACCTAAAAATGTCTATATATACCCTTTGGCGGTTGTCCTGACACATACGGAGGGGGTGATCGAATACATCAAACCAGAGAGTCTGCTAGCCGCCGGCGGAAGAAGATTAGAGGGAAACCGTTGCCGGAATCGCCTTTGGCCGCCTCTCCTCCTTCAACAATGCCTCCTCATCACTCTCCATGATGAGAGGGGAGTAGTCCACTCCTTTAACTATGGGTTTGTGGTGGTAACTTGATCTAATCTCTCTATGTATGATCATTGTTGAAGTCCATATGATGTGCCGTGCATGAGTATGAATCTATTTATGTAATTCCTATGGTGGATATTGTGGTATGAGATAATAATTGTTATGCATTTACCGTTGTGTTGTATATTTTATGGCTTGTCAATATTTTATCACATGTAATGGTTTGATCTATGCAAAATGCCTTGTTTACCCATGCCATTAGGTGTTTGACACCACCAAGTGGTGGTAGATGAGAGAGAGATGTGGTAATGCACACAACATATGAAACATAGCACTAGTGTTTGTAATATTTTCCATTAATAAGTATGATGTATGTAGGTATATAGGATGGTCGAGTGATAGCGGCATATGTATTGAGTGACACAATGCAGCCAAAAATCCTTTATCTAGGGGTAAAAGGGGAGAAGTATAATGTGTGGAGTGACAACAACCAACTCTAGCCTTACAAGGGTGATCTAACAACACAAATGAGTGTTTCTTTCAACTATGTGTTTTAGGACATGTAGCCATCATAAAAGTTACTCCCTCCAACCCAAATTAGTTGACTCGGATTTTCTAGATTTAGCTGTATCTAGACATGTTTTAGTGCTAGATACGTCCTAATCTACACAAAACCAAGTCAATTAATTTGGATGAGAGGGAGTACCACTAAAACATTACAATTTTGTGTACTTTTATTATCCATAACATGATCATCACTATAGATGGAGAGAGAGGATTGAGTGAACCCATGAACCCATGTCCATTGTTCCTATAGGAGAAAACCTTTGTCTTGTCCTCTTGCATTGAAGAGGATTGGGACACTTTTACGTTTTTTTCTTTGTTGCACTACACTTCCAAGCCTTAAATCAACCACCATGTTCCTTAAACTTGTTTAGTGCATAATTAACTAAAACTTGTGACACTTTAGTTGTAGAGAATATATAGCTTTTCCTTCTTTATCTTGCGCATCGATACCCTACTTCCACATTGTGAGGTACTACAGTGATCCCCTGCTCTTGGGGGTTATCAGGGTCATATCAGTATGACACTAGCACCTTCTCCTTCAGTTCTTTTGGATCCATCGAAGTACATGGTCCACACACTTGACATATCTGGGGGACCCGTGCTTTGGAGTTCCACCACTCTGTGATAAAGTCGGGCAAGACCTAATATTTTATTGTTTTTCTCTTTTTGTACATGATGTTTCAAGGGGATAACTCGATGCCCCATAGAGATACACGCCCCGTAGCTTCGAGGTTGTTGAGGATGTTGGAGAGAGGAGCCTCATTGACCACCACTATCGGATGCTCGGAGAGTAATGGTGCAGTTTCGCGCCGTCATGAATACACCATATGCAAGCTTCTGATAGTGTGGGTATATTTGTTTGGACGAAGATAGTACTTTGTTGAGGTAGTAGACTAGATGTTGGACGCTATGGGATTTTCCTTCTTCGGGTCATTCGACGACCAGTACTGTGTTGACCACCTGGTTGGTGGAGGTGATGTATTGCAGTAGTGGTTCCTTTTCCTTGGGTGACACCAAAATAGGCGATGTCGAGAGTGTTTTCTTGAGGTTCTCAAAGGCTTGTTGGAGTTCGTCGGTCCACTCAAAGGTGTCTGATTTCTTCAAGAATGCGTAGAATGGTAGTGCTTTTTTGCCCAACCGAACGATGAATCTGCCTAATGTCGCCACCCGCCCAGCTAGCTGTCGGACGTCTCGTAGATTTGTTGGTTTATGTATTGTTAGGATCGCTTGTATTTTCTTAGGGTTTGCTTCGATTCTCCTGGCTGATACGAGGTACCCGAGGAGTTGTCCAGCAGGAACCCAAAGGACCACTTTGTCAGATTGATCTTGATGCAGTACTTGTCGATATTATCGAATGTTTTACGAAGATCATCGATAAAGGTTAACTCTTGCCTTGTTGTAATTACAACATCATCGATGTAGAATTGGAAGTTTCTACTGATTTGGTTTCTGATGCAATTTGCATCATCCCCTAGTAAGTGGCACCCGCGTACTTCAGCCCAGAGGGCATTGTAGTGTAGCAGAATACACCAAAAGGTGTGATAAATGCTATCTTGTCTTGGTGTTCTACTTTCATCCGGATCTGGTGGTACCCGAAGTATGCATCCAAGAAGGAAATACATTCGCATCTGGCGGTTGTATCAATTATTTGATCGATTCTTGGAAGTGGGAAGTGATCCTTTGGACAATGCTTATTCAGTGTGGTTAAGTCGATGCACATGTGTAGTTCGACCGTATTTTTCTTCGGGACACACACTAGGTTAGCGATCCATGTTGCTTTTTTATTTCTTTGATGAATTTTGCATCGATTAGGCGATGGAGTTCTTTTCTACTGACCTGATTTGGTTTCTGATGCAATTTGCATCATCCCCTAGTAAGTGGCACCCGCGTACTTCAGCCCAGAGGGCATTGTAGTGTAGCAGAATACACCAAAAGGTGTGATAAATGCTATCTTTTCTTGGTGTTCTACTTTCATCCGGATCTGGTGGTACCCGAAGTATGCATCCAAGAAGGAAATACATTCGCATCTGGCGGTTGTATCGATTATTTGATCGATTCTTGGAAGTGGGAAGTGATCCTTTGGACAATGCTTATTCAGTGTGGTTAAGTCGATGCACATGTGTAGTTCGACCGTATTTTTCTTCGGGACACACACTAGGTTAGCGATCCATGTTGCTTTTTTTATTTCTTTGATGAATTTTGCATCGATTAGGCGATGGATTTCTTTTCTACTGACCTCGTGTATTGTCTCTGCAAAGCGACGAAGTGATTGCTTTACAGGTCTTGCATCGGGATACATGTTGAATGCATGCTCGGCGAGTTCCTAGGGATTCCTGGCATGTCGTATGGGGCCCATGCAGAAGTTTCCCAATGCTCACGGAGGAACTCGATGAGTGTGCTTTCCTATGCGAGACTGAGGTTAGAGGCCACATAGGCTGTCTTCCTAGGGTTCGTCGGGTGGACGTGGCCTTCCTTTGTGTCCTTAGTGGAGTTGAAGGATTGGTCGGGTATGGATCTTGCTGCTTCTGGCATGACATCATGCTCGTAAGTGATTTTGAGCTGGGCGGACTCCTTCTCCATGCTGAAGTACTCGGAGATCTTGTTGAACTCACGGTCGTAGTTGTCCGAGTGTGCAAAGCTTCCCCTTATAGTTATGATTCCATTGGGTGCCGACATCTTCATAATGTGGTACGTGTAGTGTGGCACTGCCATGAACTGTGAAAATGCTGGTCTCCCCAGGATTGCGTGGTACTATGATGGCTAGTACATAATCTCTAACTTGATTTTTTCACGCCTGAAATTTTCTCGGGTTCCGAAGACAACATCAAGGTAGATCTTTCCTAAAGGAACTACCACTTTACCCGAGACGATGTCGTAGAAGGAGGTATCCGTTGGGCCTAAATTGGTTAGAGAGTAGTTCATTGCGTGTAGCATCTTGGCGTAGATGAGGTTGATGCTGCTTCCTGCGTCCATGAAGACTTTTCTCATGTTGAACCCGCCGATTTAGGCCTCAACTATTAGTGCCAAATGACCTGGTTGGGGGACCCGAAGGGGGTAATCAGCTCTACTAAAGCTAATCTCCTGCTCAGACCAGTGGAGGTACTCGTGTGTTGGTGGTGGCATCCTTACAGCCATGTTAACTTGTCGGATGATTAGTTTTTGTGTTCTGTTGGATGGGTGTCCCTTCTGGGTCATGTGCATTGCTCCCCTAGACCTTGGGTACTCATCGTTCTAGTCTCTATTTTCCTTGGGTTGCTGTTGGACCACCGCAACTGCTGGTGGTGGTGGTGCACTGACTTCTAGTGCCCCAGGTGCGCTGTTGTATCCTTGGTTTGTTGCCTCAGCCACCTTGCTATTATACGCCCGCTGAAGCTCCCAAAAAGATGTGACCGTCCTTCGTGAGGTGATTTTATCACCTTCTTCCTTCAAAGTGGACACAATAATGCATGTGGCATGGTCCATCCAACATCCGTATAGCTGGCATCGCGGTGTCTTTGGGTGGTCTCGACCAATATTGTTGCGTTGTCCCACTTGGTCCAGCTTTCTCTCGGTTGCCTCGATACCCTCCACTGCAATTATCACTCCCGCGGTTGTCCTCATTGACGCAACTAGCCACAACGTGGCTTGGCCCGCCATAGTTGCACCGCCTCCTATTATCTGTGTTTCGCATGTCACGGTCTTCTTCGATTGAGCGTCCCCATTTATTGTTTACTGCATCCTTGTCGTTGGTCCACTGACTCGCCATGTTCGTTAGCTGGGATATTGTTTTTGGTTTTACTCGACCCATCTCCTCTTTGAATTCTTTTTAGCGTAGGCCGTCATTAGAGGCGTTGATTGCCATCTTTTCAGAGATACTCTTGGCTGAGTTCTTGATGATATTCCACGGATGTATGAATGCACGTATTGGTTCTCCCGATTTCTGCTTGTATGTGCATAGCTCCTCGATAGATGTGGGTTGCTTGAATGTGGACTTGAAGTTTTTGATGAATTTTTCCTCCAGGTCGCCCCAATTTCTGATCGATTCTTCGGGTAACTGCCGGAGTTAGGACCGTGCGGCATCAGTTAAGTGCAAATGTAGGCTTTGCATAGCGGTGGCCTTCGATCCACCTAGGAGTTTCACGGTTTGCAAATAATCGGCCAGCCATGCCTCTGTCTCTTGGAGGCCATCGTACTTTTGGAGATCGTGAGGGAGCTTGAAGTCCTTGGGTACATGCATTTTGCGAACCTGATGGGTAAATCAACTTGCACCGAATGACTTGAGGTCATCCTTGCTTTCGTTGTTTGAGTACCTTCTGTGACTCTCTCGAGATTTGTCAATTTTGTGTTGTGTAATGTTGTACCTTGCATCGTGGTTGTGTGAAGAGTGCATGAAGAACGTGTGGTGTAGTGATCTGGACCTTCAGGTCTCTACCACCTGCCGAAGGCGGGCGAGGACCAAGATCGGTGGGATCATGGTGGATCTCACTAACCTTAATCGTCAGATTGCTGCTTGGTGAAGATGGAGCCACCGAATTCGTGACTCCAGCGCTCAGACTTCCCATAGATGGTGCCAATTGTCGAGGGGTAATCTCGAAAATGTCCATGATTATGGACTTGGGTTTGATCGAAAAGAGAGCGTTGGTGCTTTTGTCGGCCTATCAGACAAACAAGGGAGTCAAACTACTGCCTGGTTATGAAAACAAAGGGTTATAGGGTCCTTGATTCGCTAGATGTGATAGAACTCGCGGTGGGTTGTGTTTTGCTCAAAGCTATAGTTCCTTCTTCATCGGCTCCTACTATCCTATATATGAGGGGCTTGGTCTGAGAGTCCAACAAGGATCGGTTACAAGTTTAGTTACAACTATACGACTATGTCGGTTGGCACTTCTATCTTGATCAACACATTCGGTTCCTGGGCTTTGGTGCTTCCAGGACTCCTATTTTCCTTGTGGGCCTCATGGGTCGTACTTCAAGTACGTACTAGGTATACCGATTATGAGAACCCAATAAGTCATCCCATGTCAATTATTGCTTGACATCGTCGCTACCAACCAAGTGGTAAGCACGGTGGTGTTCACCCGAAGAAGGGAAAACCCACGAAGTCCAAAGACCGGTCTACTACTTCAAGGAGGTGCTACCCCCATCCAAGAAGCGGTACGCACAATATCAAAAAATCTCATATCGATTCTTAATGACAGCATGCAAGCTATGTCACTACTTTGCAGTGCACCCAGTAGTAGTGGTCGATGAGGCCCTCCCTGTCCAACATCCTCAACAATTTTGAAGCAACGAGACATGTCTACTTTTGGGGAATCGAGTTATCCCCTCGAGACATCACATACAAGAAGCGCAAAACCATAAAGTCTTACGTACTACCTGACTTAATCATGGAGTCGATGGAACTCTAAAGGGCAGGTCCACCAGATCTCTCCAGTGTCTAGACCATGTACTTCAACGGATCCAAAAGAACTAAAGAAGCAGGCGCTAGTGTCATATTGGTGTTGCCACAAGGATACAAGATGGGGTACATACTTTGGATGACCTTCCCAAATGCATCCAACAATGAGGCGGAGTATGAGGCCCTATTGCATGTCATGCAGTGCAACTCGCCTCAGAATCTTCTGTGATTGGAAGCTCGTCACGTAGCAAGTAATGAACAAGTGTGATGCTATCAGCGACAACATGATCGCATACCACGACATGTACAATATCACTGAGGGCCACTTCGACGGATGTGAGGTCTCCCACATTAGCAGGAGCAGCAATGAGGAAGCTCACAATCTTGCAAATATCGGCTCTCTATGCCTGCCTATACCACCAGGAGTATTCTAGGAAGAAATCAGTGAGAGGTCCATCAAAGTTAAAAAGGATGCACACGCCAAGGAGCCGAAATAACGCAAAGGGTCAAAACCACAAGGTGGCCCGGGGGATGCAACAACCCCTGAACTCGAGCATGATTAAGAACCCGAAGACTTCGTGATGATCCATCTCACCTAGATGCAACTATACTTGGAATACCTCACAAACGGTGAACTCCCAGAAGACACAGTCGAAGCACGCGGGATCACTCGCTGTCCCAACGTGTTTAGAATAGTAAAAGGAGAACTATACAAGTGTAGCATATAGGGCGTCCCACAAAGATGTGTCACGCCCAAAGAAGGTAAAATCATCCTCAAGGACATCCATGAGGGAGTGTGCGGACATCATGCCAACAGCCGAGCAATAGCAACAAAGGCCTTCCGGCCCGATTCTACTGTCTCGCCATAGTCTAGGACGCCAAGGACATCGTACGAACGTGCGAGGCATGCTAGTGATTCGCCACAAAACCACATGCACCTGCAGCTGAACTGGCCCCCGTCCCTTTGGCCTAGCCATTTTCCCAGTGGCGACTCGACATGGTGGGCAAGCTCCAAAAATCATCTCCCAGCGGACACATCTTTCCGCTCGTCGTAGTCGACAAATTCACCAAGTGGATAGAGGCAAGGCTCGTAACAAGACAAGACGCTACATCAGCCGTCAACTTTATAAAGTCGATAGTTTTTCGTTTTGGGGTGCTGAACAACATCATCACGAACAACGGGTCCAACTTCACTTATGGGGAGTTCTAGGATTTCTGCAAAGAGATGGGCATACAACTGAACCATGCATAGGTTTCCCACCCACAGACCAACATCCAGATGGAGAAAGCCAACGGGATCGTGTGTAGCGCTATCAAGAAAAGGCTCCTGACTCCACTCAAAAGAGAAAAAGGTGCTTGGGTAGATGAACTACCCTCTGTCTTGTGGAGCCTACGAACAACTCCAAACACTGCCACGTAGGAAACATCTTTCTTTCTGGTCCATGGAGCCGAGGTCATGCTTCTAGTAGAAATAACCCATAAATCACCACGAGTCATCGCATATGACGAAGCCACCTCCACACCGCACTTGAAGACGATGTTGATGCAGTCGACGAAGCCTGAGACATCACACTCTCCAGATCGGTAATATACTAGCAGAACCTGCACAACTATCATAGTCATCGACTATGTCCTAGGTCCTTCAATGTAGGGGAGCTCGTCCTTCGCCTCAAGCAAGATGGCCACCACAAGCTGGAGTCACCATGGTAAAGACCCTACATTGTCACAGAAGTGATCCCCAGCGGAGCATATCGCCTCTAGGAAAAGAAGACATGAGTCAAGTACTCCTATCCGTGGAAAATTGCGTAGTTGCGACGCTTCTATGCTTAGGACCTTTTATTTTCCTGTATTTACTTTCAAAAAGGCCTATGGTTAGGCTAACTAGCTGAGACTCGTATTTACTTTTAATAAGGTCTACGGCCAGGCGATCATGCCAAAACACGTACCTCCGTATTCGGCAATAATAAAGCTAAGTTATCTTAAACAAAGTCTCAGTTTCAAACTTCATTACTCATCATACCCGATACCCGGGGGCTGTATTAATTTATCAGCACAATATGCCTGACACCCAGGGGCTTCACCAACATAGCTTCGTCTAGTGCACCAGATTCTCGGGGGCTGCATCATTAAAAACTGAGAACTTTGAGCGCTAGAATACCTGACGGGCTATGACTAGAGTAGTTGGTTTATCCTAATTGGCAGCAGGCTAACAAAAAGGTCTCGCATAAAAGTACTTTGCGCAAAAAGCTTCGATAATAAATACATCATATTCACACCAAAAAATTACAGGTTAAAATCATTTTACAAGTACACATGTGTCATTATAGGAAACATATCAACAATTACATGGGGAACTGAATGAAAAATTCTTCACCGGCTTCAAGAAGATGGCGAATAATTCGGATAGCCGAATGATGAGCAGCCTCGTAATGCGGAGCCATGGATACAAGACCACCTCCCGGTGGAGGGGGAAGTCCCTGTGAAACCTCCTCAAGATCAATCATTGGATGGTGCACATGCACCCAGGGAGGGGCAACCTTAGCTCTCGCGACAAGCTGCATCTGAACAAACTTGTAAACTTTTTTTATTCCCCCAAATTTCTACATCAGTGGAAGAAGACCTTGGGGTTGGGGATCCCGGGGAAACATCGCATTATAAATCAGCACTAGGGTCGAGCAACAGCACTCGACGAATTGGCCCACCTAGGAGGCCCGGTCTTGAAGAAGCGCAAGTACATAGCCTTGCTTGCCATCCATCCAAAAGTCGCTAGAGGAACCCGAAGAAGCTTCGCAGAGAGCGTTAAGCTAGTTTCTCAGTCGTCGATACTCAGTGTTAGCATCCAAGTGAACACCTGCACAACATACAAGAAGGTAATCAAACATCGGAAGATGAATAATGACTCGTGGGCTCTACGAAGCATCTTACACATCATATCTTCATATGTTCTCGAAATTTCTGCGAGGGTAAAGTTTTCCCTCTCAACTACCTTTTGGGCCTTTGAGTAGGAAATGGCAATGTTGCCCTTCACAACTCAGAGTTCATTTTCTAGTTGCTTGATACGATGGATCTTGTCGGAATACAATTATGGGTCAATGACTTGGGTGACAATGTTCCCACCCGCCGCAGCATCCGTCTTTGTCAGCACTAAGTATTTACACGAAGAACTGGGTGCAGCCGAAGGATCAGCTGTGCCATCACCATTTTTCTAACGACACAAGGGAGAAAAGTACTCAATACAAAAACTACAGTTAAAAGCAGGGGAACAACTAGACATTTGAAAGGAACACCATGTTCCACAAAGGAGATACATTGCTAGAGCAGTCAAATCCACACATACGACGGGTTTTTCTTTACAAAAGACAAAACAAAAGGGGGATACCATCTACTCTACAATGCTAGTTGCAGCAGCGACACTAGCTGCATGCGCGTCACCGGAAGCTTTCACAATAAGGGCTTGTTGCGCCTCCACCATAGCAAGGAGAAGCTTAAAACTGTCTTTGCCTTCTTAAAACAGGGCTTGAGGCCAACCTCTTTGCCCGCTTCATTGGTAAGAAGGGAGGATCTGGCCTTCTGCCAGTCAACTTGAGCGCAGTGAGCCAGCACGAGCGCCATTGAAATTTCCGCTCCACTTTTTGCCTGGACGAGGTTGTATTCTGTCAGCGGGTCCTGCACCTTCTTGAAGACAACAACCAGGTCATTGAAATCAATAGGCATAGCTTTGCTAGAAAAAATCATCGAGTGAAGGCGTTTGAAAGCACGGCAGGAGCGGGTCAGCAAGTTCCTGGCAGAAACACTATTTCCCTCTAGGGTATTCACAACAACTGACAATGAATCAGATCGGTGATCAACGTCCAAAATCAGAGAGTGACCCATGATACATGTGCAAAAAGAAAAATGAGACGACTTTAAAGGAAAGAAAAATCAGGGTTTAGGAAATAAAACGTCATGAGTCATGAGAAGTTTACCCGTCAAGGAGGCGTTCAAGGATTCAAGTTTTTTGCGCAACACCACATCGTGAGCTGCGGTTTTGGTAGCTTCCTCTTCATGTCGCATCTCCTCAGATTTAACCAAAGCTTGGGCCTCTTCAAGGTCTTTCTAGGCTATCTTTAGTCTTTTCTCAAGGTCATTTGCATGCTTCAAGGCGTCATCATGCATAACCTTGGACTCCTTGGCTATAGATGGGACAGTTAAGCATACACTTTAAGGCAAGACAAACAAGGCAAAAATTGCTCGAAGAAAAATAAATCATGGGTTCTAACCAACATGAGTGGTGGCTTCTTCTCAAAGTTTGATAAACCGTGTGGACATATCCACCATCTCACGCATGATTGGTTGCACAGGGAATCAGAGAATTTTAAATAGAGAACCCAGGGGCTGACCCAAACATTAAAGTACAACACAAAAATGAACTCACATCATTCATGGGAGGCTCGGTCGGATTCTTGGAGATTATAATGCCTTTTCCGACATTCTTCTTCTTTTTATTCTTCAAGGGGCCCTTTGGAGCCACCACCAGGTCCTTGGGAAACATCGAGTCCGCAGTATGCTCCTGTGGCCTCGTAGTCTCCATTGGTTTTTCTTATCGCGCCTTCAGGTGCCTCAGTTCTAGCGTTAATCGATGACTTTGGAGGGTCAATGTCCTCCTCGTCACTACAAGGGAAGAAAAATTCGGCTCAAGGGAAAATTAAATAGGTGCACGATCAAAGACGCATGGCCAGAACTTACAAGCTAACATCCTGAGCAAGGCAAAAGAGTCCCTTCTTGGTAGGACAAGCCGAACTTATCAGCATGATCATTTTGGCTTGGAGGCACTAGAGTCATCTGAGTCCTCGATTGTCTCAACCTCCTCCTGAGCCCTTTTCCTTTTATCTCCCATAGCTTTGATGATGAAGTCGCCAGAATCAACGGAAGGAACCATCATTGCAGAATGGGAGGACTCGTTGGCAGAGTCCTCCTCATTTATGGGTTCCCTGGCAAAACCCGTGTCTATCCCCTTGAGTAACGGGGGAAGCTTAGGGTATGTCACCACCATCAGGGAGAGGAGGGAGAGAGTACAAAGGTACATGTTCCTGCAAGAAGAGAAAATTGGTATAGAAAAACAAGAAAATGAAAGAGGATATTTTAGGAAAGTGAAGAACAGAAGAAAAAATTACGGCTAAGAGCGGATGGTTCTTGCTGTAGGGTTCCACTCAACAGTTCGAGGGAATTACACCATCCTTTGAGGGCATAGTAAGGGATCATACCTTTTTCTCGAGTTGAGAGGTGGTAAAATTATAAGGAGAAATCTTCGTCGGGTCCTTCTTCCCACCATACATCCACATCAGAGAAATTCTATCTTGTAGAGGTTGGATACGATGTCGGAGGAAATTGGTTATGATTTGGATACCTAAAACCTCCTTGTCAGTATAATGTTGGAGGTCACGGATCTGGTTCATCATTGGGTATGTCTCCTCGATCTCGATAGGAGTTGTGTGCAGATGTTAGGACTTGGCCTTCACCACATATTTTGACAGGTCCATAAGCACGAGCCCATACATCTATCCATTGATCTTTTTTCTCGTCTTTGACATAAAACCACTTCTTCCGCCTACACAAAACAGACTCAACAATTTTGTAGTCGAAGAAATCCAAGTCAGGGCGTAGGGATATGATAGAACTATCGACGTCATACACGAAGTCCTTGCTTGCATTTCTCTGGATAAAGTATAAATGTTTCCACAGGCCCCAATGAGGGTGGATCCCGAGGAAACACTCACACAAGGCAATGAATAAGGCAATATGGAGGATATAGTTCGGTGTGAGATGATGCAGCTGCACACCGTAGACAAATAGAAGCCCATGAAGAAACTCGTGGGAAGGAAGGGAAAGGCCGCGGTACAAAAGTGACAGGAACATTACCCGACAGCCCTCCTCATGTACGGGAGTGGCCTTATTGTCGGGGAGTTTGTAGGCAGCATTCGCCGGGAGAACTCCAGCCTTCTTCGCGGCGTGAAGTTCATGAGGGGTGGCCTTGGATTTGGTCCAACCGCCAACCTGCATATTATCCGTGGTTGCATCAGCAGCGGAGCCGCAAACTTTGCTTCTCCCCATGGTGAGTGGTGCTGGAGTGGTTGCAAGAGAGCTTTGTGGCTAGAACTATGGCGGAAATGGTGGAAATGCACAAGAGAGAAGAAGAAGTAGAAAATGGCAAAGGGGATGCCTAAGCAGTAAAAAATGGTGGAGGAGCTTATAAGGGGGTCACCAAAATTTTCGAGCCATTGGATCATGCGACATTTTGTGAGAAGTAAACCAGTGATGACACGTGGTCCACGATGAAGCGGGATTCATAGTAATTATCACCCATCACCGTGGTAATTATGGAGGAGAACCATGTGATGCCTCGATTTCTGCGTGGCGTGGAGTCATGCGGTTAAACTCATCGCTAACACGCCCCCCACGCATTGGTCAACTTGCGTCTCGGGCCTACCACTGATATGTCACATCACGTCCTCTTTGTCACAATGCGAGAATGCCATCATCATCATCAATGACGTCATGTGCGGTGGAAAGAAAATTGTCATGTGAGTAAAATTTCTAGATAGCAAATACCCGAGTTTGAGTATTTTCTTGGATGAAGATGATCTCTGAGCCTATGTTAGGCTACAAGTAGTCAAACATACCCGAGGGCTACTCTCACTTCTCTACCTCTTTGACAACCCATTTTTTTGTCTCAATAGAGTCTTTTAGTGGCATGTTTCAGGCTTGTCTTAAAGCCACTTCTAGGCTCTAATGAACTAGATTATGACAAGCGGAGTTGGCGCTTTCTAGAAGGAGCATGTGGGAATGAAATATCATATAAAGATATTTTCAACTATATATTGAATTGAAAATTAATGAAAAGTATCCGGTGAAGTGAAAGCAGGTACTACCTCTCGGTTTTATCACACACTGGTGTCAGGAGCGCTAGCCGCGCACCCCATAAAAACAATTCTTCAATGGAAACAACGATTATTTCTTGCTTACAAGGACAAAAAGACATTATTCAAGTACCTCCTTGGATTGTATAATCTTTGAACCTACGCTCAAATGCAAGCATTCAGACATAGCCTCGGGGTTACTCCCATCGGGAGCGTTGGTCGTGCACCCGATAGAAAATAATTTCCTCCTATGGAGTCGACATGAAAGCGAGAAGTACTAGAAGAATAACTCTGAGCCTATGGTCGAATGCAAGCATTTGAATGTAGCCTCAGGGGCTACTCCCATTGGAGCGCTAAGCGCGCACCCAATAGAAAAGAAAAATATCCTCCAACGGAGTCGACAAAATAACAACTTTAAATCTACTCAAGTGAATCTTCAACGATCATTCCATTGAGAGTTGATGAGTGCATATTTGCATCATGTTTTATATTATTGTTTTGCATTATAGTGGTAGGATCTTGGTATTTTACAGCATTTGCACGCATGTTTTATGTCTATTTTCACCAGGATCAGGACAGATGATGGATACAATGGACACAATTCTTGGAGCAGTTATATTGGGGAGAAAAGGAGTAAAAAACAACGTAAATCGCGTATTTGGGAAATATCAATAACACCAGATGAAAACCCGAAGTGATCAAGGCATACAGACGGTTCAACGACCAACTCTACGGCAGTAATCAATTTTCCGGCCGTATAGTTCTGGTCATATAGTTGGCGCTGGCACCACCTCCTCAGATAGTTTCACCCCGTGCAACTGGATCGGAGAGACGACATACAGAACACCCAGAAATCACCGAAACCTCACCTCCGGAAGGCATCTGGAGGGGGAACTTTTCCAAGGGATCCTTCTTCGCCCTATGCAGATCTGGGAGGCCAAGGCATCGATCTTCATCTTCATCAATTGCTGCACCACCATCATCTCCATCCATCCCATCTAGATCTTGTTGTAATTTCCATACTTGTTGTGGATTTATACAAGAACTATTCATTTACAATTGCTTCCATTACCATTGCCATGATTGCCTCCATGTCTGAGTAGAACTTTAGTTCTTGGGGAGATGGAGAAACCCTAGCATATGATTGAGATAAGATAGAGATTATTATGTTATACATCATTATGTGTATGTGTTAATTGTCTTCATCTTGATGTTGGGAGTTGTGCACCTCCTTAATATTTTCCTCTTATGTGGACATGACGAAGGGGATTACTTGCTGGTAGACGGAGGGATGATAGCACTTACTGTGACTATAAAGATGTTGTCATTCTTTACGTAATAACTTGGGGAAACAAGGATAACTCATAAAGCCATGTCCATGCCACAGGAGAAATCCCTTAATAGCGGGATAATACGACGGATGTCGTTTATCTGTCAGCTGTGGTTATGAAGGATGATGTGACCAGTGGTTGCTGCCTATTTGTCCATATATGGAGCTCCTCCCACATACATACATATCATGAGAATATTTGTTATAATAATCTTGATTGCTTAGTCTAAACTGCTAGTGGTGTATCCACCACTCCCTGAGAACGCCTTTTTCCCTATTGCAGTTTCAAGCTATTTTACACACGCGATTCTTACTTTCTGTATTAAGTTTTACTTTACTTTAATTGCTTCATTCAATCAAAAACCTAAAAACAACTCTACTTTTATTGCATCTTAAAGTTATTCCTTAAGTACTTCGTTTAGTTTTAGTTAAAAGCATTTTAGTATTTCGCCTACTGCTCCATGTGGGATCGATATCTTTATTTTGAAACTAGCTACAAACGATATGTGAACTTGCAGTCATCAAGAGTATCCGATGAAAACAATAACAATACTTCAGAAAAGTGTCAACTTCGGCAATTCCAACTAACAAATAAGGCAGTCAACAAAAAAATTGAGTTCTTAGACCGTGTCTGCCGTGATAACATGTCTAAATGTCGTGTTTACAACACGAAGGTAAAACCCCAGGATCCATCCTATGGGCCTAGTAACCGCACATGGATGCGCTTTGATAGAAATTTTCCATATCTATGATATAAAGAAAAATCCCGACGGACGCGTTGGGTACCCAAAACACAAAACCTGAATATAGTATTCGATAAGAACTCCGTGGCTCGAGCTTAGTTACACCAGTTGACATGGGTGTACCCTGCAGTTACTCGAGTTTGGTATATACGGTCCAGATACGGTGGAAGCCCATGGCGTTGCCACGGCCCGATGAAGACTTCGAGTGGCCCACGGACTCTCGATGACTTGCGAGACAAGAAGAAGTTTAAAGATAGAAAGTTTAAAGGGAAAACCCTAATCTATAACCGACTCGACCTGCTACCCGAGACCTGGCCTATCTATATGAAGGCTAGGAGGGGGCGACAAGGAGGACACACGCAACCCTAGTTTCCACAACTCTCGCCAGATTGCATCTGCGTGCCCCTGTAATTTTCGATTCCTCCGATAATTCCAAGAGCAGACAAGAAGCAGTAGGGACCTCTACGTGGCCTGAACCTGGGTAAACCTTGCGTCCCTGTGTGCTTTTTTGCTACCCGATTGATGCTTCCAGCGCTCCCTCCTTATCCAAACCCCAAGTCCATAACAATGGGCATTGATGAGTTAAACCCTCGTCAATTAGCACCGTCTATGGGAATTGGGAGTGTTGATGTTGCGGCTTCTTCGGCTCCATCAATCGCGATCTACAACTCCGCAAAAGCGGAGATTCGCTAGCTCTTTGGTGTGTTCGACTTCAGCGTCCACACGCCGGCCACTCGTCCGGCTTTCGAGTCCGTGGGCGATGGAATCAGCCTGGCGATCAGGAGCTTCCACTTCCAAGTTGGTCAGATGGGCACGCTTCGCATGCCTGACCAGCCAACATCATCCGTGATTGCTCCATCATCGTGGTTCCCGCCACCAATCAGCGCCCTCAGCAAGCTCAACACCTCAGCAGCAGCTGAGAGTACGGACAGCGATAGCAGTCGCGGATCTGATCTGGGTGGCCTAGAAACAGAAGATGGGGTCTACGGCTCCAGATCCGAAAGTTGCAGAAGCAACAACTTCCCCAACCACTTCATGTGCGCCGTCATCAACGCCGGCGAAACTAGCGCCAATCGCGAAAACGGTGGCAACGGTCCTGATCCACCCAACGGTGGCATACCTAAAGGCGGACCACCCAATGGCAGCCCCACCAACGGTGGCAATGGCGCGCCCGTCAACAATGGAGGGGCAGTCAAACCTCCAACCATGGTGAACGAACACACTGGTGAACGTGTTGTGATTAGGCTCAACGATCTCCAGTGGGCCCGTTGCCGAGAAGCTCTGCGAGGCAATCCTCTGCCCCCGGCACACCGCAAGATCTACTGATGGGCTATCATTGGCTACTAAAGGAGGAGTACAGATGCCAGTTACAAACGATCGCGCAACTCGAAGCGCGTAAAAAGGCGGTGGACGAGTCAAGTCTTCGACGGGCCGGGCTCTCCTCCCACGGAGGATCCTCCTCCAAGGGCAACGAGTACGTGGCCAACAAGAGGTGATCTCGAATGGCCCACCTCACCGAGCAGGAGCGCATAGAAGCTGCGAAAGTCCTCGACTTCAGCTCTATGACAGTCGACACACGCGGCAACATGGTCCCAAAGACGCCGCAAGCTGCGGTGACTGCGGCCACTATGTACCTCCTCAACAACCAGCAGCCGGCTAGGGACCCCCGAGCCACCATGCACTGATCACGATCGCAGGCTTGGGACTAATCAAGGCTGCTCTCGACAAAGAGCCGACGCCGGAGCCGAAGAAAGGCAAAGCTCTGGCAAAACGCTATTCTTCACCCTCGTCCAGTGACGACAATCATGACATGTCTTGGCGCCGCCGCTCACGGCGACACGACCACGACTACGATGCGCACGTTGTCCTCACGCAGTGCAAAATCGACAAGTCAAGGGCACAACACGCCTGCTCGACTGACTCAGAGGAAGAAGACGTGGAGCTCTGTGGTGCTAGATGCTTCAGCAGGGCTATCAGGCAAAAGCGAATGCCCAAGGGGTTAGAGCTCCCATCGGAGAACCCAAAATTTGACGGCCTGCAGGACCCAAAAATCTGGTTGGAGGACCACATCTCCTCCGTCAGGCTCCACGGCAGGAGTCGAAGCATGGCCATGCAATGCCTGCAGCTATAGCTGCAAGGCGCCGCCCGAGCATGGCTCAACAACCTCCCGCGCGGATCCATTCGCAGCTAGGAAGAGCTGGTCTACAGCTTTGTGTGCAACTTCAAGGGCACCTACAAAAGTCCTGCATCAATCGAAGAACTGAGATGCTGCCAGCAAAGATCGGGCGAGTCGCTGCGCTCGTACATCCAGAGGTGGTTCATCATCAAGAACTCCACAGAAAATATCTCGGAGGATCGCGCAATCGACGCATTCAACGGCTGCGTTCGCCGCATAGAGCTCAGGGAAGAGTTGGGCCGCTCGAAGCCCACAACAATTGACCACCTGATGGAAATCGCGAATCAGCGGGCAGATGGAGAAGACTCGGTGAAAAACCGCGTTCACTCCAACGATGAAGCGGAACTCGAGCGTCGACATGATCGTAGTAAGTATCGAATGGTCGCATCTACGATGATCGCGATGACATCAACATGGTCACAGTCGGCTATGCCGATAGGCGCGACGTCAACCGCAACAACGGCTATCGCAGTGGTGGACACCGCGACTCCGGGAAAACCACGCAGGTATGGCAGCACTGCACTCGTGAAGAGGCACCTGCAACAACAATTGAGGACAAACTGTCCGGGCCGTGCAACATGCACTTCTATGCCGACAAGCACGGCGGCAAGAAAAAATCCAGCCACCTTCTCAAGGACTGCCGCGAGTTCCTCAAGCTCCACGGAGTTCCTCAAGCTCCACGAGGTTTGGCTCGGATGAATCGCGACGCAGTCAACAGGGGTTACGGAGTCGCCCCAGGCGCTGTAGCACATGGAGATCCTCCACCACCACCTCGAGTACCACCACCCGCGGCCGCACCGATCCAGAATCAAGGCGGCGAGCCATACCCACGGGTTCTGGGCAACATGATGATCCAAAAAGGGCGCCCCTCAAATCGGGTGCAGAAGGCCATCACTCGCCAAGTCAACTTGGCGACAAACTCTCCACCATCCACCACTAAGTACCTCAGTGGAAGCGACTCCTGCATCACCTTCGACAAGCACGACCATCCGCGCCAAGTACCTCGTCCAGGCCATTGTCCCCTCGTACTCGAGGCGTAGATCGGAGGCTTCGACATGAGTCGCGTCTTCATGGATGGTGGAATCGGCATTAACCAGATGATCGCAAGTACCTTGCGAGCAATGAGGATCCCTCTGACATGTCTAGAGGTCTCGGAAACGATGTTCCATGGCATTGTCCCAAGAAAGGGCATATATCCCCTGGGCAAAATCAACCTCGACGTCATCTTCGGCACGCCACAAAACTTTCGACGCGAACGCATAGACTTTGAAGTCGTCGACTGGCCATCACAGTACCACTTTATTCTCAAACGCATCGCGTTCGCTAGGTTCATGGAAGTGCCGCCCTACGCCTACCTGCAGATGAAAATTCTAGGTCCAAACGGCATCATCACAATCAACGGGAGCTTCGAGAGATCCGACAACTGCGACAGGGAATTCAACAGAACCTCCTAGTCCTTTGGCATGCAGGAGGAACTCGCAAGATTGAAGGAGTCGACAGACAACAGTCTGCCTCCCCTGAGCCAGCCAAGTTCACCCAACATGTCCTTTGACTCGTCGGTGCACACGAAGAAAGTCCAGGTCCACCCATCGGATCCGACCAAGACGGCCCTCATCGCCAACAACTTGAGTCCCGGATAGGAACTCGCACTCGTCGAATTCCTCCGTGAGCACTGGGAATACTTCGCCTGGTGTCCAGCGGACATGCCAGGGGTTCCCAGGGAATTCGCCGAGCACGTACTCAACGTCAACCCAGACACACGGCCAGTCAAACAGACAATTCGGCGCCTGTCCGAACCAAGGGCAAAGGCGGTCAGAATGGAGATCAACAGACTCCTCGACGCCAAGTTCATACGCGAGATCAAGGAAAGAACTTGGCTCGCCAACACGGTGCTGGTACCTAAAAAATACACGGATATCTTGCGGATGTGCGTGGACTTTACCTCCCTGAACAAGCACTTCCCAAAGGATCACTTCCCGCTTCCGCGATTTGACCAAATTATTGACTCCACCGCGGGATGTGAGTGCCTCTGCTTCCTCGACGCCTACTCAGGCTATAATCAGATTTGAATGAAGGAGGAAGATCAAGAGAAAATAGCGTTTACAACGCCTTTCGGTGTGTTCTGCTACAACACAATGCCCTTTGGGCTTAAAAACGCAGGAGCTACCTATCAATGGTGCATGCAGGCTTGCCTCAAGGATCAACTTGGTCGCAACATCCAAGTCTATGTCAACGACATCGTCATCAAAAAAAAGGAGGAATCCTCGCTAATCGACGATTTACGCGAAACCTTCACCAACCTCGACCGCTACCGGAACAAGCTCAATCTGCATAAGTGCGCCTTCGGCGTACCATCTAGGCAGTTACTCGGGTATCTCATCTCCACGTGGGGGATTGAGGCGAACCCAAAGAAAATAAAAGCCATACTGGCCATGGAGAAGCCGAAGAATATAAGAGGCGTCCAACAGCTGGTTGGGCGAATCGCGGCGCTCAGTCGATTCATCAGTCGAATGGGCGAAAAGGCACTGCCCTTCTACCAACTTCTCCGCAAAACCGACAAGTTCGAGTGGACCAACGAGGCGCAGGAAGCATTCGAAGACCTCAAGTGTCTACTATCTACCTCACCAGTACTGGTGACCCCACGAGAAAGAGAACCATTGCTGCTATATATCTCCACCACCAACTAGGTGGTCAGCATAGTACTCGTGCTGGAACGAGCCAAAGAAAACAAAATCCACGGGGTGCAGCGCCTAGTCTACTACCTCAGCGAGGTGCTCACGCCAACAAAGCAGCGGTACCCGCACTACCAGAAGCTAGCATATGGCGTCTTCATAACAGCCAGGCGACTGCGCGACTACTTCCAGGAGCACCCAATCGTAGTGGTCAATGACGCCCCACTTGGACATATTCTCAACAATCCCGATGCCACCGGATGAGTCGTGCTCTGGGGAATCGAGTTGTCTCCACGAGACATTACATACGAGAAGCGCGACGCGATCAAGTTGCAAGTCCTCCCTGATTTCCTTGTACACTGGATGGAGAACTAGCTCCCCAAAAAACAGATATGTCTTACCTCTGGACGATGCACTTCGACGGATCCAAGCGTAAGGATGGAGCTAGCGCAGGTGTCATACTGACATCGCCCCAAGGAGACAAGCTGAAATACATTCTGCGAATGCAGTTCACCGCCTCCAACAATGAAGCTGAATACAAGGCCCTATTGCACGGGATGCGGATGGCAAAGCCTGCGGCGCCAAGAGGCTCATCATCTATGGCGACTCCAAGCTGGTTGTCAACCAGACGATGCACGAGTGCGACGCGCTGAACGAAAATATGATCGCCTACTGCGACCTCTACGACACACTCGAAGGGGACTTCGACGGCTATGAGCTGTGGCACGTAGGCCATGAAAGCAATGAAGAGGCGGATGCACTCGCCAACATTGGATCCACCTACGCCCCCATACCACCTGGGGTATTTCGTGAGAGTATATGTGAACGCTCCATCAAGCCAAAGGCTATAGAGAAGAAAACAAGCACAACAACGGACTCGGGGGGCTACGCCACCCAATGAGCCAATGGCACTCAATGACCTAGAACTTGACACAAGACTCGAGGGACCAATGGGAGTCATGATGATCGAGCCATCTTGGACTCAACCCTACATCACATATATTCTTAGCAAGAGGCTACCGGAAAACCCAACTGACACGCGACACGTCGCACGGTGATCCAAGGCATTCGCCGTCATCAACAACAAATTATACAAGTGCAGCATCACAGGAGTACTCCAACGGTGCGTATCCAACATGGACGGAAGGGCCGTCCTCCTCGACATCCATGAAGGGACCTGTGGGCACCATGCCGGCAGTCGCGCCCTCGTCGCCAAAGCTCTACGAGCTGGATTCTACTGGCCAACGGCCATGCGTGACACCAATGAGATCGTCCAGAGATGCAACGATTGCTAGCGATTCGCGGACAAACCGCAAGCACCTGGCGCAGAACTCCGGCCAATACCATTGGCTTGGCCCTTCGTGCAATGGGGACTCGACATGGTCGGCAAGCTCCCAAAGTCCTCACGAGGAGGCTACGTCTACCTCTTGGTCGCAGTCAAAAAATTCACCAAGTGGATAGAGGCCATGCTAGTGACAAACCAGTCACGAACTAGTGTCGTCCAGTTCTTCGAGTCCATTGTCTATCGCTTCGTAGTGCCACACAGCATCATCACGGATAATGGAACGAACTTCACCTCTAAGGAGTTCCAGGGTTTCTGCGAAAACCTGGGAATCAACATAAGTTATGCCTCCGTAGCTCATCCACAGACCAACGGTCAAGTCGAAAAGGCCAACGGCCTTGTCTACGGCGGAATCAAGAAGAGACTCCTCCGGCCACTCGAACAAGCCGTCGGATGTTGGCCAGACGAGCTGCAATCCGTACTCTAGAGCTTATGCACAACTCCAAACAGTGCCACGGGATACACTCTATTCTTCATGGTGCATGGTGCTGAAGCGGTCCTACCCGCAGAAGTACGCTACAAAGCACCACGAGTGGTCACTTACAGCGAGCATGATTCAACTCTTGCACTCGAAGACTCCATCGATCTCCTTGACGAGGCACGGGACATCGCAGCAGAAAGATTGACGATCTACCAGCAGAACCTGTGAAACTACCACAGCAGAAGGTTACGCCCCAGATCCTTCGTCAAAGGAGACCTGTTCCTGTGACTAAAGCAGCAAGGACACCTCAAGCTCGAGTCCCCTTGGGAAGGACCATATGTGATTACAGAAGTAATCCCATGGGGCGCCTATCGCCTCAAATATTTCGAGACACGAGTCGCATACTCCAACCCCTGGAATGTCGTGCAACTGCGGTGCTTCTACCCTTAGTCGTCCTTTTTTCTTACATTGCAAATAAGGCTATTCAGCCAGGCTACTCAGCCACACATTGTACCTCGTACTGATTCTGCGAATAAATAAAGCTAAGTGCTCTGAAACTCTTGTTTTTCTAGCAATTATATCACCCGGGAGCTACGCCACCCTTTACACCCTGGTTCTACAAAAAATACGCAGTATCCCGAGTAGCTGACACAACAATAATCGAACCCTTGATACACCAACCCAGTTGCAACGCACCTGGCAGGTTGGCAAGGTGCTGAGATAAAATAAGTCAGGCTAACGAAAAGGAACTGCAGAGTACAAATACACTCGCAAAACATACGAGCTAGCAAGCTCTTTACACATCAATATCAATCAATTATATACAACATACATATACAAACTTTACAACATTGGTACATTTATGTGCAGGATACAAGTTAAACTACTGTTGCAACAGAAGAATGTTTGTCTGTTCCTCAAAGAAGTCGACAATTTCCTCCGTCGGGCGATCCACCACCTGGTAATGAGGAACCATATTCCAGGTCGAACCTGCCGACGGAGTCGGCGGACCAGTAGCACCAGCTGCAATATCCACATCACGCCTATGTAGTCACACTAGCGACAACGGCACCAACCACTAACTGTTGCTGCACACACTCGCAGACTGCAATCAAATCCTAAAATTTAGCCAGGAGAGCCAACAAGCTCGAAGGGATGGCGTCCAGCAGAAACATCGTCTGGTAGATATTTCTCAGGCACGACTGCAATTTCTTCAAAAAGTGGAGCACTCGCGAGGCACGATCCTGCATGGTCGCAAGTGCGATTGCATGATCATGATCCACCCAGAAGTACCCACTTGCCTGAAGTTGTTCCTAGGTCAGGTCATTCATACGAATGGCGATCCTGTCTTTTTCATCCTACGGATGACTTGCGCTAACAACTATACCAAGCAAGAGGCAAAAGTATGAAGACAATGAACTATCGCGACTGACTACAAGATAAGATAAGGGGCAGAAAGCTAACACTTGAACTGATCACCCAGCTGCGCCACCTCCTCTAGTAGATATTTCTCTCGGGCGGTGGCCTTCTCCGCCCTCGACTTCCATATATCCGTGTTACCATGGAGGACGGGCAGTTCACATTCCAGTTGCTGAACGCGATCGAGCAGTCGTGAAAGCAAGGACAACTCATCCACCCTTGAGTGCGACTGTGCTAAGGTATCACCAGCGGATGGCGGATCCCGAGGCTCACTCGTCAGACCACTCGATGTACCCTATCACAAGCCAAGCAAGAGAAAATAAGGGACCGAGCAACACATGGACAAAAACTCAAGTGCATTCAAACATAGCAAAAGTATCAACAGAGACACTTAGCCAGCGGCATGTTTTCAACAAAAGGAGTCGAGCTATCAACTATTACAAATATAAACTACTGAGGAGCAACTTGCTTCTTCGACTTTGACTTCAGCTTCGGGGGCCTCATCGAGTCTGTGGCAGTATCAAACGCCACAGACTTCCCGCCGACCCCTGATGCCGCAACATTCGCCGCCTTCTTGCCTCGCTTCAGCTCCTCAGAATATTTGGCGACTGTGTTGATGAGTTGCGGCCTGTACTTGCCGCAGACAGTTGCAAAGGGAACAAAAACTACCTGTTGACCATCTGCGCCGATGGGCAACGCCTTGGAGACCGCGGCTGGATCCATCTCCACTCCATGGGCTTGCACCATGGTGAGTGCCATGGAGGCGCCAACCGCATGGTGCGATTTCCTGAGGTCCGAGGGGATACCTCCAGCAAGGGACCCCACCAGGTCATCCAAGTTCTCAATCAGCTCAGCCTTGGGCACTAGCTCCTCGCGGATGCGACTGAGCACACCCTTAGCTTTGATCAGTGTTCCTTGAATGGAAGCGCTGCGGTCTTCGACTGCCGCGACTGCACCTTCCAAGGCATCGTCGCGACGAAACGCTTGGGCATCGAAGCTCAAACTGCCAGCATCTACACAGAGCAAAGCGTTAACGCAAATAGCAAGACATCGAAGAAAGAAGAAATCAAGACCCATAAAAGAATACCTGAAAGAGACTTGGAAATCGAGAAGAGGTCTTCTTCGAACAAATTCTCCCTCGCAGCGATGGAGGTGCGCAAATCCTCTTTGCGTTTCTGCGATTCATCAAGCGTAGCAACTGCCTCATCGCGACTCTTCACCGCTGCGGCGAGCGTATTTTCAAGAGAAGCAGCTTTGTGAAGAAGTTCGTTATGCTCAGCTGCAAAAATACAAGATGGATCGTCAGTCGAATGTATAAAAACATCACAAGGACAAAGAAGAAGAAGCAAAGAATACTAACTTTCAACCACGCGATGGCGATTGTCTAGCAATGCATGCTGTCGACCCATTGCAAGTACCTGCTCCGCCATGAGCAGCTTCCTTCACAATAAGCTGCCATAGAAGAAAAATAAAAGGACCAGCAGATAGCATGGAGGACTAATTCGACTGCAAAAAGCAACATCACACATACATGCTCCTCTAGAGACTCCGAAGTTGATTGCCGCGCAGTCGTCCGAACAACCATCTGGTGCTCCACAGCATGTGGAGAACTCGATGAATTGTGCCCGGAGTGGGCCACCAATGGAGGAGAAGAATATCGCTCAGCCACTTCCTTGGACTTGGAGTCTGCGACTCCAGATTACTTCAAAAATTGGACGTCGCCAGAAGACGACAACGCCGGCTGACTACGGAACAAAAACCAGCATCAGGAAATGCAACTCCAAAAGGAACCAAGATGAGAATTGTAGAATTACCAGTCAAATTTATCAAAATCGAAGGTTTGGTCCTCCAACTCCGAGGACTACTTCGATAGTCGCATCTTCTTGCGAGTAGAAGGCGCCATGGAGCTCACAGGAACACCAGGAAGCGGCGACTCCGCACCAATAGCTGGGCCTTCTGGAGTCGAAGGAGACGATGCATCCGAATCTTCACTACGCGAATGCTTGCGAGTGTCTGGACTGCTGGACTCAGGGGCTTCCTCCTCCTCTTCAAGTGGGATGGTCGATTCTGACTCGTCCTCTTCATCTACTTCGCGAGGAATAACCCCCTCAAGAAGAGGGGCAAACTAGGAGACACCTTCCAATCCTGCATACAGAAAACAAGTCAGCGCACGTCAAGAAAATCAGAAGCACTCGACAAATAAAGCTACTTCGTAGCACAATCATACCTCAGGAGGATGGTTAGAGGCATCAAATGGAGGCACGACTGGTTCACTGGGGAGGACATCCTTGGCGGTGTACTTGGTCGACAGTCGCACCCTCTTATCTACTTCACCCATGGAAATGCCATCGTCAGATACACGAGTGACATCGTCCGCACCAGCCCATTGGAAAATGGGGTGGATTCTGGCCTGCAGAGGCTGGATGCGACAGCGCAACCATGTGCGAATGAGGTCACAACCTCCCTCTTCTTTACCCATGCGATTCTCGAGGTCGTAGACGCGCTCGTACAGTACTTTTGTCTCCTTAGACTCGCCAGGCATCACCACGTTCTTCCAAGAACGCCTCCTCCTGCACGGCGTCGCGGGATCGAAGGGCGCGAGTCTGTAGTGCTCTCTGTCGGCCTTCTGGTCACGGATGTAGAACCACTTGTCCCTCCACCCTTGGACGGACGCCATGATATTGATATCGAAGTATGTGATGGAGGAGTCGACATGGACCCCGCAGCCTCCTATGTCGTAGACCACGGAACCAGATGTCGACTAACGCTTCAGCTTGAAAAGCCGTTTGAAGAGACCAAAGTGTGGCTCGACTCCGAGTCAGCACTCACAAAGTGTAATATAGCAGGCGATGTGCAGAATAGAGTTTGGGGACAGCTGATGCAGCTGGAGCCCATAGAAACAAAGGAGGCCCCTGAAGAAATGATGCAGGGGCATAGACAGACCGCGGATGATGAATGTTAGGAACATCACCCGAAAACCAGCAAGAGGACAAGGAGTTACCTCGCCACCTGGCACTCGCGAGTCACCGACCACGGGAGATAGAACTCCATCTTAACGAAGAAGACGGAGCTCGGATGATTTGATGATGGATGCGTGCCATGCACCATTGGTGACGCGAGTACCCGCGCCCTTCTTCTTCCTAGCACCGGCGGTGTTGGTGCCCACAGCGGCGGAGCCGCCCTTCTTCTTGGCAGCGGCAATGGCGGCGGCGGACTCAGCGGCAGCGCCTCCTTTCTTCTTCCCCATCTTGCGGTGGCGGTGCGAGCGGAGAAAATAGCTTGGGAACACGTGGAGTTGGTCCAGCGTCACGAAGGGGACGAACTCTAGGAAGCAAAGAGCAGCAGCAATGGCGATGGAGGCACAAGCATAAAAAGAGCAGATGGGAAATTACCGCAGCAGCGCTGCTACTTAACCCCCTAGCGGATGCAATCCAACGGCAAGCAGAAACCCTATTGCACGCGTGGCGCACATCACAATTGACACGTGGAGAGGCTAAAACACGAACCATCCCCCACTACCTCCATTACGCGCGGAAATCGAGGAGGCGGAGTTAAAACGAAAGATTACGCACGCCTGGTCAAGTCGGGGTCAGAAAATGGGACCCACCGCTCGTCACGTCCTGTCAAAGCTGCTCACGAGGGCAACTGAGGTCATCACATCATCAGCACTGATGTCATCAAAGATGAGCACTACAAGACTTCTACCACTTTAGTCCTTGCTCGAGTCTTCGACTCCACCAAGCACTCGGGGGCTACTCCCATAGGGAGCGTTGGTCGCGCACCCTACGATTTTTTTTTATGCAGGAATATGGACATTCAAATCATACCCAACCACTCGAATCTACAATTCAATTATAGATCATGGGTTACTCCCATAGGGAGCGCCGGAAACAAGCAAACAAAAGACGACAGCAGTCGCAAAAGTTCTTTAGTCCCTGCCTGAGTCTTCGACTCAACCAGGCACTCGGAGGATACTCCCATAGGGAGCGCTAGTCGTGCACCCTATGATTATTTGTACGTCGTACTATGTGTTGATAACATCCACACTCGAAGTCTATGGCGACACCACCTCGTATTTTTTCCTACAAAGAGACTGCGTCTCCTAGGCCACCCGAATCATCTCCGCAATGACAAAATTCGGATGCCGCGCTTGCAGCGTGAAGATACAACCTGAATAAGGCCTGGCAATGCATTTGTTGCGCACTACCAGAAATATATCCGTGCCTACAAGTACGATGAACATGCCTTGGCGGACGCGTCGAGTGCTCACACCCTTATACTGGAATTCGACTCCTGTAAGACCTCTGTGACTTGAGTCGAAATACACCAGCACTTTTCCGAATTCGAGTCCGCGGACTCGAGTTCGAGTAGATTGCGTTGTTTTGCCCTAAGGCGGTTAACTGATACCGATGCATTGGTTAAATCAGGCACGCATATCAACAATCCCTATGATATAGACAAAAAATTCGAAAAAAAATACTCAGTTATGCACTCGAAAGGTTTCATAAAGTCCCCAGTCGAATCTACGATTCCACTGGACACTCGGGGGCTACTGACATGGGTGTGCCCTGCAGTTACTCGAGTTTGGTATATACGGTCCAGATACGGTGGAAGCCCACGGTGTTGCCACGGCCCGATGAAGACTTTGAGTGGCCCATAGACTCTCGATGACTTGTGAGACAAGAAGAAGTTTAAAGATACAAAGTTTAAAGGGAAAACCCAAATCTGTAACCGACTCGACCTGCTACCCGAGACCTGGCCTATCTATATAAAGGCTAGGAGGGGCGGTGAGGAGGACACATGCAACCCTAGTTTCCACAACTCTTGCTAGATTGCATATGCGCGCCCCTGTAATTTTCGATTCCGGTAATTCCAAGAGCAGACAAGCTGGAGTAGGGACCTCTACGAGGCCTGAACCTGGGTAAACCTTGTGTCCCTTTGTGCTTGTTTAATAGTCGATTGATCCTTCCAGCGCTCCCTACTTCTCCAAATCCCAAGTCCATAACAATGGGCATTGATGAGTTAAAACCTCATCACCAGTATATGCGAAGTTCGAGTCCGAAGACTCGAGCTTGAGAAGGTTCATGTTGTATTTTACCAAGAGTAATTAACTAGTTCCTGACCCATCGAATGCACCGGAATTGTTGTACCAAAATCCTCATGATACACTGAATTTACAGTTCGTTTACCTGAAATAGACTTCGGTTATGTTTGAATATAAAAAATGTCTTGGAATTCAACCTGGATCTACAATTCGAGTAGAGCCTCAGGGGCCACTAACATGGGTATGACTTATCGGGTTCCCACTATTGGTATACCTGGTACGTATGTAAACTAGGGCCCACAAAGCCCACAAGAAACAAAGAGTCAGGGGAGCATCCGCAGCTCAGGAACCAGACGAGATGATCAAGGTAGAAACCAAAAGCTGCAAACTGACATAATCGTAGAATTTGTATTTAAGTTGTAATCTGACTCATCCAGAACTCTGGGACCCTAATGCAGCCCAACCTACGGATGTCCTTACATCTCCACCACCAAGTCCCCCAAGTGGACCCACGACTCGTGCACGAGCTAAACTCCTACAAGCTAAGGTGAACTCGCTCCTCTCCTCGTGACACTTTGATAAATCCTTGGATGGCTTGCTACTTCATGCATCTACACTATACATCATTAGGTACGAAGCCCCAACACATTACCAAGCACCCAAGGATGGAGAACAAGGAGAAGGGCATGAAGAAGAAGCTACTGGAGCTGCTCACACCGAAGTCTCTGGCCTGACAGACCGGAGTCTCCGGCCAACCTCCAGACCGACCTCCGGACCGACCATCTGAATGGTTCTGGGGACATTCTGCATGCCACTTCAGAGATGGACCCGAGACCGACCGAAATCTCCGGCCTAGATCGGAGTCTCCGGACCACCAGACCGGAGTATTCGGACCATGCGTCACAAGCGCGAAGGCTCGAAGGAAGATTGGATAAATATGTGTAAGAGCATCACTTCATTAAGGGATCATGGGACCCAACACGACCTCTTAATATATAAGAGTGTGATACTTTAAGGTAGAATAGATCAGAACCTAATCATGCCTCTTGATCTGCGGACTACAACACTTTGACATGGTCCTGGATATGACAAGGTACTAGAGTTTGTTTCTCCTGACATTCCGAAATGGTTTTTCATGATGGACCACAAGAGTATCTTGCATCGGGAGACACCAATGCAAATTACTACTTGGCTACCAACCGATAGACAAAGGTCGGAAACAACAAGGGGACAAAGAGCATGCTCAGGATAGAATCTCGAGATGTGGATGCATAGATTACCAATCTTCTGAAAACCAATGCATAGAAGGCAGGGTTTGGCAAAGTCACGAGTATAGAAGCGAGACTCACAAGGAGTGCTCTTGTCGTGATCTATTTGGTTCCATTAAAGAACATCTGCCATGGCAAGTGGTAGGGGAAGTCTTTAATTGTCACAATTCAATCACGGCAATAACCACAAGCTTGAAGGCTAGAATTGTAGTGCCAGCCATCCTGAGGTAATGTTTGAACGTTAACGACAGGGGTCAATGGAATGCATCTTGGGTTAAAGATCAGCTTCATGTACAAGATTCATAACACCAGAATCCAGCACAATCTAGGATCTTCGGTTCAAGTCCAAGGGTTAATACCCGAGAAAGAATTAACTACTACTTGAGTGACACAGAGTACACTGCAAGATAGCAATCACGAGGTAGCTTCCAAGAGAAGGAAGAACTTCTGAAGTACCCAAAAAACAAAAAGGAGGCGCACGAGGCGAAAGGAAACCTCGAAGCCTGGAACAGAACATTGTGGAACCATCAACATAATGTTGTGGGCCCATAAGTTAGAGAGATCATCATGGAAAGGAATCTCTCAATTGAAACAGAGAAAAGGGAAACAAGGAATTCACAACACACACACAACTCTAGAGAACTTAACACTAGGTCAACTGGTTGAGAAACGACATGCCTAGAAGGCACCTAAGCTTTGAAATACTAGAAGAGATATCAAAACTTTTCCAAAGTCAACACAAGGTAAGATGACCCAGAGATAAGAGCGATACTGGATAAGGAGGAAAAGAAGCATACTAGAGTTTTCACAAATACTTTTCATCTTTGAAATAGATTTCGCAAACACTAGACTCAACATCGACCAGTAGCAAGGTTTTCCTACAGTCGGTACTGCTCTGATACCAAAAACTGTAACACCCTCGGGATCAGGGTTAAACAAATCCAGACCTTAGCCTAACATAAGCTTAACCTAGACCTCGAGGATATCCAGTGAGAAGTCGGTAACACAACAGTAACCCTGCGACACAAAAATTATTACAGCGAGCTCATAACTGTGCAAAGAACCAAAATATTACAAGCAGAGGTCACTAACCACAAACATCAAACAACGGAAGGAAAATTATGCTATTAACTATAGCAAACTTAACGAATGGCCTAAGAAGCCTGAAGCATAACGATGACATCCCAGCCCATAGATTCCAGGCTGTCGGTCGAGAACCCCAAGCTACTCATCGGTGTCGATGTCGTACCAAACTTGTCTTCAGGGGAACACTTACTCTGAAAGTGTCAACAAAGCAAGGGTGAGTACAGGGTGTACTCTGCAAGACTTATGACTGGTGGGGTTATTTTGCCTAAAGCCATCTTTGTTTATAAAAGAAGAGGGAGAAGAAGCTCGTCTAAACAGAGTATTTTAAAAGGGGATAAGAGAGCGACATCTCCGAAGAATTGATCATCATCTTGATATCCACCAAAGTAATCCTCATCTCACAACTAGGATCACACCCTCGTACCCATGAGGAAGCATCCTTAAGCACACGTTGAAACTGCCAAGTTTTACGATTAGGTTCATGTTCTCTATGATCTTCATGTCCGTTCCCAAGTCGTCCATAACCGTGGACACGGCTTTTTGAAAAGATTAATACCCTGCAGGGGTGTACAACTTTACCCACACGTACCAACTGACTCTTAATGCCACATGATTAGCCCTCTTCCTAGGAAGGCCGGCAGAGGGTGGTTGGACACGACCTTTACCTTGGTTTCGCCGAGACCATGAGTCACACCCTAAGGATGGTTCCGCCGTAACGGGTCAAATCCCGAAGTCAGTCCCTAGAGATGTGAGCAGGGTTGGTTTATTAGGGGCGCCATCTACCCTAGGCAACCCCAGACACGCTTACCTACCTGTATGAATGCACCTCCTTCACCTCCTCTTTCGAAAACATTTTCTATGCATATGTCAAATGGAACGCCCGAACTATGTGACTCATGGAATCTACTAGGAAAGTTAGTTACTCATGAGGTTTCCCAAGCCCCGTGTGGCTGTACGCTCGCCTTGGTTCAAGAGGCTAGAACTCGGGTCCTAGTGGTGGCGAGCATGGGACTACAAAAACCACATCCCACCGTGGCCTCCCATACAAGCCTTAGCATGTTTAACCTTTACCACTAATCTTACCTCATCAGTATACCTCGTTCTCCTGTCATACTAGGTTCTCTACATTTGGTACATCTTCTGGATGAACCAGCACTGACAGCTAAGCATGGCTAAGCCAGGCACAGATAAGCTCTAGTAGTGCACACAAGCCAAACCTAGTTATGCTAGGAGCAGTGGATTAGGTATTATGAGCTCAAGGGAGTAATGCAACAGATAGGATACTCTATCTATCGATAAAAGACCACAGTAGAATCGTATGCATCATGGCAAGAATTGAAATACTTTGAAAGTATAGGATTATTTTATGTGTGGGGTTATGCTTGCCTTGTTTGTTGATACCCAGATATAGATCTTCGGGAGCCTTGTACTTGACTTGATTACAGTTGCTGAAGTATTGTTCATCGGTCTTTGATGGTGTTGGTCTCGGTCTTCGATCTCGATCTCGATATTGTATTCTACCGGGAAGAAGCAAACACCGGAAAGAAAGGGAAACAATCAACACATGGCATCGATGCAATGCTCAAGCAAGGATGATGATATGACAAGTTAAACATAGTTGAAATGTAACCCTAAAGCATGCTTGGCAATTTAAGCGGGTTCCGAGGGGTCCAAACCCTAAAATAGGGGAAACCCCAGAATCACCTACGGGTGTTCATTTTTTCTTCTAATTAAACTTGTAACTCAAGTTGCTTAACAATGCATGATTATGACTCTATTGTAAATATCTCATTTTTCTGAACATTTTGATATATTATACATATTTTTCTGACTTATAAATAATTAGTTATTGAATTTATAAGATTATACCTTTTTCTAGAATTATTAAAACAATTTAAAGCATTTACTACGTCATTATGACGTCATTACATGGGTGGGGGGGGTTGTTTTTCACCGGGGCTGAGCCAGCCCCAGTCACTGAGGACTGGGCCCTATAGCTGGGTCAGCAGGCCACGCTGGCCAAACTAGGTCAGCGCCCATGTCATCCCCACGTGGATGCCACATTAGAGCCACATGGGCTTGCCGGCGACCACGTCAGACGGCGGCAGGGAACAACGTTAGAGGGCACGTGGGAAAGCAGGGTTAGGCGTGTTCGAACTGGGACATCACGGGCAACCTAAAAATGGTCGTGCCTCTACTGGGTGGTCACCGGAGCTACGCCGGCAAGCACGAACTGTGGCGGTGAGAGGCGGCATACGACGCGAGCACAACGAAGAAAGAGAGGGAGACGGAGAGAGCACTAGCATGCTCAGGAGCTCACCAGGATGCCGTTGGAGGGCTCGGTGGGGGCAGGCGAGGTCGGAATCAATGGCGACGATGGCTACCGGCATCGAAGAGGGAGGCCTCGATTGGCTCGATTGAAGCTGCGCCAGCTATAGCTAGTCGGGTCAAAAGGAAGAGGAGGATGAGTAGGTTCCATCGGTGCTCTCAGATGACCGAGTGGTGGCCAGAAACGGTGGCGGCAGTCAGGGTCCGATGAGCTAGGGCTCGGGGAGCTCACGGAAAATAGGGCAGAGAGCTCTAGGGGAAGTGAGAGGATAGGGGTGAGCGGGAGGCGATGTGGTGGTCTTATCTCCTTCTCCAGGGCGGCGGGGTGAGGATCTTGGCGTAGCAGGGATCAACGGCGGCACGACGGACACATAGCTGCTTCGCTTCATCGTCAAGAGGAAGAAGAAAATGGAAAGACGACCGAAGAGGTATTGGGCTGGGGTGGGCCGGTCTGGGCCGTGCCTGGGCTGTTGGCGGCGAGAGATAGTGAGAAGAGGAAGAGTTAGGCCAGCCTGGTTCTGGTCTGGCTCTGTTTTTTTAACAAAAGCTTTTTCCTTTTCTATTTTTTTTCTATTTATCTTTTACAAACCATTCCAAAACTGTTTTTCGCAACTTCAAAAGTACAAGAAGGTTTTTGAAATATGGAACATAACAGGGACCCCTTATAACAATTTGGGTTCCATGTAGTTTGTCATTTTTGAAATTAAAATACCATTTGAATTGGTTTTGGAGGGAGAGGAAAACTAGGGTTTTAGGTTTTTACTTTATTTCTTTTTGCATGCAATTTTATTTCTTAGTAGAATAATGATGCTCATGAATGCACAAATAAACCTAATTATGATTAACTAAAACTGGGGTGTTACACAAAGCTTGTAAGCAAGAGAGAAATAAAGAGCGTCCAAGGCAAGTGCACAAATCCGTTGCTCATTTTTCCTCTTTGCAAACGAGTCACTGTCTCTCCTTGTATTGGCACGACACCGAGCGTAGTCTTCATTAGGACATTTTGTTTGCTCATTTTCATAGTCATGTTAATCCCAATAATCTCCACGTGTGTGTATATAGTTGTAGGTTCCCGTCACCCCTTTGAGTTGTTGACCTTCGCCTTTGACTTGAGTTTTGTTGGATTTTACCCACTTTTGACTATCCCTTTTCTTTTTGTTGGTTCTTTGGTAGTCCACAATCCTAACCTACCACCAACAAGCTTTTGAGAGTTAGTTCATTCTTTAGTGTGAGATTTATTTGTGTTGTCACTTTGCAAGCTAATAGTATCACTTGTGGTTTCTAATTTGGTGCAATCCCCAAGGTGAGGTTGAAGGTTCCCCCCACCACATATTGCTCTCCATATACAATCCCTTGTGTTTTGCATGATGGATAGGCACGGTGAGTTGAGCCAACCACCTCCCCAAGAAGAAGAACATGGATAGTACATGACACGCGCAAGCCACTACATCATCCGACAAGAGTTCCATGAACGTTGCCAAGCTCTCGAGACACGACAAGACGAACAATTTGGCGAGACGCAAGCCGAGTTCAAGAGCATAGACAACCGCTTCAATGGCCTCGAAAGGAAAATGCACGCAATGCATCACAACTTTTGACACCAAAACAAAGCACTCCAATGTTCCGTCGCCGAAACAAATGACAAGCATTGTGTCCTCATTGATGGAATGGCAAGACCATGTTCTCACGCATCAAGCTCTTCAATTTCTTCGCGTCATCATGCCCCTCTTCACCAAGATCTTCATCCAAGTGCTCCAAGATGCAATGATGCCCTCGTGGTTGAAGATGGAAGCTATTCGAACTATGTACCTTCCCCATGGCACGCCGCAATGTCAAGCTATGATGGTGATTTCTCTTCAAGGCCACAAGCAAGGCGAGAAGGACACCGTCATCATACAAGGGCACTAGTGATCCAACAAGCACAACCATATGAAGAACCGTGAGTGGAACCTCGAGCACAACCTCAACTACATCACCATCGTCACCGCGATGTTCTTGCAACTACAAGTGATGACTCCAACTTGGAGGATCAAGCTCGCCTTCAACATGAAGCTCGCCGAGATCCTCATCTTCGGCATCGCCGTCATGAATGTCCACACCAACACCATGTCCACCATGAAGAGCCTCCCCCGCAACACCAAGACTTGGAGCGTCAAGTGGTTCATATTGAGCGACACCCACCACGTCATCAGGCTCAAGACCATGATCTTCGTCGTGAGTCCCATGTGCCTAATCCACATCACCAACCAAGGAATGAGCCTCCTATTCATCATCAACCGCGCCGTGAGGCTCCACATCCTCAACAACTTCATGAGGTCCAAGCGCCTCAACCTTGTCAACAACCGCGCCAAGAGCAAGAGAAAGCTCCTCAACAAGGTCGCGAGAACCAAGTTCCAAATCCCCAACCGCAAGTGCATCAACAAGGTCAACAAGCACACGACAATGGTAGCATGGAAGATGAAGACGATCAACATCATGTCAACAACCGCTACCATGATTGCAATGATGAAGAAACCTTCGGCAAGCTCAAGTTCACAATGCCCTAGTTTACCGGATCCAATGACCCAGAAGAATACCTTTCATGGGCACTTAAGGTCGACAAGATCTTCCGCATGCACAATTATAGCAACGAGAAGATGGTCGCCATGGCTTCACTTGAGTTTGATGATTGCGCCAACCTTTGGTGGGAACAAGTTCAAGTTGCTCGTGACGCAAGACAAGAGCCACCAATCAACTCTTGGCATGACACGAAGGCTCATATGATATCCCGCTTTGTTCCTTCGCACAACACGCGTGACCTCTTCAACAACCTTCAATCGCTTTGTCAAGGGACAAATACGGTGGAAGAGTACTTCAAGGAAATGGAGCTCAACATGATCCGCGCTAACATCGAAGAGCGCAAGGAGTAAACAATGGCATGTTTCCTCATTGGCTTGAACCACCCAATAAAGAGCATCATCGAGTTCCAAAAATACAACGACATGGTTGAGCTTGTGCACATTGCAATAAAAGTCAAGCGTCAAGTGCAAGAGGACATCAAGTACAACAAGCCTAAGACGTACTTCACCTAAAAGCAAGCTTCAACCACTACACCAACAACCTTCAATGGAAGCTCCTCAAGTACCTCCAAGCCTTACTTCAAGCCCACACTTCCTCAAGGAAAACTTCCCCTAAGTGGCAAACAAGCAAAGAATGATACACCTTTCAACGGTGAATGCTACAAGTGGGGTGGAAAGGACACAAGTCGGACGAATGTGGAAACAATAAAGTATTGTTCATCCGTGACAATGGCGACAAAGAGTACTTGAGTGAAGATGAATTTGATGCCCGTGTCAAGGAAGAAATGGCAAGGCAACGTGGGGAAGATGACCAAGAACTACTCATGTGTGAATATGACGCAAGTCCATCGCTTGTTGTCACAGGGATCTTGACCGCTCAATCCCAAGAACATGAAGATCAAAGATCCAACATCTTTCAAACATGTGTCGGCATCAATGGGAAATCTATCAAGGTGATCATCGATGGAGGGAGTTGCCACAACCTTGCTAGCAACAAGTTGTGTGAGAAGCTCAATCTCACCCTCCATACGCATAAGCACCCCTACCACGTGCAATGGCTAAGTGACCAAGGGTCCATGAAGATCAAACATACCGTATCGGTAACCTTCGCCATTGGTCCTTACAAAGACACGGAGGAGTGCGATGTTGTTCCCATGACGATTTGCCATATGCTACTTGGTCGACCATGGAAATTCAACAAGGCTGCTCTACATAATGGTCGCACCAACGTGTACACCTTCAAATGGCTAAACAAGACATGTGTTTTGCAACCGATGACTCCTAGCCTAATAATTACGGACATTGCAAAGGCTTTAGCGAGGGTGCAAAACACACCACCTTCTTGTGAGAAGAGTGGTGAGCGAGAGAACCACCTCATAGTGAGTGAGATCCACAAGCCAAACTCGAGTGAAAAAATGAAGAGTGTTCTCCTTGCCACCAAAAGTGAGATGAGAGAAGTGAGGAATAAGCCATACATTTTCCACTACATCCTCATTTGCAAGGGCCTAGCACAAGGAACTAATGACTTGACAAATATTCCTCCTTCTTTGATGATTGTCTTGCATGAATTCAAGGATGTGTTTCCCGAAGAGCTTCCACATGGACTACCTCCTCTTCACGGCATCAAACATCGCATTGATCTCATCCCCGGTGCACCGCTACCAAACCGCGCCGCCTACCGCACAAACCTGGAGGAGACAAAGGATATCGAACGTCAAATCAACCAACTCGTCTCCAAAGGTTTGATCCAAGTTAGCACTAGTCCAAGTGCCGTACCCATGATTCTTGTTCCAAAAACGGATGATACGTTGCGGATGCATGGACTACCATCCAATCAATGCTATCACCGTGCGTTATAGACATCCCATACCACGTCTCAATGACATGCTTGATGAGTTATGTGGAGCCACTATTTTTTCGAAAATTGATCTTCGTAGTGGCTACCATCAAATACGCATGGCTGAAGGTGATGAGTGGAAAACTGCCTTCAAGACCTAGATTGGTCTCTATGAATGGTTGGTCATGCCTTTTGGCTTATCTAATGCCCCATCCACCTTCATGCGCCTTATGAATCATATCTTGCGTGCTCTCATTGGAAAAAGTGTTGTTGTCTATTTCGATGATATACTTGTGTATAGAAAGTCACTTGAGGACCATGTTACACATGTCAAGGAAGTTTTGCAAATCCTTCGACATGAAAAGCTATATGCTAATCTTACCAAGTGCACTTTTGCTAAGTACAAGTTGGTTTTTTCTTGGATTTGTCGTTTCTTCGAAGGGCATTGAAGTTTATGTTTCCAAGGTAAAGGACATAAGAGATTGGCCCATCCCCACAAATGTGAGTGAACTCCAAAGTTTTCATGGGTTAGCCGGTTTCTATCGTTGCTTTGTGAAAGACTTTTCTACCATTGCTTGTCCTCTCAACGAGTTGACGAAAAAGAATGTCACCTTCGTGTGGGGCAAGGCACAACAAAAAGCTTTTGATGAACTTAAAAAGAGGCTCACCGAAGCACCTCTTCTTGCGTTACCGGATTTCACAAAAACTTTTGAGATAGAGTGTGACGCTAGTGGTATTGGCATTGGAGGGGTCCTTATGCAAAACGGACGTCCTATAGCCTACCATAGCAAGAAACTTGATGGTGCTCGCCTTAACTATCCGATTTATGACAAAGAGCTTTTTGCCTTAGTTCGTGTTCTTCAAGTTTGGCAACACTACCTTTGGCCTAAAGAATTTATCATACATTCCGACCATGAGTCATTGAAATATCTCAAAGGCCAAGACAACTTGAGCAAGAGATAGCTAAGTGGGTTGAGTTTATGGAGTCTTTTCCATACATTGTCAAGTATAAGAAGGGCACAGATAATGTAGTCGCGGACGCCTTGTCTCGCAAGCACACAAGACTTCTTGCTCGACTTGAAATCAATGTGTTGGGTCTTGATGAAATCAAAACTTTGTATTCTTCCGACCCATTCTTTGAACCAATTTTTGCAAAGTGCTCCATTGACAAAGGAGTTGATGATTTTTATTTGCATAAGGGATTTCTCTTTAAACAAAACAAGCTTTGCATTCCTAAGTCGTCCCTCCGACTTCTACTTCTCCAAGAATCTCGTGGTGGAGGCCTCATGGGTCACTTTGGCTGTGACAAGACATTGGACATGCTCTCCACTCACCACTTTTGGCTCAAGATGAAGCACTACGTGGAACACTACGTCCAATGATGCACTACTTGTGTTAAGCTAAGTCCAAGTCTAACCCCTTTGGTCTTTATATGCCATTGCCAATTCCTTATGCACCTTGGTCCGACATTAGCATGGATTTTGTGTTAGGATTTCCTAGATCTAAGAATGGTCATGACTATATATTTGTTGTCGTGGATCGTTTCTCAAAAATGGCACACTTCATACCGTGCCATAAGACCGACGATGCTTCACATGTTGCAAATTTGTTTTTCATGGAAATTGTTCATCTTCACGGTGTGCCAAGAACAATTGTCTCCGACCGCAACGTCAAATTCATAAGCTACTTATGGAAGACTCTCATGCCCAAGCTCGGCGTCAAGATCCTCTTTTCATCCGCCTCGCATCCTCAAACCGATGGCCAAACCAAAGTTGTCAACCGAAGCCTCGGGACTCTCCTTCGTGTGTTGATCAAGAAAAACCTCAAGGATTGGGAGGAATGCATTCCCCACGCCGAGTTTGCATACAACCGAGCCAAGCACTCAACAACCAAGATGAGTCCCTTCATGATCATCTATGGTTTCGAGCCCCTCACCGCGCTCGGCATCCTACCGCTACCTCTTCATGAGTGCACCAACATGGACGTCGACAAGTGCGCCCAAGCTATGAAGAAGCTCCATGAAGAAACAAGAGCTACGATCGAGCAACAAGTCCTTCGTCAGGCATCAAGGCTCAACAAGGACAAGAAAGAGTTAATCTTTGAGGAAGGTGATCTTGTATGGATACACTTGAGCAAGGACCGCTTCCCTATGAACGTGATTCCAAGCTCAAACCAAGAGGCGATGGTCCCTTCAAGGTCCTCAAGAGAATCAACAACAACGCCTACATCATCGACATCCCGATCTCCAAGTACCTTGTGAGTAATAAATTTAATGTTAAGGACCTTTCACCCTACCATGGAGATGTTCAAGATGATAACCATGAAGAGTCGAGGATGACTCTTTCCCAAGGGGGGAGATGATGCAGCCCGTCCCAGGGACGTCCCTCATCTCCACCACCAAGTCCCCCAAGTGGACCCATGACTCGTGCATGAGCTAAACTCCTACAAGCTAAGGTGAACTCGCTCCTCTCCTCGTGCCACTTCGATACATCCTTGGATGGCTTGCTACTTCATGCAACTACACTATGCATCATCAGGTACGAAGCCCCAGCACATCACCAAGCACCCAAGGATGGAGAACAAGGAGCAGGGCATGAAGAAGAAGTTGTTAGAGCTGCTCACACAGGAGTCTCCGGCCTGACAGACTGGAGTCTCTGGCCTGACAGACTGGAGTCTCCGGCCTGATAGACCGGAGTCTCCAGACCTCCACACCGGAGTCTCCGGCCAACCTCCGGACCGACCATTTGATTGCTTCCGGGGACATTCTGCATACCACTCCAGAGACGGGCCGGAGACTGACTGGAATATCCAGCCTAGATCGGAGTCTCCGGACCACCAGACCGGAGTCTCCGGACTGTGCATCGCTAGGCCTATAAAAGACTTTGGGCCTTCGGTACATGTACCCCTTAGTCCGTCCAGAACTTATCTATTATCCCTAAAGTACCCCTGACTTAGTGGCTGGCCTATATATAGTCCCCCACATCTATTGTAAACCCTAGGCTTGATATTTGGAATTAGTGGAAACCCCTTGTGGATCTATATAATTCTTACCTCATGCTCCTTTGATAGAGGGGCACCAAATATCACCAACCTAGTTGGAGTTTGTATCGTGCCTCCGCGTTGTACAAGGCCTTGGCAACAGAGATCCATTGCCAAGATGTCAAGATCTCACCGAGACTCCCTTCTCGTCGTGCCGGTTCGAGAGAGAGAGATCCCCGACCGACGCTGATCCTAGGGATTGCGCCGGGACCGGTAGCCGCCTGGAGTGAGAAATTGGCTTGTATCGTGTCTTCGTGGTGTGTGTGTTCATCGTGTTCATCGTGTGTGAGTTCACGGATTTCACTCTCTCCCTCATCCTGACACTCCCTCCGCCTCGATTTCAAGGGATTCGTGAAAGATCGGGCCATCCCCGAGGTTGCCCCTCAATAGACCTAGCCCCTCATATAAGGTCTGAGAGGAGCCGACGAGGAGGGTACCATGATATTGTCTTAATAACCCGCTGTAAAGCTAGATCGTATCTAGAAACCTGACAACTTTGTAATCCCCATCAATAAAGATCAGGCGGGCAGGAGTAGGATTTCCTCTACGAGGGACTAAGCTCGAGTTAATGTCGTTATCTTTGTTTGTCTGATAAACCGATGAAATCTCTCCCTTCCTATTAACCCAATTTTATAATAATGGGTATTGTCGAGGTCACCCCTCATCATGGACTGATTTGCACGCTTCAGTTAAAGAAATCCCGTAATGCATGCCCATTATTGTCACTAATCTTTTCCTAGGGGTTGAAAATAGAATCCAGTTTCAATAGAATATAGGAATCCCTTACCAACTGACGTGGAGTTTCCAAACTGCTCCCGAATACTACTCGATTCTTGATTTTCTGGAGAATAGTTTTTCTTTTCAGGAAACTAATAATTCAAATAAAAGTCTCCATGCCATTTGATTTATGTCCTTAATATATAGCTTCCAGTGCTATGTATATTTGATTACCATGTGATAAAAAGTTGTGCCTCTAATGCTAAAATATCTTCCCGATGAAATAAAAATAGGCTTCCATATGAAAATAGCTATAATGTATGGATCGTACTAGCCGTCCCCCGGACGATCAAAAACTCCTATTGTCCTGCTCTCCTAAGCTGCCACGTGTCCCTATACGAGGTAAACGGACGAACCAGCCTGCGCGTCGAACTCTTCTCTCTCCCACAGAAAAGCTCTCGTCGCTGTGTATGCTGACTCCTATCCATGTCCCCTTATCTAACCCAACGGTTGCTTGAGAGGTTGCCATCGCCGGAGAAGTCGCCATCGCTAGAGAAGACGTCGTTGCCTATGTAGCAACACTGGCCATCCCTTGTAGTAGCGCCTCCCACCGCTGGTAGCAGACTGTCCCACCGCTCGCAGCAAAAGACGGCATCGCCGGGGAAGTCGTCGTTGTCAGAGAAGACAACGTCGCCGGAGAAGTCACCGACACTAGAGAAGACGTCATCGCCTATGTAGCAACACTAGCCACCCCTTGTAGTAGCACCTCCTGCCGCTTGTAGCAGGTTGTCCCACCGCTCGCAGCAAAAGACTCCATCGCCGGAGAAGACACCGTCGTCGACGTCGCCATCGCCAGAGAAGACGTCGTCGCCTATGTAGCAACAACAGCCACCCCTTGTAGCAGCGCCTCCCTCCGCTTGTAGCAGGCTGCCCCACCGCTCATAGCAAAAGACGTTGTCGCTAGAGAAGACGACGTCGCTGGAGAAAGCCCCCACCGCTCACAAAGGCACCTACCACAGGGTAGCAAAGACGGGCGCCTATTCTAGCAAGGCATCATGCCCCATGTAGCAACACCGCCCATCGCTGGTTGCAAGACCAACCGTCCCCCTTATAGCAAAGCCTACCACTGTCGGTAGCAAGGCCCGACGCCGCATGTAGCAAGACCGACCGCCCCTTGCAGCAATGCCTCATGCCAATCGCAGCAGCGACACCCACCGCCGGTAGCAAGGCTTGGCGCCCCAGGTAGCAAGGCCCGTCCTCCCCTTGTAGCAAGCCAGGCGTTCCTTGTAGCAAGCCCCGCAACCCCTTGTAGCAGCATCCATGGCAGCGGCTGCGGTGTTGCGTGGCTAGGATGGTGCCGGAGACCTTCGAGAGGCACACCGCGCACTCGACCGCGTCGGTCTTCCTTGCAAACCTCCGGTTCGTCTTTGTTCTATGGGAAGGAAGCGGAGGAGGAAGGCAGGGAAGCTGCATGCGGGATAGGGAGAAGCGAGAGGCTCAACTCGGTTTCCATCGTATGCAGAAGAGATAAGGCTGAAGGGTGTGTGGGCCCACAGAGACACGTAGGCGTGCGAGCGTGACAGGGATCTGGTGCACCGCTGAAGGCAGGGCACAGCCGTGACCTGAGGCCCTCCATCCACCCTCCCTTTGCCATCCAACGTCCAGCAGCCAACACATTCAGTTCAACAGCTCTCTTCAGTCTAGTTTGGTTCAGTTCAACAGCAGAACATGCCTAACCTGCTGTGCTCAGTTCAGTTTGGTTCAGCAGTGAAAATACCAGTTTAGTACAGCAACAAAACAGTGGATTTGTGCAGCAAAATAGTAGTAATTCAGTTCAATTTAACAAACAGTAAGCAAACAAAGACAACATGAACCAAAATAGGTAAGCAAACACTGAACTTAACATAGAAATCTGTTGTTACATACACATTCAACTAGAAATACTCTGCCACTTCACTTGTACACTTAGGCAAGTTAGCCCGCAAATCCAAAATACTATGTCCAAAGTACTACTCCTACCATGTCCAAAATACTATCTTTCTAGCTTATACACACTAGAACATATCTTCACCATAAACACCACAATATGGAGCTGTCAAGAGGTCTATATAACTCATGATCGTGTTGCACTCTTGAAACTCCACATTTGCTCCTTGATCGCTGACACCCATCGTTTCCACTCCTACTTGAGGTTCTACACCATCATGCTTCTTTTGTTGCTGCAACAAAAATTCTAGTAAAGCTCAAGAAATGAATGATAACATCATGTACATATTGGAACAAACTTTGTCTCTTTGTTTTTGGATGCAACAACTTTAGTTGGCCTGCGCTTCCTGATGGCTCAAGATATGTAGAGCTCGTTGGGAACCCCAAGAGGAAGGTATGATAAGCACAGCAGCAAGTTTCCCTCAGTTATAAAACCAAGGTTATCGAACTAGTATGAGTAAGGAAACAACTCCAAGGTGTTGCTAGCAACTTGGAATCCTGCACAACACAACCACAGAACTTTGCCCCAACTTACAGTGAGGTTTTCAATCTCACTAGTTTTGCTAAAAACAAAGGGTTAAACGTATAGTGTGGAAGATAGTAATTGCTTGCAGAAAGTAAACAGTAAACGGTAAACAGTAGATGGTATATCAATGGTAAAGGAATGGACTGGGATCCACAGTTTGCTAGAAGTGTTTCTCCTTAAGATAAATAGCATGTTGGGTGAAAAAATTACAACGGGGCAATTTATAGATTGAGAAAGCATAACAATGCATATACTAGACATCTTGACTCCTACGAGATTTGATTAAGCATTACAACATAATACATAGACCGTAAGCCAACTGCATCTATGACTAATAATCCACCTTCAGGTTATCATCTAAACCCCTTCCAGTATTAAGTTGTAAGCAATAGAAAATTGCATTAAGCAAAGTGTGTAAAGTAAATAATACAATTGCCCCATGAACAAAGGATTGTTGTTTTCTCGCTAGTAGCAACAACACATCTACAACCTTAGAGATTTCTGTCGCTTCCCCAGATTACTAGAGGCATGAACCTATTATCGAGCATAAATACTCCCTCTTGGAGTTACAAGCATCTACTTGGCCAAGATAGCTACTAGCAACAGAGAGCATGCAACATCACAAATAACATAGACATGATAGAATCAATAATCAATCTGAGATACTATCTCAATATCCATCGGATCCCCATAAACAGAACATATAGGATTACAAATAGATGATCTTGATCATGAACGGAGCTCACAAGATCTAAACATGATAGCACAAAAGAGGAGAACTAACCATCTAGCTACTATATGGACCCATAGTCCAAGAACGAACTACTCGCGCATCACTGTGGAGGCTGGCATGGTGATGAAGAAGGCCTCCGGGATGATCTCTCCCCTCCGGCGGGGTGCCGGGAAGAGCTTCGGATCCCCCCGATATAGGGATGGAGATGGCAGCGGTTACAGACTCTTTCGTGGATTTTTGATCAGGTACTTAGGGTTTCTGCATCGAGGTACTTTTATAAGCAAAGGAGCAAGGTCGGTGGGCGCCCGAGGGGCTCACACCATGGGGCGGCGCGCCCTAGGGGTGGCCACGTCAGCCCTAGGTGTGGCCACCTCGTGACCCACTTCGGCTGCCCTTCGGACTCCGTGTTCCTTCTGTTAAAATATTGACTTTGGCTTTTGTCCCGTCCAATTCCGAGAATATTTCCTTACTAGCTTTTCTAAAACCAAAAACAGCAGAAAACAGGCAACTAGCACTACAGCATCTTGTTAATAGGTTAGTTCCAGAAAATGTATAAAAATACCTCAAAGTGTAAACAAAACATAAGAAAGTTGATATAAAACAAGCATGGAGCATCAAAAATTATAGATACGTTTACGACGTATCAAGCATCCGCAAGCTTAACTCCTTCTCGTCCTCGAGTAGGTAAGTGATAAAAAGAATAATTTTTTAGGTGACATGCACCATCACAATCTTGATCAAGGTATTTGTAAAGCATTGATAGCTGGGATCAAAGTACTCTAAACATGAGCATGAAAGATAGAGTTCTTACAATAAGACATAGCAACTATGTTGTAACATGAAAAGGTACAAACAAAAGATCATGAATAACAATGCATTGAAAGACGTTTGTTTGTTTCACATATAGAAAACATAATAAGAGTTGTATTCATCTTTTCCCTCATGGTATAGCAAAACATAAATGCATAGGACACCTTCAAAGTTTATAAGGGTGACTAGATACAAATAATTTAAGAACAAGCAATATCAAAGTTATGAATCAATCAACAAGTTTTGGGACAATGCACATTAAACTAAGAATGACCACTATGCTCTCTAAATTGGTGCACAAAGATAGAAGATGGATACTCAACATAAAAGTAAAAAAAGAAAGGCTCTTCATAGAGGGAAGCAGGGATTTCAAGTTTCATAAAGAGCTTCCAAAAATTATGGTACTTATTAGCTTTCAGCTCTCATTGCCCCTATCATAAGAATCTTGAGGTGATTAAGGTTAAAGTGACACAAATATGAGGATATGCTTGACAAGTTATAAGTTTAAAATCTCATGCCCCTTGCTTACGAGTACCGAACTTCATGCTACTCAACTTTAGTCACAAGTAAGTTCTTGTCATTGTAAGTACATGTGTATCATGGAGAACTGCCAACTGGGTACCCCTTTCCCCATGACACAGGAGCTTTCCCATATCAAAATGACAAGGCAACAGACAATGAGCATCTCAGTGACCTTTTTATTTGCTATTTGCATAGGTTCTTATTGAGGATGCTTCACAGAATGCTCACTATGGTTATGCTGCAAGTTTCCACCATGATTAGGCATGGCTTAGGCTGGCTGCCCAGGCTTTTCTATAACACACATACAAACTCCATGATCTTACAAGCTCCCCTTTTATTTCACACCGCCGGGATCCATAAACAAAAGAACATCATATCAACTGAATAATAAGTGCAATGTTGAAAGCGTTCCCCATGGTATCATGGTTCTCCTAATTCACAACTTATAAAGTGCAAGCATATAAGAAACATAGATGGACACAATGATTCAAGTTTATTAAGTGCAAGAAAATAAAGTGTGCCATCAAGTTTGTGAGAGCTTTAATCACTAATTTTCACATAACAAAAGTTTAATTTGGAAGGTAGATAAAAACATGAATATACTTAGAATGGTGTAACACACCATGCATAGGAATTTATAGTGGACTCTTTGGAATAACTTGGTTTTCTTGGAGGTTGGATGCATGAGTAGAACTCATACTTGGTACAGGTGGAGGCTAGCAAAAGACTGGGAGCGACCAACTAAGAGAGCAATAATGGCCATAATCATGCAAAGCGACAAAACATTATTAATTAAAGAATAAAGTGATATTACAAGTCAAAAACTAAATGATCATAGAGTCTAAGGTGACTGGTTCATAGTCTTAACATGGTGTAAGCATGTGCCAAGTCAACCCAAATAAAGCATCAAAGGAGAATACCACAATATTATGCTTTTGTATGCTAAAACAACGCATGATTCTTTCAAGGCACATTAAGCAATCTCAATTGTTTGGAACAAGTCATGCTCTAGCAATAATCACTAAGCATAAGGTCAAATAAACATAAAACTTGACATGATAAAGTCTAGGCCACAGTTAAAACAAACTCCTTTTGTATCACTTATAAGCATGAAGCTTCCTACTCTTTTCCAACACCAATCAACTTATTTGAAACAACATATGAATGCGGGGTTACAACCAATTTATTTAAGCAAACAAAACAAAATAAAACAAAAAACAAAAACAAATACGCTCCAAGAACAATGCAATTGTGCATGAAACAATAAAAATGAAGTGTTTTGGAAGAAAACCTGAGATTTTTATTGATGAAGAAGGGGATGCCTTGGGCATCCCCAAGCTTTGACACTTGTATATCTTGAATATTTCTTGGGGTGGAACGGGTGGCATCCCCAAGCTTGAGCTTTTGTCCATACTTCACCTCATCACATTATTCTTCCCTACACTTGAAAATTTCTTTCATACAAAACTTCACACAATCTTCATTAGCAACATTAGTGTATTCAAGATAATAAGTCTTCGGGTTTAGTTTCAACACAAGTAAAACTTTCATTAAAACATAAGATACTGTAGAAATTCCTTCTAAAAGCTCAGGTGATCAAAGAGAACTCAAAGAGAAAGAGATTAAGAGACAAATGCAAATAATGGCAGAAATCTGTCAAAACAGACCAGCAGGTAAAAACTGATTTTTTCGAAGACGTCCTATTGATCAAATAGAAAAGTGCTAAACTAAATAAAGTTATATAATAACATGGGGCATAAGAACAGAAAATTACAGCTAAATCCGACATACAGGGATTTTTCACGATTTTTTACAGTGAAGTACAAAAATCTGTTTCGGGACAGCAACTTTCCCAAGTCCTACTTCTCTCTCATTAGAGGTTATTCTTGGCACAAAAACCACATAAAAAGGATAAGTAGAGGTTATTACTGAGGCAATAACTTCCAAGACTCAACAAAAGAAAAACTTACTAAAAGTAAAAATAATTTGGTTATCTCTCAATAGTGTTTTTCTTTAACGCCTTTGAGCTAGGCTCGGTAATTTGAGAAGATGCTCACATAAGGAATATGAATTGAAGAAAAAGGGAGAATCAAGGAGCAAATATGATACCATTTAATTCTAACCCACTTCCTATGCATATGAATCTTGTAAGAAAATAAATCAAAGAAGCACATAGTAACAAGAATGGGTAGATAAACAAGAGCAACTTTGGAACTTTCAATACAAAGAGAGGTGTTTTAGTAACATGAGAATTCCAAAAACCATATTTTCCTCTCTCATAATGATTTTCAGTAGCATCATGAACAAACTCATCAATATAAATATCACACTCATCCTCCTTTGGTAAGCATGGAGAGCGATCAAATAAGGTATTAGTTAAAGAGTTACTCTTATTGGGAGGTAAACATGGGTAGCTGCTCCATTCTTCCTCCTCTTGATCATCACTCTCCTCCTCTTTTTCATCCAATAACAAAGTAAAAAAGATTGGTTGTGAGAGACTCCCCTTGCAAGAATCTTCTTTCTCCCTGAAAAGTGATTGACGAGGTGGAAGAGATTGAAGCTGTCCATAACTCCCCGGCAACGGCGCCAGAAAAGTGCTTGATGGCTCAAGATATGTAGAGCTCGTTGGGAACCCCAAGAGGAAGGTATGATGAGCACATCAGCAAGTTTCCCTCAGTTATGAAACCAAGGTTATCAAACCGGTAGGAGTAAGGAAACAACTCCAAGGTGTTGCTAGCAACTTGGAATCCTGCACAACACAACCATAAAACTTTGCCCCAACTTACAGTGAGGTTGTCAATCTCACTGGTTTTGCTGAAAACAAAGGATTAAACATATAGTGTGGAATATAGTAATTGCTTGCAGAAAGTAAACAGTAAACGGTAAATAGTAGATGGTATATCAATGGTAAAGGAATGGACTGGGGTCCACAGTTCACTAGAGGTGTTTCTCCTTAAGATAAATAGCATGTTGGGTGAACAAATTACAGCGGGGAAATTGATAGATTGAGAAAGCATAACAATGCATATACTAGACATCTTGACTCCTACGAGATTTGATTGGGCATTACAACATAATACATAGACCGTAATCCAACTACATCTATGACTAATAATCCACCTTCAGGTTATCATACGAACCCCTTCTAGTATTAAGTTGCAAGCAACAGATAATTGCATTAAGCAAAGTGTGTAAAGTAAACAATACAATTGCCCCATGGACAAAGGATTATTGTTTTCTCCCTAATAGCAACAACACATCTACAACCTTAGAGATTTCTGTCACTTCCCTAGATTACTAGAGGCATGAACCTACTATCAAGCATAAATACTCCCTCATGGAGTTACAAGCATCTACTTGGCCAAGATAGCTACTAGCAACGGAGAGCATGCAAGATCACAAATAACATAAACATGATAGAATCAATAATCAATCTGACATAGTATCTCAATATCCATCGGATCCCCGCAAACACAACATATAGGATTACAAATATATGATCTTGATCATGAACGGAGCTCATAAGATCTAAACATGATAGCATAAAGGAGGAGAACTAACAATCTAGCTACTGTATGGACCCATAGTCCAAGGACAAACTACTCACGCATCACTCCCGAGGCTGGCATGGTGATGAAGAAGGCCTCTAGGATGATCTCTCCCCTCCGGCAGGGCCCGGGAAGAGCTTCGGATCCCCCTGATCTAGGGATGGAGATGGCGGTGGCTACAGACTCTTTCGTGGATTTTTGATCAGGTACTTAGGGTTTCTGCATCAGGGTACTTTTATAGGCGAAGGGGCAAGGTCAGTGGGCGCCCGAGGGCTCACACCATGGGGTGGCACGCCCTAGGGGTGGCTGCACCAGCCCTAGGTGTGGCCACCTCATGGCCCCACTTCGGCTGCCCTTCGAACTTTGTGTTCCTTTTGTTAAAATATCTACTTTGGATTTTGTCCCGTCTAATTCCGAGAATATTTCCTTACTAGCTTTTCTGAAACCAAAAACAGCAGAAAATAGGCAACTGGCACTATGGCATCTTGTTAATAGGTTAGTTCTAGAAAATATATAAAAATACCTCAAAGTGTAAACAAAACATAAGAAAGTTGATATAAAACAAGCATGGAGCATCAAAAATTATAGATACGTTTATGACGTATCACTTCCCCTTGAGTAACTTATCAAGCTAGGTTCTTGTTCTCCTCAGTTTTTTTGATGGGACCTCCTTTTTCTTAAGCTTTGCAGCAGTAAACTCAGCTATCTGTTGCACATTTGGGTCAATATTTTCTTGATCATTACATGGCTTATCCGTAGCATTTGTAGTTGCATTGATCTTGTCCTCTAGTTGCGGACGAACACAATCAATTGCATTTTCTAAGATCAAACAACACTCTTTAGAGTTTGCTATTTTATATGCCAAGCTATGAAATTTGTAAGACAAATGCTTGTACCGAAGTTGAGCTTCAAACTTTGGATTTTCTACCATGTTCCTTCCTTGTCTATCTTGTATGATTCCATTGCGTGCTTCTCTTGTCCATCTCTTTAAGATATAATGTGATGGCAACGTCTTTATATTCATCAAATCAAGAATTTTGATACCATGTCCACACAATATTCCTATCATGTTGAACATTCCACAACTACATGACACCATTTGGGCCAAAGGATCACCAATCACTATGCGCTCTTCCTCATACTTTAAATCACCATGCAAACTCGCAATAGCAACAACAAATTTGTGATTTCCATCCAATACTCTAGTGCATTCAGCCATGGATCTTTCATATTCACCTTGGAAATATTCAAAAATAATTGGTGTGTACTCTTTGCTTGCTAGCACCAACATAGGTGTGTGCATCTTGATACTTAGTAAATTCTTCCTTGCATAGTCAAGAACCATTTGAGCACCAACATAGGTGTGTGCCAAAAGTAGTATCAAATGTGACAACATCACCAAATTATGCATAGTCAAGAACCATTTTAGCATCAGCCCAGAATATGTTGGTTATGTGCTCCTCACAATCCAACTGTAATTCATATTGGAAGGATTTTCAACGATTTTGTCATGGAAATACTTCAACATACTACCAGCTCCGTCATAAGCCAACTCTCTTTGCCGCTTGGTTCGTAAACGATTCTTTTGGTCACGAAAAGTGTAACCAAGGTTAAATAGTCCACCAGCAAGACGACAAGCTAACTCATGTGCAGATTTGGACATGATTCCAGAATCATCAGCAGCTTCTATGTCAAAAGCTTGTACTTCAGAAATCTTTCTTTGTGATGACATCAAGTGGCAGGTTTGTGGCAATTGTAGGCAATGATTATGTTCCAAATCTATTTCTATGACTTCATAACTTTTTGCCACTCGATCCAATGACAAAATCATCTGAGCTTTGCAATTTTTTCTTGTTTCAGCCCTCATACGTTTTGGCGCATGATCCATTAGTATGCCTTTTTTCCGAAAACCCTCATTGGAACAAACAAATCTACATGAAGTCACTTCACCATCAATATTGCTTACATGTTTGTTTCTCTTCCTCACATCAAACCCTGCACGGCCTCCATATGCAATCCAAAACTCCCAAGCTTCATCCGGATTTCTGAACTTCATACCAATTTGAGGTGTTCCTTTGTCAATTTCTCCCACTGCCAACACTTGTAAAAGCACAAAAATAACGAAATCAGGTAATACTCCATCCGCTTTGGAACAAGTAGCATTGCATGTTTTTACTAATAACCAAATCTATAAGAAGGCAGTAGATGAATGCACAATATAATACTCCATCTGTTTTGAAACAAGTAGCCTTGCATATGTTGTACTAATTTCAGATGAAGGCATACACTGAATATGCATCAGTAATACAAGGTAGAGGCTACCTGCGGGGCTGAGGGAGTCGGGCAGCACGGGGCGGAGGCAGTCGCTGGCGCGGGGCACAGGGAGTCGCTGGCGCAGGGGATTCTCCGGCGCGGGGCAGCGGGCGCCGTCACAGCGGGTCGGAGGAGCGACGTCGGAACTGTATGGGAGGCCGGAGATTGTCGGAGAGGGGGCAGGGGGCTCGTCGGCGCCATCTCCTCCCTTTCCCAAGGCGGCACGGCGGCAGCGGCAGCTCCGCCAGAACCCGTGCAATTTTTCCTCCGTCCCGCGCGCTCGATGTATGTTGCCTGGAATCGACGTGGGGGTCATTTGGGAGTGAGGTGCTGCTGTGCGTTGGATTGGAGTGAACGGTAGATGGAGGGCCTCAGGTCACGTTGTGCCCTGCCTTCAGCGGGGCACCGGATCCCATTCCGTGTGAGCGACCAGGACGATGGAATCGGTTCCATCGTCCGGAGGATGTGCATCATTTTCCCTAATGTATTGTTTCAAAGATATCAAAATCATGCTTCTACCGATCAAATATGTAGCTTTCTTCATCACGGGAATTTTGCTTCAATTCAGCGTAACTTGTATCGTATATAACGGAGTATGTTTTTCAAAGCATCACAGTGTTTTCCATAGACTATGGCCTATAGAGTAGCTTCCAATGAAAATAGAAATTTGCTTCCGCATAAAAGAAGTTTTACAACTGCTTCAAACGAAATGGGGATGTGCTTCCAAGGAAATGAAAGATTGCTACTGTTGAATGCTGAATTCAATCATCTAAACATATGTTTGAAATGGTAATGGATCACATATTAAGTGGTTCCTACTAACTTCTTTTTGCGTATAAATCAGAGCTATGTTGCAACTACAAGTAATTCAAAAATTATATGAGTTTCATGCTTACTAGATACATGATTGACTACATCGAGAAGAACATATTTTTTAAGATTTATTAAAGTATTTTGCAATTTTTAAAATAAAGGGAGAAAAGAATCTTGGAGCCATATAGACCTTTCGGAAGTAGTTCAACTCTTCCATTTTGGATGCTAATGTGTTGTGAACCGAGGTTTAGCCCAAATGGTTTGAAGGTGTTGGTACATGTCATACCCGTGAGATCTTCAGTTCAAGTGCACACGTCGTCCCATGTATTCACTTGCACGAATCTCAATTTCCAACTCTTTATAAATTACTGGCGTGGTAGTTTTAGGTTTTCACCCCCATTCCTCTCAACACCCAAAATCTCCCTTCTTCCTCAAACCCTTCATCCACCTCACCTTCTATCGCCTAGATGACCAACATGGGTGCATCTTCGAGCGCGGAAGCGAGGGATGACCAGATTGCCCCCATCCCGGAGGTGAACCTTGAGCTGCTAGTGGCAGCGCCAAAGGTCACTGCCCTCATGGGCACTTCCACCGGTGATGACCACAAAACGGAGGGGGGAGAAGATGATGCAGTGGAAGGTGACGATGTCGCTGCTAAGAACTTGTGAGGAAGATGGGTCGCCCCCTCTCTCGATGCAAGTGACATCAAGACCCTCATTGCCGAGGGATACCTACCACCAGCGCCATTCCCGGGTGCCGGAAGAGTCCAGGTATCCTCCTCAACCCCTAGCCGGAGAGAAGGTATACTTTAAATCACACATAGACCATGGACTATCCCTCCTAGTATCCGACTTCTTTTTAAAAGTAGTCGAAACCCTAGGCGTCCAACCCCACAATATCCCGCATAATAGCATAACATGCCTTAGTAACTTCGTAGCTTTGTGCGAGGGCTACTTAGGCATTAAGCCGAGGCTAGACTTGTTCTAGTACTTTTTCTCCATCAAGAAAGAGTATTTGGTAGCCGGCGTTTCTTTAGCCGTTTACGGGTCAATCTCTTCTAATATTAGGTCTAACGAAGTACCTGGACACCATGGGCCATAAATCCATCAACAAATGGCAATCCACATTCTTTTATGGGTTCGACCTCCTAGTCTATGGCCAAGAGCGGCAATTCCCCGACTTCGTCAAATGGTGCTATTGCCGATCTCCCTAGTTGGAGGAACAATGGCCTTTTGCATGCCGATCCATAAGCCTCCCGCACTGTTTGGCGGTCGAAAAGTTGATCCACATCAGGCTGAATGGCATCGACATTACCATCTACTAGTTTAGGAGGCGGATTCATCCATTGCAACTTTGCCTTGCCCTGCTTCATCAATGCACAGAGGAGAGGAGTGACCGATAAAGGATTAGCCGGGACAATTTGTCCAAGGACGCCCTCAAACTCCATCTTAAAGACATGATAAAGCTGAAGGACAAGACTAAGGGTTTCGAGATAACCCTTGGCACGTACACCAAGGAGGGATGCCCCAGGGTAATACTCTTTTTTGTAGTGCACTCCGATTTATCCAGCTAAGAATTTTCATCATTCAGAACTTAACTATTTCGTCCACTTTCTTGCAGATTGAAGATCTCTCCGAGGACGACTTAAATCCTCGGGTTTATGATGGCAAGGGCAAGGAAATTACAATGCAAGTCATGTATGATGATGAATCTATCGAAATTGATGCCGGACCAGCGCCACGTAAACGAAAAGCTCCTGCTGCCGGTGCTGCGGCCACCAAGAGGAAGAAGACGGAGGTCTTGACCTTCAAGAAACCAATTGTCGTCTTAGAGACACAGAAGAAGAAAGCTGCTATTTTAAGTAGTAAAGCTGGAGCTGCGCAAACGGCTGATCTTACCAACTAAGCATGTCATTTCTCTTCTTTTTGGTCTCCGAGTTTAACGTTTCTCCCTCAGTATTTGCTCTCTTGTTGTACACACCCAAAATCTTCTACTCCATCCAATTCATATTAATTGTCACGCAATTAGTTGTATCTTGCACTAAAACATGTCTAAATACATCCGATTCAGCGATAATTAATATAGACCGGATAGAGTAATGAATTACTTGGATAGCCCCTTGCTACCCAAGGCGTGTTTTTTTGCTCTCAGATACTCCTATACTGGAACTTAGGCATAGGTATAGTTCAGCGGAAATCTCTTTTGGCTCACGGGTGTATTTGCACCCTTGTGAGAAAACATATTTAAAATGTCAAAAAATCGAAAAAAAATGTCTGCATGTACATTCGAACCCGCCTATTCTATTTACATATGCGACTTTCACTTTTCGGCTTACAAAAAGATTTGAGAACTAGTTCTGGCTTCCGAGTCCTTATCATTCAAAAATGAAAATCACTTTACAAGTGTTTTTAATTAAAAGAATTCTAGATATTCAAATGATGTAGAGATGCAAAATTTTAATATTAAACCAATTTTATTCTGAGCTTTATAAAAACAATACTCCCATAGTCTTAAAATAGATGTCGAAAAATTATCTTAATTTGGATGAATCTATACTAAATACTTTATAGATACATGCAAATTTAGATAAAATTTTCAAACTCTTAAATTTTCGGATGTCATTTTTTGTGTAGTCACAGATTTTTTTTAAAAAATAGCGCTACTATTTTGTATGCTTGTTAATATAATTTTCGAATTAAAAAAATAAAGGCATGAGTGGAGCTCGGAGCCAAATAGACTAATGGGAAATAGTTCCACTCTTCCGTTCCGGATGCTAATGTGCTATGCCTATCGACCTGCCTGCCTTCGTCGACGATCCGACCCCCCTCCGCCGTCTCCTCACATCCTGCCCTGCCCTCCGGACCCTCACCCGCATCCACGCCCTCCTCATCGTCTCCTCCTCCCAACACCTCCTCTCCTCCTGCCTCGCCACCGCGTATGCCCGCGCCGGCGACCTCTCCGCCGCCGAGTCCACGCTCGCTGGCGCACCAACCTCCCCGTCCTCCATCGCCGCCTGGAACGCCCTCCTCGCCGCGCATTCCCGCGGGGGATCCCCGGACGCGGCGCTACGAGTCTTCCGCGCTCTCCCGTCCGCCGTGCGCCCCGACAGCACCACCTTCACGCTCGCGCTCTCCGCCTGCGTGCGCCTCGGTGACCTCGCCACCGGAGAGGTCGTCAGGGAGCGCGCGTCCGAGGCTGGATACAGAAATGACATCTTCGTCTGCTCGTCGCTGCTCAATCTTTATGCGAAATGGGGCGCCATGGGCGATGCCGTCAAGTTGTTCGACCGAATGCCGAGGAGGGACCGCGTCACCTGGAGTACCATGGTCACTGGGTTCACGAACGCTGGGAAACCGGTAGAAGCGATTGAAATGTACAGGAGGATGAGGGATGAAGGGCTGAAGGGAGATGAGGTTGTTATGGTTGGGGTTATAAAGGCTTGTGCGGCAACCGGGGATGTCCGTATGGGGGCCTCAGTTCATGGGCATTTGTTACGACATGGTATGCGGATGGATGTTGTCATCTCAACAAGCCTTGTGGGAATGTACGCAAAGAATGGACTATTTGATCAGGCGCGCCGGCTTTTTGAACTTACCACGAGCAGGAACAGTGTGTCGTGGAATGCGCTGATCTCGCAGTTTGCACAGAATGGGCATGCGGATGAGGCACTCAGTTTGTTCAGAGAGATGCAGGTCTCTGGTCTTCAGCCCAATTCAGGGGTACTTGTTAGTGCTCTGCTAGCCTGCTCTGATCTTGGATTCTTGAAGCTAGGGAAGTCAGTACATGGTTTCATCTTGAGGAGGCTCGAGCTCGATTGCATGGTGGTTACAGCAGTCATTGATATGTACTCAAAATGCGGTTCCCTAGCAAGTGCCCAAATACTTTTCAATAAGGTTGGCTCGAGAGACTTGATTTTGTGGAATGCGATGATTGCATGCTGTGGTGCCCATGGACGAGGGCGTGACGCCCTATCTTTGTTCCAAGAAATGAAGAAAAACGAAGTAAGACCTGATCATGCCACATTCGCTTCTCTTTTATCGGCTCTCAGCCACTCCGGTCTCGTAGAGGAAGGGAAGTTCTGGTTCAGTTGCATGGTCGATGAATACGGAATTGAACCTGCGGAGAAACACCTGGTGTGTATAGTGGATCTTTTAGCCCGCTCTGGTCTTGTTGAAGAGGCCAATGACCTGCTGACATCAATGTCCACGAAACCAACCATCGTGATATTGGTAGCTCTACTTTCAGGCTGTCTCAATAACAAGAAGCTGGAGCTTGGCGAGAGCACAGCAGAGAAGATCCTCGAATTGCAACCTGACGATGTTGGTGTCCTTGCCTTGGTCTCGAATCTGTACGCCGCCGCCAAGAACTGGGAGAAGGTCAGGGAGGTGCGCAAGCTAATGAAGGACCATGGCAGCAAGAAGGTGCCCGGGTGCAGCTCGATCGAGTTCCGCGGAGCTCTGCACACTTTCGTCATGGAAGACCAGAGCCATCCTCAGCACAAGGAGATCCTACAGACGGTCTCGAGGCTTGACTCCGAGATGAGGAAGATGGGCTACGCCCCCAAGACGGAGTTTGTGTACCATGACCTTGAGGAAGGCGTCAAGGAGCAGCTCCTGAGCCGCCACAGCGAGAGGCTGGCCATCGCCTTCGGACTGCTGAACACGAGCCCAGGGACGAGGCTCGTGGTCATCAAGAACCTCAGGGTCTGCGGCGACTGCCACGACGCCATCAAGTACATCTCGAAGATCGCCGATAGGGAGATCGTGGTGCGGGACGCGAAACGCTTCCACCATTTCAGAGACGGGGCCTGCTCCTGCGGTGATTACTGGTGAAGGGCGTCTCGTGAGACAACCTGTCCATCCTTCCCTGGTCTAAGTGACAGGGATCAGCCGCGGAGTACCAGTTGCAGTTGTCTTGTGCAAACACACTGATGATGTGAGCCCAAGCAGCCTGGTCTGATTTGATACCGTAGAAAGGATCAGCGGAATAGTCGTGGAGACAACTCGTTGTCTCACTAGTCATTGTAAGCTGAAATAAGTGTTATCGTTGTATGCCCCAGTTTTTTTTTATCCCTGTTGAAATGGTGACCAACCATGCAGACACCAGAGTCGTAGGCGACGACAAGTCCATAACTCTGAATATACTAGTAGTAGTATGACGCAGCAGTCGCGGCGGTGAGGTCGTCGAGGTTTACGGCACCACGACTCTCTCTACCAGCACTAACGCCGATCGCGATGTCAACAGCGTGGCGTGGGTGCTCGCGGCGCCACCCGAGGTCCCTCCTGCCCACGGTCAGTATAGTATGCACCGTCAGTCTGTCACACACGTCTCCACTTCAGGCTGGCCACGGTTTTCCACCGGCCCGCCAGCGACGGATCGAGCCATCGAGGAGACCACCGGGGAGGCGCCACGCGCGTCGCGTCGCGGTAGTGCCCCGTCGTCTCAGCGGCCGCGGGCGTCTTCTGCTACGGGTCGGCCGAAAACGACCCGGAGCGTGGCAAAGGTTTGCTTTGTTCCTGGGCCAGCCTCGTCTCGGGGTGATCGCTACGAATCTCGGGCCGAGATAACACTGGACTTTCGTTTGGAGCTGCTAGTGGTTGAGGACGCTTGCTTCTCAAGCAGGAAGTCCGGACCTGCCCCATGTGGTGTGGGAGCATGGTAATGCCGCTCGCTGTTCGAGGGCCGGTAGAGCTTTGAACTATTGGCAGTTTGGCATCTGCTGCTCATGATTGAGGTCATTTTGCACTTGCTCGGGATGGTTTGGCTCATCGTTGACTTGCTTGTGAGTGGAAACCGGACAAGAAGCCGGCGTTTGCACTGTTCGGTGTACTTTTCCTTAGAGCGAACGGTAAATTTTTCAGTGTATGTGTAAAACAATACTTCACATAGTACTACAAAAAAAAAATAGAGAATAGACGTCTCATCGGAGTATTTAAAATCTAAGAACATTCCTAGTGTATTTATTTTTGGCGCATCCACACATGGATGGGCCAACGGGGATTTCCCAGAGGAGAGGACCGAAGACGCCCGCCTAACCGGCGGGAAATTGCCACGAGAGCTTGGCTACGACGCTTACCACCCGTCCGCCATTAACAATCCCCAACCTGCCAATACTACCACCGCCCTTTCGCTCCTCATCGCCACTCCTTTAATTCTACGGAAAAGAACCTCCCCAACCACCGCCGCGGGACAGACGTGGGCGATGCTCCGGCACCAGCCGTGCTCGTCGCGGCGCCTCCTCCAGAGCAGCGACGGCCGCATCCCGGGCATACCCCCGGCCGATCCCCCAGCCGGTGTCAGCTCCGATGTCGTCGTCATCCTCGCGGCCCTGCTCTGCGCGCTCATCTGCGTCGTCGGCCTCGCCGCCGTCGCCCGCTGCGCGCGCTCCCGCCGCAACGCCGCCCACTCCAACGCCAACCTCTCGACGACGTCCAGCAGCCCGGCCCACTCCGCGTCGATCTTCGGCGGCGGTGGGCATAACCACGCTGCTGCTGCTGCTGCTGCTGCTGCTACTACGGGCGCGTCGGGGGCCAGCGTGACGACCGCCAGCAAGGGGCTCAAGAAGAAGGCGCTCAGGGCGCTACCGAAGCTGGCGTACGCGGACGCGGTGGCCGCGGCGGCGGCGGCGAGGGGCGCCGTGGCGGGTGACGAGGAGGAGGAAGGGAAGGACGGGATCCTCGCGGAGTGCGCCATCTGCCTGTCGGAGTTCGGCGAGCGGGAGGAGGTGCGCGTGATGCCGCAGTGCGGCCACGGCTTCCATGTCGCCTGCGTCGACACGTGGCTGCGCTCCAACTCCTCGTGCCCGTCCTGCCGCCGCCCCATCGTCCTCGACGACCCCGCGCCGCCCAAGCGCTGCCGCAAGTGCGAGGACCTAATCCTGGAGGCGGCCGTCGCAGCCTCCTCCTCGTCATCCGCCGGCGGCGGCGGCCGTGGGGGATTCTTGCCGTAGTAGTGGTAGAAAAGCTGTCATGTCCCACTGGCGGGTGGGTCTAGGTCGGCGTCGCGTGGGTAGTTGAGCTGCCCCTTTCTACCGGTGCCCACATGTCAGTACTACTGCAGTGAAGTTCTTCTAAAGCAATGGAAAGGAGGAGAATAATTAGAAATGTGATTCTTTTCTTTACTTTTTGGGTCCTGTAGTTGTACTACTCCAGTCTCTGTGGGCGTGGGGGGACATGACATCAGATACAGTTGGTGCTGTAAAAAAGAATGTAAAGATTATGATGATGTGAAAACAATCGTAGTACTACTCTACTTTGTTGGCAGTTGCTCAGTGCCCACAAGAGGGAAAGAGCAATTTACATGTACAGTACTATAGATCTGATAAACCTGCTCTTCCAAAAGTATGAAACTCATGCCTGGAGATATTTTTGGTGTGGAGAAATAGGTGAAAGTTGTGGAGTACTAATTCATGGGGACAGCGGCAGGATATCGATTTTTTGGTAAGGAGAAACATTTAAGTCCTGAATGGCACTAACAGGTGGCAAGGAAACGACAGTGACTTCTGCGGCACTCAGATCCTCTGCCTACAAAGTTATGGAACGGTGCCGAGATCAACATAAGGGCATCTCTAATGGGACCCTTGAATAGGCAACTCTTTAAATACAATTTTTAGGTTAGTGCTCCTCGGCGTAGATCAGAACCCGCAATTTCGACCCTTAAATTCAAAAATTCAAAAATCCCGGGAAATAGCAACACGCGCGTTGATCGTAGGTAGCATAGTTCGTACGTATTACACACAAAATTACTGAAAAGAACAACATAGTAGGGTTAGAGCTCGCCAGGGGACGTCGGCGCGTCCACGGTTCGACCAAAGTCAAGCTCGGAATCGCTCGTCGGAGCTAGGGAGAGCTCGCCTAGTCGTCGAGGACGATCACCTGGCGCTCGCCGGCGACAGAGCCAGATCCGGAGCCCTCCTCCGCGTGAGCACCGCCGCGACAGCCGCCTCCCTCTTCGAGCGTTCGGCCGCAGCCACCACATCGATGGCCGTCTCCAAGTCCTCGCGCTCACGGCGGAGCTCCTCCACCGAGGCACGGATGGCGTCGATGAGCGTGTCGCGCTCCTCGACGCCATCATGCGCCTAGAAGAGACGTCGATGCGCGCGCGTGGGACGATTTCGCATAGTCCGGCACAGGCGGTGCGGACGGAGCATGCACGGTCGGCTCTGGGAAGTCCGTGTAGAGGGCGAGCGAAGGCGGCAGCCTTAGACCACGGTTGGTCCACTTCCGCGTCGCGCGCTGCTTCGCCCCGATGGACCGGGCGCGCCTCTTCCTCTTCTCCTCCATCTCATCGGCATACGGATGCAGCGATGGCTGAGCGGGCAACCGCCTTCCACCACCTCCTCCACCGCTACAGCCACCCCATGTACGCATCCTCCGTGTAGGGTGACCATGTTGTAACATCGCACTTTCAACAACCCTGATTAGTTGTCAAGAATGCAAAAATCAAGGGGAACAAAAACTATTTCTTATTAGTGATGCAGTGTTTGCTTATTGTTTGTTTGTGCTTATGCCTTTAAATGTGTAGCGGATATACTCCTTACCTCACCCTCAGTTAACAAAAGCTATTTAACAAAACTGTCTTGACTTATTTACATATTCTCAAATGTTCTAGCATTTCAAAACTTAAGCCAAGATGCCTTGACAATAATAATTACTTTATTAGGTTCTATTAACAAAATTATGGAGATCTGCATGGTATAATATCCTTATATTTTTAAGACAGAACTTCCAACTACTCTTAGCTCTAGGTTTTCCAAAATTTTCTCTAAAGTTTTTAAATTCTATTCTTGGTAGAGGTACCAAGGACCTTACCTTATTCAAAACTCTAACCTTTTCAAAATACCCATCCTTATATCAAGCTAGGCTTGATGTTAACCCTATTATTACTTGAGTGGATTGCTAAGATGAACTGCATTGAGCTATTGTTTGATGAATTGCCTTGATCTGCTATCTGTGTTGTTTGCTTAGGAAGTAGTATGAGCTACCCTAGGAGCTCATCCTCTAGGATCAAGATAAATTAAGAATACAAACCTTAACTAAGTTTCCCAAGTTGGATCTGATCTCTAGTCACTAAAGTGACCATCTAACATCTGAACCAATCTAGGGCTAATCCATTTTAGTAACCTCCAAGTCAATGAAGACCATTATCAAGCATGGATCCCTTCTACTCAATCTACACATGAAAATCATCCACATTATGATGATTTTGAACCTAGCATTCTCTCAAAACCAACCCCTCTTTATTCTAGTAAAAAAACCTAAATCTGTCAAAAATGACTAAGTCTGGAAAACTGTTATCAATATCACATTTTTGAGACTTCCTATTTCTCAAACCTTATGCATATTTGGAAATGCACTTGAAGCATCCTGTAAACCATCATAAATACTTCCAAGGCCCACACTTTCCCTTGACTAGACCATCCTTTAACCCACTTGTTCTTGATGGTTTTGCAGGCAAGAAAATAATGTTTCCTACAAATCCTATCAACATGCCTACTTTTGCAGAAGCTCCCATCTCCATGCTATATTCTTTTGACCAACTCCTTGCATGTTTGTACTCTACTCATGAAGGTCTATCCATACATACTTCACTTGTTCCAATTGAAGCTCTGTGCTTCTAAAACCCACATGGTTTTTGAAGCTAGTTAATACTCTGATATGACACCCTTATTTCTAGTCAACTTTGGCATCAATCCTAGGAAATCTCAACCATGATAAAGCCCAACTATTGGTACCATGGTGATATACATAACTTATTCTATATATCAATCTAGCCCATGACCCAAGGGGAGCTCTGAGCTCCAAGATCCAACAAGGTTTTGAAGGTATAAAAATAATAATGTCTAAGATCCTTTATCCCATGTTCTCCTTCAAAATCAAGTTTCATTTTCAAAACCCAAGGTTGAAAATGATTGATAAATCATGTGTAAATCACCTACCTTGGATATAAAAATTTACCAAAATTTATCTATAATTATTTCGCCCCAAAAAGTATTAAATTCCTTTCTTTTAACAAAATCTCAAAACTCCTTCTATAAAGAAAAGTTTGTATTTATCCAAAAAACTTGTCCAACTTAGGCACATTTGAGGCCTATATATCATACCCTATCCTCCCACTTCAAAAATAAATGTTTTTGAAGAGTTTTAATAAATATTTTTGCCTATTTCCTTAAATAGCAGAAATGGAAAAATAATTGTTTTAATCACTCATATTCTGCAATTAATCTTAGAAAAAATCTCCAAAGTGTGAATTCATATTTGGGACCATATCAAACCAAAAAATCACCTTGTCAAAATCAAAGATCCTAAATGAATTCATTAAAACCGATTCAACACTGTTTGAATAATGGATAAAAAGTGAACCAAACATCATATGAAAAATCTCAAAGAAATCAAGGACTTGGATCTTGACCATATCCACCTACCAGCATCATTGTCGCAACTTGAAAAGATCATAAATCAAAACTTTCTTCATGATCATCAATATGGCTAGAATTGAAATCCTTCTAAATCATGAGTTAAAACCCATTCAACCTTGATCAAAACTGGTCAAACTAATCTCTCTAGCAACCATGACCTCTCTCTGGTCGAGCTACACTGTAGCTAGCCACTGTAGAAAACCCTAGCTACTTGTCCTTTGTGTTTGTTTATAGAGGAGACAAAGGCTATGCCATGTGTAGCTATTAAAAACTCTTGTAGCAGCCATCGCTCACGCTCAGCCCTCCTGCACGCCCCCAGAGCACCACCATATGTCTCCCCACCGCCCAAGTTGACCAACCCCTGGCCAACACCTATCCTCCATGTCCAAAATGGACTTTGTACACCATGAGCCCCTCCCAGTTTAAATAGGCCAGAGACTACCCCTGGACGCTCCTCCACCCTCATTTCTCTCCCTCGACTCCCTCTAGCTCACCCCGAGCTCCAGATTTGGCCCCTGAGATCCCCATCGCCATGAGGAAGATGAAGCTCTCCTCTCGGCCTCCTTCGAGAGGTGAAGTATATGGTTGACCTCGACCTTCCCCAGTTCCCTCTCTTCTCTCTATTCTGCTCCTCTCTCTCTGATCTACGTCCTCGTGCTGCCCCCTTTGTTGTAGGACACATGAGACCACCACCGTCGGTTTCATGTCCGAGGGAACCCCTCCCACGAGTCCCACAAGCACGAACACCAGCAGCATCGCCACCACCCTCTGGGCACTCCCCCAGCACCCCTCTCCTCCACTTAGAAGTCTCCCCGATGACCAACATGCACCCTAGACGAGCATCGATGGCCTCCTGAGAGCACTCCGTTGCGAGGATGCGCGGGACATGGGCTCTGCGTCAAAACAGTCGATGCTACCCATACTGAGCTTGATGTCGTCGACCGTGTCGCCCTAGCCCCTCTGCATCGCCTCCCCGACCCTAAGGTGATCTCCTCGCTCTGTCCCCATCGTGTCTAGGGTTTCCTCGCGTTAGATGTATCCAGAGGAGGACGATAACCTATCACCATCGGATCTCCTTTAGTCCTGGCCAGGATTCACCGATACCGGTTTGGCCCTCCTTGCTCACTGACGGACGGGCCCCGCGCCGGTAGTTTCAAAATATGGCGCCCGCGCGTGAATCCTCCCGGGTGGGCCAAAATCTGGTGGTCCGGCCCAGTAAACCCGGTCCCCTTTTCTTTTAATTATCCTTTTCCACATCTGTTTAAAAGGCTTGCTAGTTTAATTTCCAAACAAAATGGAAAGTTCCCCAAAACCTCCAGATCTGAATTTTAGAGGGTAGCTTAGTGTGCCCTCTAACATGCAGCACCAAAACTTTGACCAAATAGTATTTGTATCTTTTTTGGAAATTGATCTACTAAATAGTACCTTTTCACATCACCAAATAGAATAAATCTAACTTCATCTAGTTGGTATTTGAAATACCCATCTAGTGGCATTAATCCCGTTCCAATTTGAGCTATAGTTTGACTGTAGCAAAAATGAAAAACTCAATTCAGATTCGCCTTTAGAAAATTCTCTAGGTAAATTTAAGGCACTATTTGAGTTGATTCCAACTCTCAGTGGTGTGGTACTACCAAACATATCAAAACACAGGAGCCCATAATTAATTGAGCTTCTTAAGGATTTTGGTAAATTAAACCTCTCTGTCTAGGGTTATTTCAAAAGATAAATCACTATAGGAGTTTTACAACTCTAAAAATGATTACAAAAGGTAAGGTATTTGAACTATATACTTTATCTCTTTGTATTCATATCAAGAACTTCTGTAGATTATATCCAGTGAAAAAGAAAATAGCCAACATAACTAACTTTGTGAATTTCCCAAGGGCATTATGGTAATTATTTCAAAGTGATTCCAACTCTAAAAAATCACAAACTCAAAGATTTACAATATCCTCAAATTTATTTGAGCTACAGATCTTTTCTTGTGAATTATTCACCTAAACTAGGGTTATTTCTAATAGAAAATCCATATCTAATTAAAGAAAAGTGAGAAAATCATGATACCACTTTTGGTGGCTTTGTTATTTCAATACCTATCTATTGATATCAATTTTATACATTGATATTATACAGACCCGAGCCTTAGTAAAAAACCCCTTCATTAAGTGGTATTTGACATTGATTCATAAAAGAAAGTCCACAAATGCAAATAAAGTAATTCCAATTGCTACAAACTCAAGTTATCAAAACCTACTGAAGTTAGTAATGTGTTGTATGTTTGTTTGTTTGATGTATTGTATTGGTTCTTGTATGCCTTGTGTTGATTATGCCATTGTTTCTTGCATGTATGACCTTGATGATGATAGTTGCGATTATATCAAAGACCAAAAGAAGATGGTTATTATTATTATCATTATGGTTTTATAAGAAGAAGCCTAGGGACATATTGCCATATTTTTTATCACGGTCAAGGGACCTACTTGTTCATAAGCCTTGTCATGCTTTTTTACCTATGCATGTTTTACCTACTGTTTGTGGAAACTGCATTGTTGCATTGTTTTATTATATGATCTATATATGGTAGTGGCTTGGCTCCTCCAAACCATTACACATTTGTACAAATAGGTACAACCCCCTTGATGACACCTACTTGCCCCTATTTTAAGTGGTGTATAACACCATACCCCTTTGGAGATCCCATTTTAGCCGAAGCAAATCTATAGGATGGGAAGACCCCAGAAAAGTTTGCAAAAATATTTTATGGTAAAATCTTGCTAAGGTTGGACCTGCCAAGAGAGATTTGAGAAAGAAAAGGGATTTTTTTTACAAATGATGCTTAAAAGAAGGAGGAGAAAAAGGTTTACGAGAACGCAACCGTTTCCTTGTAGCTTTAGCTATAACAACTAAACCGTGCAACCACATTACCCTCGAATGGCATGGGGCTAGACTTGAAGTTTGTCTACTATGGTATGGGATTCCTCTTAGCTACTTATAAGGGATCACATCTCTCAAATTCTGGGGCTCCCTTACAGAGAAGGGCCATCTGCTGAATGCCATGACCTGGGGGAGTTGCGAACCGCCTTCGGGAGCGGCCAAGCGATACTATGAGCCACTCATTGAAAGTGCACACTCCAGGTTTGAGTGGAGCGCTCTGGTTGGTCCGTGGATCCCAACATCCCGGTGTTGAGGGGAACAACTCATAGGGTAGGGCCTATGCTTGGGTGGCATTCGGAGAGTCTTGATTGAATACTCGACCCACGATCTGTATGGGATCAGGGAAAGGTACACAGATGGTGTGGGTAAAGTGTACAACCTCTGTAGAGTGTAAATATATTCGAATAGCCGTGTCTATGGTTATGGACGGTTGGACAAAATACTATAGAGCGGTGCTAGTTTTGATTTCAAAAAGGATTTCGGAAAATAAAGAGTTTTCTAAAAAGGGTGATCCCGCATGAACATAGAGGAAGTGAGGTGATCTCGGATTGATCACAAAAGAAGGAAAGCTCGGTCAGTGTATGACTTGTATTCGCTTAAGTAATGGATGTTTACTTTAATGCTTGTCAGTTCTGTGCCACGACAGACTTGATCATGGGATCGTGGTGATATGCATAATGGGGATTCTTGGAGGACTAATCCCCGCCCACTGAATTGGTATCAGAGCCATCATGTCTGTGGGAGAACCGTAGTTAGCATGGTTGTTAGACAGGAAAACCATTTTGAAAACACCGGTTTTCAAAAACTACTTTCTCGAAGCTTTTCGAAAAGTTCTACTTCTTATCTCCTCCAAATTTAAATGATTTTCAAAAACTGGTTTCTTCTACCCTCGTCCAAAATTCAAACATACGAATTTAAAACAATAGGACCTAAAAACCTGGTGAAGACGATAATCACAAGATGAAAAGAAGCAACTACCAGCAAACACTAGGAGACTACAATCGCCCTACCAATGGAATCCTCGTGACCAGAAGACACAAATGTTGTAATACCAACAAGAGTCCAATGCTATAGCGAAGGCTTCATCTACAGGATAGAGATCCATACCACAATGACGTGATGGCTAGGATCAATAGCCCTAAGATAGGATTTCCCCATATCGCGAGTAGTTAACTCCTTGGTACCTAACGTTGACCGTGTTTGCTTGCACAAGTACATAATGTGTTGGTGATATGCATAACAGGGATTCTCGGAGGACTAATCCAGGAGACCCACGCATGCAGTCTTCTATTGCGCAGATCTGTGTGTGGCGTGGCCAGAATCGCTCACCGGAGCAGTAGGAGCAGTGCGGTGATGGCGGCGGAGTAGGGTTTGCAAGCGGCGGAGAAATGAGGGTTCCAACTCGTCTCCACTCTCTTGCACTCTTAGAAGAGGTCGCGATGGGCGATTCACGGGGGACTGTGAATTTGTCTTATGTGCTCGGTTAGCTCATCGTGTCGGTCTACGACCCGTTTTCTCGCCGGAAAAATAAGGTTTGCTCCTTTTAAGGGTCCGGTTAGAGATGCACTAAAAGCAGCTCTAACTGAGCCTATAAACTCGTGGAAACTGTAAATAAACCACTAGTTAACGGTTTCCGAAAAAATTATCGCTCTACCGGAACCTGTAAAAGCCTGAAAACTATAAACTTTTTTACAGCCCGCGGAGAAACCCGTCTCCCGAACCCTAAATTCCTAGTGCAAGAGGCCGACCCGAGCCAGCCTTGTATCGAACCCCACCTTTGGCGCGGGGGACATTTCGCTTCCTACTCTCCCGTCTGTGTCGCCGCCCCCGACCTTCCCCCCCTCCCCCCCCCCCCCGTTTTCCGCCGGTTGGCCGCTCACCGAATCCTAAGTCATGGACCCTAGCGAGCTCCCGCCCGGTCTTGCTGAGGTCGCGGAGCCTCAATAGCCTAGCCCCACCGCCGGTGTTGGCGCAGGAGCTTCGTTGGCTGGACCCGGCTTGAAGAGGAAGAGGTTGGGGAATACTAGCGCCATGAAGGTCGGTGCTCGGCGCCAGCCGGGCCGGCCAAGACACGCGGGACGAAGAAGACGCAGCAGGCGTGCGCCCCACGGGCCTTCCTCCCGTCGCCACTCAGCAGTTGCTCGTCGCTCCGCAACAGCCTCCACCGCCCATCGCCTGCAGCAGCCTCCACCGCACGACGCCACGACATCGTTCGTCGACGTGCTAAATGAGAGCACAGTTGACATCTCCAGCCCGCAGCTATAGTTTGATGAAGGCAAAGAAGAGGAAGCCGAGGCTGAACTGGAAGAGGTCGAAGAGGAGGTTTCAACGCAGCTCATGCATCATCCGCAAAGAAGAGGAGGACAGTGAACTACACCGAGATGGAGGACACTTGCTTGGTTCGGGCATGGTCCCAAGTGTCGATCGATGTTATGACTGGCACGGACCGAACCGGCAAGCGCTACTTGCAGCGCATCGAAGATAGTTCATCAAATTGATGCCTCGTAATACCTATCCTGTCTCTCGATCGTACCGGTCTCTGCAAGGACGATGGGATGTCATAAAACCAACTTGCAGTCGTTGGGCCGGATCTATGGCGCAAGTGAGGAATAATCCTCCAAGTGGCGTCTCTCCGGATGACTATGTGAGCTGTTCTTCCCTTTTCATGAAGCAACTATGAAATTATGAATAAATTGATAATTAAATTGTGCAATTTATGAGCGTATTGCCCAAGAAAGGTATAGGGTAATGAAGGGCTCGAAGAACAAGTCGTTCAACCTCCATTCTTTGTTGGAAGTTGCTTGAGCATATGCCAAAATGAAATTTAAGGGATCAAGAAACCGCACCGAAGAGGGGGTCATGAAGGAAATGGAGATGCTAGTGACGATGAAGATGGAGGGAGGAACATTGGTAAGCCGAACCAAATCTATGTTTGTGTTGCTGTGATATAGACAATTTAATGTACACAACTTTGAACAATTGCATTGCATCGTTCGACTATGATATCATTGATCAATTTGCTCAAACTGTGAACTAGCAACTGTTTTTACGGGCTGAAAACATGAGGCTCCGTTATATTTTCAACCCGTAAAAACAGTTTTCTGTGGCCTGGAAACGCATTTTACAGTTCGTGTTTTTACATGCTCCGTTAGAGCTGTTCTAATATCCTAATATCCTGTATTCTGCTTTTGAACAAAGCGCGAATTGATTTCAAACCACGAATTCATGTCACTAAGATGAGGTCGCTATGCCGTGGTGTACATGAGACTATATATGAGAGCAGCGACGCCACTGGTTGTCCTGCGAACGCTGATCCTACAGTCGGATTCCCCGCACTATACGTGTGAAGTGGAGCTGACGGGTTGTCCGTTTCAGCGTTAGGTCACGGGGAATGATCGTCCAAAGGAGCGTGTGTGTGAGCGCGAGGCTTTTGTCTACCCTTCGTTCACCTCATTGGAAAAGGAGCACTGAAAAAGAATCATCCAGTAGTAGGTCCGGAACCTGCTCCGTCTACTTCGTTTCTCTTCTCAACAAAGCAAAAGAATATTGACTGAACAGTCGTGGGAACAAGTGCGTAATTTCAAAACATATTGCTCCTAGGCCGGCTCTAAATTTTGCTGGGTGAAAATTCAAAGATCTGGCCTTAACTAGTTGCACCTGACAATAGCCTTGTTGAAGGTATTGTTTTCGAACGATGACTTTTTCCAGGGTAAAAACCTATGATCTTTGATCGGGCAACGACGGTGCTTGTGCACTGTTTTTTTTTGAAGCATTGTTATTGGAGTGGTGGACTACTGATGTTGTTCTGGTGATGTCAATGTCGTTGCTTTGAGGAATAGTTCTCTGTAGCGAGCTTTTCTTCTTTTCTGTAATTCTTTTTTCTTCTTTCTAGGCTATGTGCATCCGTAAGACCGCTAGAGCATGCGTTGTTGCAGAGGCTGGGTGTAACTGGTATCTCCGTGATATTAATATATACTCTTTTCCAGAAAAAAAGTCATATTACGCAGAAAGTCTAAAAGAGTAGTAATGCGATCAAGGAAAGGTCGCAGACTCTATTGGTACTCTATTAGTACGCAGACGAAGAGCTGAGGAAGCAGATCAATTGCAGTCCACTTCAGCTGTGAGCATGAAACCGATCGCATCATTGCGTAGTTATGCATGTTTTCCTTGTCTCTTACACTTTTCGATAGACCTATGTCTTTTTTTTTGCAGCCCAAAATAATAAAATATGTACAATTATATAGTCTAGAGGATGGGCCCCTCCCGGTTGTGGGTCCTAGGCGGTGGCACAGGCCACCTAGGTCAGATCCGGCCCTGATTGCTCCGATCTTTCTAAATGGACAAAAACCATCCAAGTGCACCCCCGGAAAGAAAAACCATCCAGGTGCGTAATTTCTGAAAAGTCTGAACCGAACACTAGAATCCAGCACACTACCTGTGAATGTTTGAAAAAGACAGTCGATGTGCGTACCTGGAAAGGACAACCTGAGGCTTCCGAAGAATTGCCCCAGCACATCCCTAAACCTAGGCTCCCCTCCCCACCAAGCTCGGGAAATCAATCAAGTGTATCGACCTAATCTCGCGAGTTACCACTGGAGCACGTTACCTTTTCCGCCTGCTTTGGATCACCAAAACCACCATGAAAGAAAAACCGCAGAACAGCAGCTTTTAGGCACCGTTCCACTCTGACAGTGACAGGCAGCCAGTAGGATGTCTTCTACTACTAGTAACCACGATCTGCCTCCTTCCGGTCCCCTGAACAGATCACACCTTGTGTGAACTCTTTTAGCTTCAGCACGATATTATACTGTATGATCTCACATGTCTTCGCACTATTCTGTCTTCTGTGTGCAGCCTTTTGAGATGTGTGCAGCCTATTATTTTCCTGGAGATCCGGAAGTCCAAGTGCACTGGTTTTGCAGCTGGCTAGGATGTAAAGGAAGAAAGTTCAATAAAGAAGCAAGGATGCAGAGAAAGTTATAGAGCACGAAAATGACCCGCAATTTCCACCTTGTTTTCTTTCAGCAAATTCACAAAGGATTAGGAAATACCCAGCGCCCCAAACACGCCCAGTGTCACTGCTTTAGCAGAAAGGGAATCCATATCCTAGAAACACAACTACTTTTCCTTCTTGGCCGGTAACCCAATAAAGCATGGAAAGGATCTTAGGCAAGGAGACCCCCTCTCACCATTCATTTTTGTGTTGGCAATAGATCTGCTACATTATATTATTTGCAAAGCCACCGATCAAGGACGTCTTCACAAGCTTCGTGATTATGTCCCCACGGTTAGGACTTCTCTATATGCCGATGATACCGCCATCTTTGTGAAGCCCATCAAAGAAGACATTACCTTCTTGGCTTCCACGCTTGAGCTTTTTGGTGAGGTCACCAGACTTGTCACAAATTGCACAAAAAGTCAAGTGACGCCTATCCGTTGTGAGAACATCGATCTTGAGGACATCCTACAAGCTTCCGTGCGTACCTCCTTCCCAATGAAGTATCTTGGGCTCTCCTTATCAGTGAACCGTCTCAAAAGAATCCATTTTCAATCTTTGGAAGACAAGCTGGCGGCAAAACTTGTACCATGGATTGGAAAGCACGTTACTATTGCTGGGAGATCTAGTCTTGTGAAGTCGGTGCTTACAAGTGCGGTCATCTACTTCATCATCGGCCTTGATGTTCCTATTGAGGTGCTAAAGAAGATTGATAGCTTGAGAAGAGCATACCTATGGGCGGCTTATGATAAGGTTACCGGTGGCAAATACAAAGTTAATTGGGACCTTGTTTGCAAGCCTAAAAATAAAGGAGGCCTTGGAATCCTCAACCTCAAAAAGTTTGCGACCACCCTAAGATTAAGATGGCTTTGCTAAGAATGAAAAGATGAGAACAAGCCATGGATCGCCCTTGGAAATCATTGCACCTCAAAGGACCATGACCTTTTTGCGGCGGCCACAACGGTCATCATCAGAGATAAGAAAAATGCTCTCTTTTGGGAGGCGAGTTGGCTAGATGGAATGAGACCCAAGGATGTCGCCCCTCTATTTTTGAGATATTTAGGAAGAAAAAATGTTTGGTGCAAAATGTTTTGTATAATGACTTTTGGGTCTCCCAAATCAACATCCAAAATGGCTTATCCTTAGAGCATATTGACCAATTCTACAAGCTTTGGGAGAAGTTTGCCAATGTAACTCTACAACTCCAAAGGCCGGACGCTATCTCTTGGAAGCTCACAAATGATGGACACTACTCAACTAAATGGGCGTACAATATGCAATTCTTGGGCTTAACCACCTCATCGCTACCCCTCTTTGTTTGGAAGCCTTGGGCAACTCCTAAATGCAAGTTCTTTGCTTGATTGATCTTACAAAATAGAGTGTGGACGACATATAGGCTTTCCCGAAGAGGATGGCCAAATTGCGGACTATGTAAGCTATGCAATCAAAGACAAGAATCGGCCTCCCACCTCCTTTTCAAGTGTCGCTTCTCCATGAGGATTTAAAACAAGTTAAAGACTTGGCCCGGTCTCCACCAAATCAACATGTCTATTTTGCATCAATTCTACTCCGTCAAAGAATAGTGGAAGAAGGCGATCCACAAGAAAGGACCACAAAAGAAGGCTTTGGCTTCACTCGCAATGTTGGTCTCATGGAAAATATGGAAGAAAAGGAACGCAAGAGTTTTTCGAGGCTACGCTATCACCATTGATATGATGGTAACAAAAATCAAGGAGGAAGCACGCTTGTGGTACTTTGCGGGGGAAAAAAACTCTTAGTAGTTTAATCTTGCGCGAGTAGTCGTATTTGTTGTTTGGTCTTGGCTTTGGCCGAGACATGGTTTATAAGCACTATCTAAAAACCTTCTCCTTAATCAATGAAAATGGCAAGCCTTTTGCCTTGTTTTTAAAAAAAAACTACTTTTCCTCAAGAAGTAAGACTGGCAATACAGTACTGACATCAGCTACGCGAAATTTGATTGAGCAGGACAAAAAACAGTAGTAACACAAGTTGAGATGAAGAGCACTAGTTACAGAGGCAAGAAAGTTCCAAATAACACAAATAGAAAGTCATAAAGCAAAAACAACAGGTTATCTAAACATGTAACCTAGTTCTACGCCAGGATTACAGCCTCACGGTGCAGTCTTCATATCATCTCTTTAGGCTCTCTCTCTGCTCTCCTAGAAATTTCTTTACCAGAGCACCACAGGTCAGTGGCAGTGTAGTTTTGGAACCACAAAATTACCACCAGCGATGCGGATCACCAGATCGGAGCAACTAGTCCGTGGCTTCCTTGCCCTGCTTTGCTCCGACAGAGAAGAACTCGGTGATGACCTCCAGGGGCATGCCCTTGGTCTCCGGCACCTTCATGTAGACAAACACGAGAGCTAGTATGCAAACCACAGCGTATATTCCGAAAACACCAGCGAGTCCGATGGCGTTAAGCATCACGGGAAGAGTGTACGTCACGATGATGTCACCGATCCAGAATGTCAGGGCGCAGATGGCTATGCAGATACCACGGACGGAGGTGGGGAAAATCTCTGCGCAGAGTATGTTCGGGATAGGCCCGAACCCCATGACGAAGAAGCAGAAATAGACTATGACGCTGATCGTTGAGAGTGCCGCATGCACCATGGTTCCCACATCCAGAATGTTGACCAAAACCAAGATAGCCAGTGCTACTATCAAGACAGGGATTGTCGAAAGGAGAAGAAACCTGGATGAAGAACAAATCACAAGAATGGTTAATCTTTTAATTTACATTCAACGATATCACATTCTATCAATGGTAGGGAAAATGTGAAGTCTAACCTTCTTCCTGACATATCCATGAGCCTCATGGCAATACCAATGCTAGGAAGCATCAGCAAGGTTGTCAAGGCACTAATAAGAATAGATGCAGATAAAGAGCTTAGTCCAATGTTTGATAGAAGAATCCCGACACCTGCTTGCTCAAGTATCTGAGGGGTGTAGTAGAGAACTCCGTTGATACCAGCAAACTGAACAAACCAACAAATTTGATAATCATCAGCACATTAACATTTGGTATGCATTGAAAACCATACTAAAACTGAAACATACAACGAAAAAAGGGTAGCATAGTGACAGGTAAGGAAACTGAATTATGTCACAATTTCAAATGTTGTACTGATCGTTTGTTGTAGGAAGGCTAGGATCATATCCAGCAAACAGATGTGAAAAGAAGCCAGCCTATTGTTTCTGGCTGCTGACAAATACACGTTAATCAAGTTCTGTGATCTTACGTCCAGATGCCATGTACAGGAGCCCACTCGCAGCAGCTCCTCTATTATCTTCTTAAATAGAATGTTTTAATGTGCTTCTACTGCAGCATCTTTCTATAAAATTTATTTATGTGTATACTACAGGATATCAAAATTGACTTTACTTGTGCGAAGGACCAAATACGTATTCATAACGATTGCAGTTTGATAAGCAGAATTACGTTATGCAGATTAGCGTTTCATATCATATAACTATAGCAATATAACACGAGGGCGTTGCTTACTACTGTAGGTAAAAGCATTTTTTCTCATAAGGCCAAAACTAAGAACATCAGCGAGAGCAACACAAGATGCTTTAATTTGAAATTTTTAGTTTGAAAAAAAACTAAGAGTAATTAATACTATATCTATATTCCTGGCAAAAAAAAATACCATATCTATAGGAAATGCTTTCGGTATTTCTGATGAGATAAATTAGGTGTCAAGTGCACTTAGCAATGCATACATATGACCAAAAAAAGGCTAAAACTAGTTTACCTGTTGCAGGATCTGTAATCCTATGCCGACAAAAAGTGCATGCTTCACTCCGGGTTCAAATAGTTCTGCCCACTTTGGACCCGTGGTAGCTGCCTCAGATGGATGTACCATGGCAGGACCAGCAAGCTGCTGCTCTACGAGATCCTTCGAGTAAAGAGCAGGTTGGCTCACTAGAGCTGCTGCCTGGATATACTCACTACCAGGAGGAACATCACCTCCTGGCATAGACAATATAGAACCCCTCCGATCGCCTTGCACGCCCTCTTCATGCAAGTAAATACGCTGGAAACCGCCTTCTTTTTGCCCATCTGCACCTTCTCTCTCAGTCCACTTCCAAGCCAACTGCCATCCTCCACCAATGCCCATGCTGCTGACAGACTCCCCTCCCTGCATACTACTGCTTCTTCCCACAGCACCCATTATGCTGCCATGGGGTACAGCAATCTCTTTTCCCTCCACACTTGTAGCTTGACGAGAAATAAGCGGACTGTTGAGGTTGTCCTCAATGTCATCAGCGCCATGATCTGAGGCATAGTCTTCATCATCCCTGTGACTCTCATTATCCCAGTCAGCTTTAGCCTGCTGCTGTTCCGCCACACTAAACATGCTGCCAAAGTTAGGGAACAATGTGCTCCGCATGCTCCCCATTACCTCAGGCATCTTCTCGTGGACACTTCCAAAAAGAGTGACAAGGGGATCCACGAGAGATTTACCCTGACTAACCATACTCCCATGTCGAGACATGAGACCCAACGCGCTTCCAAGTGCACTTTGGCCGCCCCTAACAGGACGGGCGACCCAAGATAATCCTTCTTCCGGTCCATAGAGTTTGATCTTCTCTGGATCGGGAGCCAGACCTTCATCAGCAAGCTCGTCATCAGGGCCAATTATGTATTCCTCAAAATGCGTATCTTTCCCAACACCCAATCCTTCAACAAGAAGGGCCATTTCGCCTGCACAGTTTAATCCAAAATGAGAAAAAACATCATGAATATTTTATTGCCATTACTGTTTTTTTAGGGAAAAAAGTATTATTGCCATTACTGTTTTTTTTTAGGGAAAAAAGTATTATTGCCATTACTGTTAGATACACTAGTATGTATAGAAAAGACAGACAAACCTGAGACATCTTCCCTTCCCCGCAGTCTTTGCAACACTCGCTTGGCCTCGGCCATTCTTCCTTTGCTCACAAGCCATCTTGGCGATTCAGGCAAGTAGAAGACAGTCAGTGCAAAGTATATAAGTGACGGGATGGACAAAACCCCAAGCATGATCCTCCAATCAGGCTGTGGCATGAGGGACATAGTAAACACCATGCAGTAAGAAAGGAACATCCCTCCTGACCCGCTGAACTGCGGCAGTGTGTTCAGCAGTCCTCTGATGTCAGTTGGGGCGGTCTCGGAAATGTACAAAGGGACCAGGGTGACGGCCAAACCAATACCAAACCCGTCGATGAGTCTCGCTAACAGCAGAACATACACGTTCGGTGCCCAGAGCATCACCAGGCCACTGATGAAGTACAGGACAGCCGACGCGATCAGCAGGGGCCGCCTACCAACAGAATCAGCCACTGCGCCGGAGAATGTTGTGATGACGGTCGCCCCAATGAGCGACATGGCCACGATGAGACCCTCGATCAGAGGCTGGCTCTCCAAGCTGAATTCCTTCTTTATGTACAGGACAGCACCTGGAGGGATCACACCAGCGAGTCAACATGGTCAGCATGGAGTCAAAGTATAAGCATCTCAGAATTCCGAAACATGATGACATAGACTGGTAGACGTATCATCAAGTCTCTGGGTGATCATTTATCATCATGATAAGGGATCCATCCAGAAAACTGAATTCCATTTCAGTTGCTTGATCAATTTTAACAGATCGGAGAGAGGATCTTTTTTTACTGCATGCAGCTCCACCAAATCCGTCATGATCTGGGCTGACAAGATTCCCAATAATTGCTACCTAACACGGCCCCTAGCGCAACATAAAGACACGGCATCCAGCTGCGTCAAAAGACCAAGTCTTTTCCTAAAGATGAATTTACGTACCTGCTATGGTCGCATTATCCCACCCCTGCAGCAGGTTGCCGATGGAGGCCGCTATGGCCACGAGCACGGCGCCCGACATGGCCGGCGAATCTTACCGCTGCAAAACACAATCACCAACAACAACGAAAAACACTCGTCAGCACGCCAAATCTCGTAAAAGAGAGCAACGCGCACCAAAAAGCACTAGAACAAATCAGATTAAGAGCCACCCCCTCCTTCAACTACACACACGCAAGAGCAGGACAGAGCTTCGCTCGCTTACCCCTACCGAGATTTGGATCTCCGATGGGGCACAAGAACTCGCAAGGAATCTGGCGAGACGGGCGGGGGTGGGTGTATAAGAGAGGGGGAATCGCTGCCAATTTCGGAAGCTTTCCCTCCCACGGCGCGAGCGCTGTGGTGTCGATTTCGCCCGGGGGCGGAGGGAGATGAGGAGTGTGCGTGAGTGTGGGGTGGGACTCTGTGGACTATCATCTGGTGGTCTGTGAGGCAGGTTCCGATTTTTTATTATGCCGCGATATTCCTCCGTGCGCCGCTGCTGAGCACCCGCTAGGCTGGCGCGTGGGGGCGCGTATGGTCTGGAACCACCTGTCAGTGGGTGGTTTTGAACGGGCTGTACGTGTGGAGCGTTAAGGGTGTTAATTAATTGACAGGTGGGCCAGTCATTGGCTTCAGGGAGGGGGCAGAGCCGCATATGGGAATTATTGAATGGGGTCGGCAAACCCGGATCCAGCCTTCTCTCCTTCGTGTAGGAGTAGGACACCTAGCAGTTTTGTACTTGTGCTATTGATTAAATTCGAAAGGTTTTTTTTGTGATGTCCAGCCACATGCTCGCTCAGCAAATCAATGCCATGCTGATTTTGAATGGAGGTCCTGAGCCTGCAACGGGGAATACAAAATTTCAGACGGCATGTTCGTTCTATGGTTGAGCCGTGTCTCATTTTGTAAGATTCAAGTGGGTCTAGAACATCTTTACGAGGTTCCAAAATTTGAAGGAACATTGTAGATTTCCAGATCCAAAATGAGGTTTCCGGAGGTTGGATGTGGGTTCCACGCCAGAGAGGAGGTTTAGTACAACAAAGTTCTTGCGAATTTCTGATAGTTATTGCGACAAGCAAAATAACTAAAGTAGAATGGTTGTAGTCTGGCAACCGTGAGGCACTGATCCGATTCGACTTTCATACATTTATCCTTTTAGTTTGATTTACAATTTTAACAACCTATGCCACTAGATCTACTTGGGGTTGGGCGTGAGGTAGAATTGGGCCTCAACTTTGGCGCACCTCCGCCTCCTACAACGATTTTAAATGAACCAATAGGAACGCTTGGCCTCAAATTCTCAAATCAATGTTGCCGCTATAGAGTATGGAATCATTCTAGTACCCACCGTCAAACAGATGGGCCAAATTCCCCCAAAGGGATTGTCTTGGCCTCCCAAACCCTAATTTGTCTTAGCGTAGCTCACTAGCCTCTATGCAGTCATGGATTCTCTGTTACATGCTTGTTGTGTCTGACACTTGTCCCATTAACTTCAACATATTTCAACCATGCCACTACGACAAACTATCTTGACAACCATTGCTTGATGTATGCAGGACATCAAAACACTAGATGCCGCCAAAAGATGAGTTTATGCATATCGAGGACAGCAAAACACTCTGACACTTGTAACATGTAAATGGAACTACTTAAACATTCTTTTTACATGTAATTACATGTGTTTATTTTAGCACATGAAAAGATCCCAAACCTCAACCAGAGGACGTGTATCCAACATCATTTTTGTAGGTGTTTTTACTTGCCATAGTGGATCTACATCTCCCTCCAGTTTTTTTATTTACTACTACCGCAAGTTTACATAAATTTTTCTCAATAATTCAGTGCAAATTTCGTACTCCCTCCGATCTAAATTAATGGACTTAGATTTTTCTAGATTTGAATTTATGTACTCGTATTTAAGTGCTAAAATATATAGATACATCAGAATCTAAGCAAATCTAAGGTTATTAATTTGAATAGGAAGGAGTAATAGAAAACGTACCGAGCTAGTGCAATATACCCCCTCACTCACATGACATCGCATGTTCGATCACACAACAGATAATATTCCATAGGTGGAGATGGGCACAACAGTTGCTGAAACGGACGGCTACGGACCACGTTGCTCCAAAGATCGAGTGGCCCCATCCATGTCCAGACAATTTGAAGGAGTACCTCCGAAGAATGGCAGGGAAAAAATGGGCCCGAACTACACGTCGGCAGCGCTCGTCAGGACAGCGACACATTCTTGGTCTGTATAAATTGCCTGGTGTAAAACCGTCTGCTTTATTCCATATGGTGCCGTGTGATTGCTGCAGCGAGGTAGAGGCCATCCACCCTGTCACTCTCTTCTTTGCGCCTGGGAGATCTAGTTGATATTTTTTTGTGATGGTTTCGATCTAGATGCGCTTGGCGTGGCATCGGTCGTGTCCGGTTTAATTATTAGGCTCCTAATTCAGGAGGAAGCAAAAACGTCAAATAGATCTTTCCTCCAAACACTGGACGAGTGGACGACGACGAGTAAGTTTGGAGAGTTGGGTACACCCAGCTTCAATTTTTTTATTCAGGGATATGAGTATATGACAGGCCAAGCAAGATCTTTGCATAATAGGCGTAAGGTTGATAGATTTTAGTATAATATGCATCGTGAGTTAGTTGAGCTTTTTTCTAATCTTTCCAGAAAAACTGTTATAAACATGACTAGCGAGTAACGCAGAACGTAAACGAAATCACGGTAGGAACACGTGATTTCTTAACGTGAAAAACCTCTACAACAAAGAGAGAAAAAAATCACGGACGCTAACCATAGAAACTTCACTACTCCCTCTGTTAGAAATAAATGGCTTGGATTTTTATAGATTCACATGTATCTACACACACTAAAACATGTCTAGGTAAATATGAATCTGCGGATCTAGAAAATCCAAGTCACTTATTTCTGTAGAGAAGGAGTATATGAGGAGTATTTACACAATGCTGTGATCATCTCATGTGCGACTTATCCTAACCAGCGGCTTATAATAGAGGTACATATAATAGTGAAAACCTAGATCTTCAATAATCTGTGTCGGAGGAGGGGTGGGCTATTGCCCCCTCCAAGTAGCCTAGTAGTCGTGGCAATGGAGGACTTCGCCCAGAGGATTGCGCATGATCTAGCCAAAACCTTGGAGCACGAGCTGTGCAAGGCAGGGCTAAACGTGCCATCGCGGTAGGCCCAAAGTGCCAACACTAATGAGGAGGCGACGACGTTCATCAGCACGACAAATTTAATTTGTATTTTTTGTACAAATAGAGAAGCATAACTTTGAGTAAAAAATGCACATCGCAACATAATGCGAAATCTATTCAAAAATATATTCAATTTCTAGTAAGTACTCCCTCCGTTCCAAAAATATAGAATGTTTTAGCTTTTGTAAAACTAATATATCTAGATGCATTTTAATGTATAAATTTACTCCAAACCTACGCACTAAAATATGTCTAGATACATTCGTTTTTATAAAAAGTAAAACATGTCATATTATGAAAGGAAGGGAGTAATATTCATCACGGCATTTTCTGGTAATCCAGCACAATTATACTGAAAAGATTAAGGGGCTGGTTGATTACAAGTACTCCGTATATTATCAATAACAAAAGAATATAGTCTAGGTGTCTTAATAAGATATAAGAATTTAAAGAGCAAAAGAAGCGCCGCTGCCGGACTCGCTAACATCCACAGCGTGACCCACATTATACTATGGTGTTGCTTTCACCAGCGCATTAACATCACCTTTATTTCTTCTTTTTCCGGGCCACTAGCACGTCACTGTAGCTTAAACCAGCCGATGAAATGGCACGTCCGCCTCACCATTCCTTGACAATAAGACAAGCTCGCCGCCGCGGACAAGCCATAAATATATCTCGGGCGTACTATATGCTCGAAAAAAAAACTCGGCGATCTGTTGAGAGGAAGCCGGCGTGTCACAACGGGTGGCCTACGCTGCTACGCACGCAGCTCGATCATGGCACGCCGACGCAGCGCAAACGGCCGGCAGGGACGCAAAACACACCGGGTTGCTGGATGCGTCGACGCATGGGGACGTGTACAGATGTCGGCACGCCGCGCGCGGCCTCCGGTCTCGGCGATGACTCACCGGCCAGCGGCGGCGGCGGCGGCGGGTCCTGTCGCGTGTCCGCGCGTCGCCAGCGGAGTGGCTCGACGAGAGGCGCTCATGCCATGTTTAGCTAAGTTTGGCTCGGGCGACTGGGCTCTTTCTCGGTGATGCGGAATTGTCTCGACCCTACGGCACAGAGCCCTCTGGTCAGACCGGACACCGGAGCCTTTTACGTACGTGTACGTGGAGCGCAGATCGCTTTCTGCTTCCGTTCCGAGAGAAACCGCGGCGTGCTTTTCTGGAGCAGCTCACCGGTGGAAATTATTGCTGGGATATGCGTTCAGAGTCTTTTCTCTTCTTTGGGGAACTCTTTATTTGGTTGAAGCTTTCTGTCAGTCGATGAGTTTACTGCCATGATAGCGCCATGTGATCAACAATTAAGAGCAGTCTTTAATGAGTTTTTTCAAAGCTCTTCGTTGGCTAGATTTCTGGATGCATGGTGCAATCTTGGACCTGTACTACAGTACTGTACATAGGACCCGCAGCGTGCAATCTTGGATCTGTACTCCGTGGTTGTTCGGTGCATGCGAGGGCAAGACTCTGAATATCGTCGCATGGACGTCACAACGGAGGAGAGAAGGGCCATGCTCTGGGTGCGCACGTATGTGTGCAGTTAGGCCAAAGGTCACTTTCCGATAGCCGTACACATGACCAAGTCGCCGTATTTTGTTGGGTTCTAGCCATACAATTTCATAGGACCGTTTTCGTACCCTGCAACCGATTTTCGGTTTGGTCTGCCTGTGTTGTGTGGAGCAGTGCGGGTCATGTTCTTCAGACCGTTTGGTAGTCTGTATATTTTCTGCGAGACACACTAGTTACGTGCACACCGTTTGGTTGCCGGCAGCAAAACTGCCGTAGCAACCACTTGCACAGAGATCATGAGCAGTTCCATAATAAGCCAATGTTCATCACAAGCAGTTCATGACAGCCAGTTCATCACAAGCAGTTGATTGTAAGCAGTTCATGATTACATGGGTTACTATATACCACGTTTAGCAACAGTTTTCATTAAGCCCTCTCAATATTTACAAGTTCTTCAGCAGTTCATTGACACCATCATAGAATAGTAGTGTTGGTAAGTAGTAGGACTAATAGTAGTGCTTGCGAAGGCAGATCCTTAGCCAGGTTGTGTCATCTTAGCGTACATCTTATCCTAGGTCTTGTTATCAATAAGGTGGTCCATAGCCTAGATTACTGAGCGAGGAGCGTACAGATTCTTGTCATAAGGCAACCTAGGCGTGAAGATGAGCTCCATCTTAGCATAGTTCACCACGAGGTTGGTGAGTAGATCCATCAAGAATTTCTGAGATCAGTAGAACTATGTTAGTTAAACACCCCATGAATTTGTCCTAAAACAAGAGAACATTCTTAAACTTCCAAACTTGAACCAGATCCTTCATCCTGATGTTTTCCATCACGAATGATGTGGTCTCAGGACACCAACGGACTCCGTCAGTATCTTTGAGCGTGCACAGCTTTGCCCACTTCTTCTTCTACTCCTTCAGATGGTTATAAACCCGACTCGGGGTGAGTGTCTTTCTAGTGAAATCAAGAACATCGTTGCATATTAGCTGCAGGTAAATTTCTTTGAATCCATTGTCACACATAATCCCATCTCTAACGATTTCACAAAGCATATTCAGGACGAACAGGGATAAAGAAGGCTCCCACTATATTGGAACTGGGTGCATGTACATAGCTCGAATCAGGATTGCATTCTAAGCCTCCAAAGATGGAGCAGTGGAAGAACACATATTGGGATACTTATCCAGCAATTTGTCCTACAGTTGTCAATAACACACTAAGCATGATGTCCCAGAGTACCGAAGAACAAACAAAGAATGATTTGGGTAGTAAGCTACACAATCGATAGTTCATACGAATTGAGTTAACATGCTAACACTGACTAGAAACAAGCACAACATCAGTTCATGATAGATGTACCCAAACCTAGCACATGCTTACAGATTTACAAACAAGGTGATATGTTTCTTATAGCTGATTAGAGATGATGCAACACATAGGCTGGTGAAGAGGGAGATGCTGACAGGCCCACCACCGCCATGGTCAAGGGAGTAACCAACAAGATCACCGTTGTCGTGCACGAGGGAGATGTCGGTAGTACAACCATCATCGTTGTCAAGGATGAAGCCTTCATGCGCACTAGCGTCGTGCTCGTCGGCGAAGCCAGCGGACCCATCGTCTTCGTGCTCGACGCTGAAAACCCAATCTACATCGCCCTAGATCTAATGCCGAAGGAGATCGAAGGGTGGGAAATGGTGGATTTGGATTTGGGAAGGGACACCACCAATTGTAAATAGGGAGCAGAGTGAGGGGCATTGACCGGATTTCTCCTGGCAGATTTTCGTCACCACGCGTGAACTCCAGCCATCTCCCTGTTGGAAATATGTCTTAGAGGCAATAATAAGGTTGTTACTATTTTCATTCTTGATATGTGTCTATTATTCATGCTATAATTGTATTAACCATAGACATAATACATGTATGGTTTCATAAACAACACATTGTCCCTAGTGAGCCTCTACTAGACTAGCTCATTGATTAAAAGATGGTTAAGGTTTCCTAACCATGGACATGTGTTGTCATTTATAAAAAGGTCAATCATTAGGAGAATGATGTGATGGACAGACCCAAACTAAGCATAGCATTTGTGTGTCACTAAAGTTTGATTGCTATAGCTTTACACATGTCAAGTACCATTTCCTTTGAACATGAGATCATGCCACTCCCTAATACCGAAATAATACTTTGTGGGCATCAACCGTCACTTCGTAACTGGGTGATTATAAAGGTTTTCTTCAAGTATCTCGGAAGTTACTTGTTGAGTTATATGGATCAAGAGGGATTTGTCCATCCATATGACGGAAAAGATATACTATGGCCCCACTTGGTAACACACATTCTGTATCGCTTACAAGCACGTGGCCAATGAGTTTGATCACAAGGAATTTTGTATTGCGGAACGAGTAAATGTTACTTGGTAGGGAACGATATTGAACTATGTATGGTGATACCAACGATCAAATCTCAGGCAAGTAAAATATTGCAGGTCAAAGGTAATTTGATACCGAAATGTTTCAATCCTTGACATTGTGGTTCAATTGATGAAAGATATTCGTGGAATATGTGGGAACCATTATGTAAATCCATGATCCTTCTATTGGTTATTGATCCAAGAGGTGTCTTGATCATGATTGCATGTTCCGCGAACTTGCAAGGTCACACATACTTAATATTTGATGTCACTAGGGTTTAATGAGATAATTATATAGTGATATAAAATTTTGATTCGGAGTCCCAGAGTGTATCCCGGACATCACAAGGAACTTCATAATGTTCCAAAGATAAATAATTATATTTTGAAAAGTATTTTCAGGATTACCGAAAAAGTTTGGGATTTTTTGGTGTCATACCGAAGGTTCTAAAAGGTTCCGGAGGGCACCATGATGGGCCCCAAATATCCCAACGTACCACATGGACCAACAAGCCTAACACAAGGGTCCATACACATGGGATAGGGCATACGAACGACTCCATAAAATGAGGAAGCTTGGTGGACAAAGGGATATGGGCATAAACTTTTGAGATAATGATGAAAGGAATCTTAGGAGGTAAGCTTCCTCCTCCTTGGTTGACAAGTTTCTCTGCCCTTGCACGCCTATATAAAATGGAGATGCGGCAGACTGAAGAAAGATAAGCCTTTGTTCTCTCTTGTGCTACTCAAGATCCCCACCCCTTAGTGTGCTTAGCGAAGCCTTGTAGGATTTACATCATAGTTTCGGCACCAAACCGTCGTGTTGTCAGGATCTCGTCCACCACTCCACCTTGTCTTGCTGGATCAAGAAAAAGGAGACGACATCGAGACATATGTGTGCATATCTCAGAGACGCCACTCATAGCAGCGTTGGTTCGATTTAAACTGCAAAGTAGTACGACTACACCAACCACGATTCTTGATTGTTAACACTTTGGATATACAAGGGTCTGTGGAACTTTATCCCTCTCGTTACTAGAATCTAGTAGATGCATCTCTGGGTTTATTCCTCAATCTCGTAGGGATTTTTTGTTTTCCGTACGATGAACCCATCACTCCTTGCCTGCACGAGCTCCACCACCGTGTTTGTGGTTTTGCATGCAGCTAGGTTGGCTCCCGAGAAACGCTCGAATCGAGTGTTGCCCTAGGGCTGGCTAGAGGATGCACTGCGGTTCGGGACGATGCATCCGAATAGAGGATGTGGGCATCCAAACAACCCGTTTTGTCAGAATCGGGCATGACCAGACCTCTTGCAGGCTACCAACTATGCCCATAAAGTTTTAGGACATCTATACCCGTTCGATCTATTTCGGACATGAAATGTGTCTATATTTTCCTATTTGGATCGGTAGTGAACCGGAAAATCGATCATCACTTTTTGGCTTAGTGGGTGCTCCCATTGACAGGAGCCCGTATTCCCCCCCATAATGGGTTACATAGTAGATAAACTAGTCTTCTCCCTAGCTTCTTCATCCTCATCGTTGCCTATTCGTCCTCGTCGTCGTTGTGGATGTGGTAGTGTCTGCGACACATGGTTCCGTCGAAAACTTTGACAATGAGAATGATGTGGCTATCAAAGTTGAAGACGAGGAAGCGGCTGACTTGCAGGTCATGCACACATACGAACGGTTCCTAGCCGTGGGTGGAGGTAAATGTGGCCTTCGTTGTTGAACATCACCTCCATGGACTAAATGTGTTGCCCATCGCTACCCTCCGGCACCTTCACGATGGCTGGTTGTTTGTCCATCGAGCACCCACGCAAAATTGTTAGGGAGCCTTTGTTTCTCTCATGAGTGCATGTAGATGGTCATACTAAACACAAAGCTAGAGAGGTCCATTGCAAACGGCGGAAGCGATGGTGATGGCGATGCGTGAGGCGACGGAGATGAGGACGATGATGTGCGATGGCCTCCGCCTAGGTTTCGACCTTAGGCTCTCCCCGGCATGAGGGTGTCCCAATCGTCTTGGATCCTATATCCCCCACCATGGATGCTGGTGTTGTGGTGTGAAAAAGCAGAAGCGGCTCGATGGGGCAATGGAAGGGGACGTGGGGAAATGGGTGCGAGCAGCCTCCTTAAAAAGGCCAAGCAGTCATGCTATTGTATGTCGGCACAGAGCTCAACATGCCAAGATTGATGGCAGCGATGGAGTCTAGAGCCAGCATTGATGCAGTCACATGAGTCAAGCTACTTCCACTGTTGGCTAGAGCAGAAGGCCAGTGGGCGGGTCGCTACTAGGCAGCCCGATGTGGACACGTGTGGGGTGCGTGACGCATCCGGCCAAACACATTCCTACCCCAAATTTAGGTTGGGAATATGTGGGTCCGCATGGGTAGGGTCTTAGTGTCCTCATGTCCGACTAGACAGGTTCGGAAAGCCTTGGTCTGTTTGGATCGGCCATTAGAGCATCTCCACTTGTCCCCCAATATAGCATCTGATGCAACCGTTTTTTTGGGCGTACTGGCATGTGCTAAGTAATGGGGAGCCCTGGCTCCCAACCGTGACCCCTATACAAAATAAATAGATATTCGAATATGATCAAAATTCATTAAAAATAGCAAATGCGAAGGTAATTTGGTAGTTGCATAGACAGTTAAAAAAATATAAAAATGACGGAAAACCTAAAAACACCTACTGGCGGCCACACCGAGCCCTAGGAGGCGGTACATCACCGCCGCGTAGTCCATGGCATTGTTGTCGTCGTTATTGGGCTCCTGCTTCAGCGGCGGGAGGCTCCTGCGGTGCTGGCCGTCGTCACCACCACACATGCGTCAGTCCGATAGGCTGACCCGCCGTCATTGTCGCCTAGGTCAATGACGTAGCCGAGGCTCCGCGCACGCTCATCCTGCTCACGTCGTTACTCCATCGCAGACCAAGCGTCCACAAACTCGTCTGTCGCTGGTAGCATCACCTCGAATGACACACGCTTCGCCATGAGCTGGCTCAAAAATTCTTCCGACTCATCCTTGATCTTGAGCTGGAGGGTGGCCGCCTTGTAATCTAGTGGCATCGTCCACTCCTTGGCCTTGCACGTGGGCCTAGAAAAGGCGGAGTCGGCTACGGGAAAGAGAAGCCTGGTGGCGTTCCCGGATGAAGATGTCGCGATCGCGGGTGGAGTTCTCATACTCGTCCTTCACACCCGCGAGTGATGCAGAGTAGTGGGGAAAGGGCATTGAGTACGGCGAGTGCCTCGCTAGTGAGGAGGATGACCTCAATGAGGAGCTCGACGGCTGTTGGTGGCGCACGCGCTACCTCTAGATTTGGCAGTGGCGTGGTTAGGGAGGCTATGGCGGCGGCAGCGGCATCGCTAACGGCGGGTCGTTGACATTGGCGATTTGGTCGAGGACCCAGGCGAGGGTCCTTCCAGGGGCATTCCACCACCACTGCTGCCCCTCGTTGTTGTAGTTCTCCGGCAGCAGCCTGCTGCCATCGTAGGTGGTGATCTTGTACTCGTGCTCCTGGGCGAACAAGTACGCCCATGCTTGCGGTTGTTAGGGTGCCACTGCGGGTCGTTGCGCTCCTTCGGCGTGAGGACCGACTAGTAGTGGTCGTAGATGGCCGCGGTGCGCACCATCCCCGTAGGAACGGGCAACATCGACAGGACGCCGGTGTTGAGTGTAACATACCACCCTTTTGGGTAATAAATTAATAACATGTCTGTGAGCCTTGCATGCATGCATTTGAGTTACACAACATTTGAAGTGAATTAAGAAACAAAGAAACCCCTATATTTCTCGCTAAGTAACAACTCTAAAAATGGGTTTTATTTTGAAAATCCAAAATGTTCTGGACCTTGACCTGAACCAGGGCTCATTTATGACTCTGGAAATTGATTTCAAGTTCTAGTTAGATTTTGGGAATGTTCAAAACAGAGCTAAGTTTGAATTCAAATAGAAAAGAGTAGAAAAGAAAAAGGAAAATAAATTCAGCCCTAGTGCCTAGGCCTCTTCTCTCTCTCCCCTAGCTTCTACGCAGCCCAACAGCAGTCGAACCGGCCCACCTAGGTGATGGGTTCGTAGCATGTAAAACAAGAATTTTCTACCGCAAGAACGAACAAAACCCAGATGTAATCTAGATAAAAGCCAAGATCTAATCTATTAGACATGTGCAACGAGATAGATAGGAACTAACCCTCGTAGATCCAAAAGCGTTAACGAGATTAGATCTCGTGGTTGATGTAGTCGATCACTTGCCGATCTCAAGATCGTGTGGACGATCCTTCCGGCGTCGCGTTCCAGCAGCGCTTCCGCAGTCGGTCAAGTGGACGATCCTTCCGGCTCCGCGTTCCGGCAGCGCTTCCGCACTCGGTCACACGTGCGGAGTCGAAGCAGACCTTCCTCTCCCCGTTCCAGCGAGCAGCGGAGGTAGTAGATCTTCTCCACGGAATCCCAGCAGCACGATGGCGTGGTGGTGGTGGTGGAGTGGAGAATTCTGCAGGGCTTCGCCTATGCCTGTGCAGAAGAAAGGTGGAGGAGAGAGGCGGCAGAGATTGGGAGTTATGGGAGTTGAGCTGGAGGGGGCGCCCCTGCCCTTCTATTTAAGGGGGGAGGCGCGCCTGGGGAGGGGGAGTCCTAGTAGGACTCCCCTCCTATGGCCGGAGGTGGGAAGGGGGGAGGAGTCCTCCTCCCCCACGAATCCGTGTCTTGCCCCACTAGGTTTCCTTTGACCCTTTCTTGGTTTTCAAGCAAACTCCAAGAAATCCTCTAGAACCTTCCAGAACATTCCGAAACCTTCTAGAATCTCTATACAAACACTCCGGAACATTTCCTAACTTAGAAAATGATCCCCAATATATGAATCTTATTCTCCGGACCATTCCGGATCTCCTCGTGATGTCCCGAATCCAATCCGAGACTCCGAACAATATTCGGTCTCCAACGCACATTCCATATCTACTTAAAACAACTTCGAACCTTAAGTGTGTCACCCTACGGTTCGTGAATATGCAGACATGATAGAGACATATCTCCTATCAATAACCATTAGCGGGACCTGGAGATCCATAACGGCTCCCACATACTCAACGATGACTTTGCGATCGATTGAACCATTTACATACGAAACCAATTCCCTTTGTCTCGCGATACTATACTTATCCGAGGTTTGATCGTCGGTATCTCCATACCTAGTTCTACCTCGTTACTGATAAGTACTCTTTACTCGTTCCGTGATATGTCATCCCTTGTGACCCAGTCACATGCTTGCAAGCTAACTAGATGACATTCCACCGAGAGGGCCCAGAGCATATCTATCCGTCATATGGATGGACAAATCCCAATCTTGGTTCATGCGCTTCAACACATACTTTCAGAATACCCAATGACACTTTTATAATCACCCAGTTACGAAGCGGCGTTTGATGTCATCAAAGTATCCATCCGGTGATGGTGATTAACATAACCTCATGGTCAAAGGATTAGGTTACTATGTATGTGAAATCTTACAGCAATACGAACTTAATGACTTGATCTTATGCTACGCTTACTATGGGTGTGTGTCCATCACATCATTCTCCTAATGATATAACCTTGTTATTAATCACATCCTTATGTCCATGATCAGGAAACCATGATCATCAATCAATCAACAAGCTAGTTCAACAAGAGGCTTACTAGGGACTCTCTTATGTTTACAAAACACACAAGTATTAATGTTTCCGGTTAATACAATTATAGCATGGGATGTAAACATTTATCCTAAACATAAAGATATAATAATAACCACTTTATTATTGCCTCTTGGGCATATCTCCAACACTAGGGCCCATCTACCGGCCTAGTACCATTTCAACACGTTTGTCTTGCGTCGTCTTCGACGACGACAAGCGAGCAGCTCGTTGTCGCCAGTGATGCCGTCTTCCACCACGTTGTGCCAAGATTCGCCCCGCCATCAACCGTTCCTATAAGAACCTCGTCAATGCCACGAGGAAACCCTCGCACGCCACTCTCCCCCTCTCCCTCCTATCCTCCCCACCATGGTCGGAGCCTAGATAGCCGGTCGTCGTCGTCCCCGATAACCCTAGCTCTAGCCGAGGCCATCGCTAGAACTGCCGCCATATCCTCGTTCTTCCCCGCCAAGCCTCGCAAGCCGACGCACCCCCAATCGCCCGAATCGAGATCTCCGGGCGCTGCCAGAAGCCACCGCTCGTCGCCGTTCCAATGCCCACCTCACCTTGTTGTCAAGCCTGTGACACTCCCGCTGAGCTCCTCGTTCACATAGCGCTCGCTGATTTGGCTCTCGCTTACTGTACCGTGCTGCCCGCGTGAGCCTAACTACACCGCTGATGTACCTCACCACCGGCCACGCTCCGGTGACCAAAACCGGGCGGGGCTAGTGCTGGCTTGTTTGCAATCTCTGCATGGTTCTAACGCGCCTAGCCACTCTTGCTGGGGTGCCCTGGTTCACCCCCGGTGACCACCAACTGGTGGCTCCACCGTGGATGAGGTGGCGCCTACGTGTCCACCACGTGGCCCTGAAGTGGCCATAGCATGGGAGTGATGTGGCATGAGGTCACGGTGACATCACACCTTGTTGACGTCACTCTATGTCATTGACCCCTTTCCTTTTTCTGTTTTAATTAAATCAATATGACAGGTGGGGTCCCTATGTTATATATTTAATAATTTTATAAATGATTTTAAATTGGGAATTTGAATTAAATCTTTGGAAATTCATAACTAATCCAATTTAAATTAGAAAGATATGTATAATATATCAAAATATTCAGAAAAATGAGATATACCATTTAAAAATGTAAGCATTTATATTCATACAACTTTGAATCCTACTTTATATAAAGTAATACCGACACCCCCTAAGTACCATGGGTTCGATGGTTTGCCTATCTAGCACGTTCCGATCCATTTAAATTGATGTTGCACCTAGGGCTACTATAAAATACATGCAATTTGTCATATCATTCATATTGTATGAGCATTCCACATGGCATGTGTTGAATGTAGCTTTTCCTTTCCGGTGTTGGTTATTCGCGAATAGGAATCGAGCCAGAGCCTGAAGTCAATGGCACCAAAAAACAATACCATTCCAACGAAGGACAAGGCAAGCGTAGTCACATCATTCTGAACCTATGTTTACAAAATATTTCATTCCTGCTATATGCATGTCATTCCAATGTAGTCCTTTGTTATAAGATAGAGTATCATGTCTGCTGCATGTTTTCCTTTGTATACCAAGATACTGATCCACTACTCCTAGCATAACTAGGGTTTGGCTTATGAGAAATTATAGTGCCAAAAATCAGCCGAGCTTAGCCATGCTTAGTGGTCCAAGACCGATCTACCTAGATGATGCATCGAAGATGTGATGAACCTAGTTTAACATGATATTAAGATATGATCGGAGATGGTTAATAAACATGCTAAGGCAGGTATGGGAGGCCACGTTGGGTGTGGATTTTGTAGTCCCATGCTAGCCACCCCTAGGATTTGAGTTCTCTCCACTTGAACCAAGACTAGCGTATAACCACACGGGGAGGGGGGGGGGGCTGGAAACCCCCTCGACACACTAACTTGCCTAGTAGATTCCATGAGTCATATAGTTTGGGCGTTCCATTTGGCATATGCATTATGGGTGTTCTATAGGTGCATGGCATAACAGGTAGGTAAGCATGGCAAGGAATGGAAGAGGCACGACCTCTGTAATCTCGAACCATGTTCACATCTCTAGGGACCGGCTTCTGGACTCGACCCGTTATGGTGGCATATCCCTAGGGCATGACTCATGGTCTCGGTGAAAGCAAGGTAAAGGTCGTGGTCAACCACCCTATGACGACCTTCCAAGGAAGAGGGCTAATAATTTGGTATTAAGAATCGTTTGGTACATGTGAGTATGGTTGTGCACCCCTGCACGGTTATAATCTTTCGAAAAGTCGTGTCCATGGTTATGGACGACTTGGGAACGGATTCTGTGATCATAGAGAACCATAACATAATGGTAAAACTTGGCAACTAATGAGAGTTCTTGATTACTTCCTCTGGGATGTTTGAGGGGGTATCCTGAGTTGAGAGGTTTAGTTGATGATGTAACTTGGTGGATATCAAAGACGATCTAAAAGAGTTAGAAGTGTAGTATTCTTATCCCCGTTGAAAATGGTCTGATTAGATGAGCCTCTACTCTTACTTGTTTTCAAACAAAGCTAGCTTTTTGCAAAGTAACCACGTAAAGCCTTTCAAAACCAAGCATGTACTCTAGGGTATTCAAGTCTTGTGGAGTACATCCTATACTCAGCCTTGCCTCGTTGATGTTTTTCTACAGATGAAGCAATTCCAACTGAAGGTGGTTTCTACGTTGATGTCGGCAAGTAGTTGGGGTTCCTAGGAAGCAACCTAGGATCTATGGAAGGGTCATTGCTTATGTTTAAGTCATCTTAGGACCTTTTCAAAGTTTGTTGTTTAGAACAACGATTTTGCTTCTATTGCTTGTTGTAATGTTGGGTCTGTGACCCCCAGTTTGTAAGACTTGTTGTGCAGCTCTGCTAAGAGCATGCCTTAATAATGTATGGTTTGTATGTTCTGTGATGTTACCGATTATTCCCTACGTGTTTCAAGCTCTAGGTTAGGCTTATGTCAGACGAAGGTCTGGTATTTGCCTAACCCTGATCCCGTGTCATGACAGATTTTGGTACCAGAGCAGGACTGCATGTAGGAAACCCTTCTTACTGGTTGATGTTGAGTTTATATATTCAGAAAACTATTTGAAAGCTAAAATTATTTGCAAAACTCCGAATAGGAATATTTTTTACTCCTTATCAAGGGTTGTTCTATTGCTGAGTTATCTTATCTCGTTTAGTTTGAAATTGTTTCATTTCTTGTCTATCATTTCAAACTATTAGGATCTACGGGGTTGGGTTGTTTTTTCCTTAGTATTCTGTATCCGGTTGCAAAGCTCAGAGTTTCCTAGATGTATCTGTGCATCTGAAGCATTGTTTTCAACTTTGCTAAGGATGTTTTGGAATTCAATTTTTTATTCTTTTGTTGATTTGTTGGTTCCATATCATTCTTACATTCCATTGTTATGGTTTATACTTAAGTTGGTAGCGTATACATTTTGTATGCTTGTTCTCCTGCCATACTTGATGTAATGATATAACCTCGATCCACAAGTTTACTTCTACCATGATCTTTTGATATGGTTCATGTCATATTTTGATGAAATCTTTCTAGTGGATCCAATCTCATGGCTTCTATTTTCTCCTCGGGGTGTCGTATGGTACACGTGGTTCTGTTGGCCGTCGAGGGAACAACAATGCTGAAGAGGAACTTCTGCCATCTCCCACAATGGCCGAGGTTCTCAACAACATTGAGACCAACCATTTGAGGAATGAACTCCTTCTTGAGTGTGTGGCTCAGAACACTAAACGTTGTCCTGACGACTATGTCATGCTTGGAGATTTCATCCGCTCATTTCCTCCAATCTTAAACCACCCCAAGGAACCCCTTGATGCTGATGATTGGCTTCGCACAATTGAGCGCAAGTTTAGTGCTCTTCGTGTTCATCATAATAATTGCGTCAGCTTTTCCACCTATCAGCTGGAAGGTGAGGCTGGTGTTTGGTGGGATGGGTATCTGAGTATGCAAGCTCAGGGACATGTTGTTACTTGGAAAGAGTTTGTTGCACCATTTTGTGCCTCATATATTCCTAAGCCCGTCATGGATCTCAAAAGGAGGGATTTTTTGGATCTGACTCAGGGGCATATGGATATTGAAGCATATGGGCGTGAGTTCACTCTCCTGGCTCGTTATGCACCCAGGGATGTGAACAATGATGAATATAAGCAAGAGTTGTTCCGTAAGGGACTTAGTCCTTCAGTTTGCTATGAGTTGTTGCCTTTCAAGTTTAAATCCTCCCGGGATCTGCAGAATCAGGCTCTTACACTAGAACATGGAAAGAAGGAAATGGAAGTTTCCCAGAAGCGTGAGGAAGGGAATCTCGTGCGTCTTCCTCTAGAAAAAAGAAGTGACGTGTCTTTGTTCCATATAGTGATGTGCCTCGTGATCCTTATGCACCCCAAGTATTCTAGCAATGCTCCTCGTTAGCCACAGTCAAATACTGGTGGAGAAAATTATCATCCTCCTGCTGGCTCCTTCTCTGGAACTACCTGCTAGTCCTGTGGTCAGCCTGGTCACTACTCAAGGGAGTGTCCTCAAAGGGCTGCTGGTCGCAATGATCAACCCACGAAGAAATATGATAAAGCACAGGGTGCTGGACTGAAGGGAATATGCCCGAGAGGCAATAATAAAGTGGTCATTATCTTATTCCATGTTTATGATAAATGTTTATTTTGCATGCTATAATTGTATTAATTAGAAACGTTAATACATGTGTGTTTAATAAGCAAAATACAAAGTTCCTAGTAATGCCTCTCATATAAACTAGCTCGTTGATTAACAAGATGATCAAGGTTTCCTGATCATGGACATTGGATGTTGTTAATAACGAGGTCACAACATTGCTGGAATGATATGATGAACATTCGTCCGAAGTATAGCATTACGATCAAAGTCACTATCTTTATATTTCTGTAACATCATACAAATTAATCCTAGTCCTTAGACCATGAGATCATGTTAATCACTAACACCAGAAGAGTATCTTGATAATATCAAACGTCACACCGTAACAGGGTGACTATAAAGGTGGGTTCAGTGCTACGAAGGTGTTATGTAGAGGCTCATGGATCAAGAGTGGGATTTGTCCATCTCGATGAAGGATATATATACTCAGGGCCCTCTCGGTGATATCACATTAAAATAGCTTGCAAGCAAGTGATGTGATCACTAGAATGTTATATCACAAGAACGAGAAAAGAGTGCATGTCGGTAACGAGATCAAACTAGGTATTTGTATACCGATGATCGAATCTTGGACATGTAATATATCGCGAGACAAAGGGATTAAGTTACTAGCGTTAAAGGTTCACACGATCACATAAGTCATCATTGAATGTGTGGGAGTCAGTATGGATCTCTAGGCCCCGCTTCTGATTATTGATCTGAGAAGGGTCTCGATCATGTCTGTATTATTCGTGAACCGTAGGGTGACACACTTAAGGGATACCGACACCATTTAGGAGCAAATATGTTTCAGATAAATATTATGAAAGCGCTGGAATCATTTCGATGGAAACCGAAAATGTTTCGGATGAAATTGCTGAAACCGGTTCTGCATGTGATATTGAAATGTTGTAGGGAGTTTTATGTGAATGTTTGTTAATTAAAGTAATTAACAAAATTCTGAATAAAATAAATAAAAGTATTTTATTTAAAGATAAAATGCATTTAATTTGGTGGACATTAAATGCAAAGTGAGTGGATTGAAATTTATGTGAGTGGGCTTAGTGGAAGCTCCACCCACATGAATGAGGGAGAGGTGGGGGCACCCACCATGGCCAGCCAGCCATGGACTTGGGGCTGCGCCCCTCCCCTATAAAAGGAGCCCCATGGCTCCTCTCCTCTTTTCCCACCTCCTCGTGAAGGTTCTCTTCTCCCTCTAGTTATTCCACATGGTCTCGGATTAGCGAGATACATGTTCCCGGTGGCTTTATCTAGAAAGGAGTTGCTGCTTCCGCTGCATCGCTGGAGCGAGGAGGCGGAGGTTGTTCAGTGGACCGGACATGTGTGCGATCACGGATGCACCGATACTTTACGGTGCTAGACTTGATGGTGCTGGACCTGATGGTACTGGAACTGCTGGACCTAAAGGACTTCATCATGATCTTGAGATCGACAAGTGTACGACTACATCATCCACGAGTTCCATCTCGTTAACAAAGGTTTTTTGTATTCGAGGGTATGTTCTCTATGGATGTATATCCACCCGTTGCTTGTATCTAGTAGATAGATCTTGGCGTATAGTTCCCATCGTAGGAATTTTTTTATTTTCTATGCTGCGAATCCTTCAGTGGTATCAGAGCCTGATCAATGCGTAGGTGCTTTGCACGGGTAGAACACATAAGAGTATGTGGGCGACGATGATCATGGTATTGCTTCTTTCATGTATTTTGGATATTGGTGGCATAGTGGGATGAAGCGGCCCGGACCAACTTTACATGTCATCGCACATGAGACCGGTTCCACGACTGACATGCAACTAGTTTTGCATAAGTGGCTGGCGGGTGTCCGTCTCTCCTACTATAGTTAATATATGATTTACAACGAGTTGCTAATAACTTAGTTATCATCGTTGTGGTTCCATGTTCGTAGGTAAGACCAGTTCTATCTTCGAAAGCCCTAATCCACGTAAAAACTTGCAATTGATAAATTAGAGGCGTCTAGTTTAGATCGTTGCTAGGCTAGTTTCATGATATGGAAATGTTGTAAGTTGATGTATAGTTGATATCCTTACAACACACCTAATGTGTAGGTTCCATAGACCTTGGCCTTACACACAAAGGAATGATAAAGATCATACCACGATGCACATGATAGTGATCAAATTCATGGACCATATCATTCCACTTTACACATATCATGTTTGCATCTTATATTACTAGTTTGGCATTTTAGTAGCGTTATAAGATGATCCCTCATTTAAATATCAAGATAAAATGTGTTCTTCCTTAAGTATGCACCATTCTATGGATCGTGTTTCGAGACATCACGTGATGATCGGGTGTACTAAGGTTCTTACTTGGCGAGCCTAACATGTACAGACATGGCCTCGGAACAAGGACCGAAAGGTTAAGCATGAGTCATATAGTTGATGTGATGCCCATATTGATGCTCTCCTTTGAAGCTACACCAACTCACGTGATGATCGGACTTGGTGTCGTGGATTCGGTTCATGTAATCACCAAAAAGGCATGAGGGATGTCATTTTTGAGTGGGAGTTCATTTCTAATTTGGATTAGTCGAACCAAATTTGTCATAAACTAAATCAAAGTGAATTTGCATAATTTGTTGTAGTCATTGGCATCTGTTTACTACCTTATGCTTAGTTTTAATTGAGATAATAGAACTATAGAATTATGGATATTTACTTTACGAACTGGTATCGTATTGTTTTGAATGTCAATTTAAAGTTTAGAAGTCCTATTGCAAACTTTCAGCAAACTCTATTTACTCCATGAAGTTTAATAAGTAGTATTAAATCAAGAGTAAGAATTCCAATGTTAGTATCTAAAGTATCATTGTCGCCTCCATGATTATTGATATTCAAAAGTTGTTTTAATATCAAGATTATCTAGGAGCTGAAATTGTTTCAGAAACCATCATGTGTGGAAGATATTGTGATATCTGAAACAATGTTTTTGGTTGCATTATGATAGAGTATAATTTAGCAAAATACATGTTCTCATATTGTATGAGAATTTGTGAAGGATGGAGATTCTAGGCATCCAGATCTCCTAAAAAGGTTTTGGGAACTAACATTATACTCGCGATTCTTCCTTATAGGCTATAGTAGCTTCATCATGAAAGTTGTCATGATAAGGATGAATAGAAGATATAAGTAAGATGTTTACTACACTAATATATTACTAAATATTGGATTTTTGAAAGAACACGAAACATTTGATGATGATGATCCACTTCAAAGTGCAAGTTCAAAGGTATTAGTATTTGACTATATACACTTTGTAATATGTGTCATGTGAAAGACACCACTATTGATGTTTATAGATTCTTTTAAAAGAAAATGAATTGCTGAAAGAGAATCTATAAAATATTTGACAGAAAAGAAAAGGTTGGAGATGTCCAACTTAGGTATCTAGAATATATACATGTTATAGCTGTATTCCTTGCTTGTTAAACAATGTGGTTCTTAGGTATTGGATACTGAATTAGTTGGTGTGAAGTGTCATACAGAACAATACAATTCATGAACTGCAACAGCCTAAGTAACTAGCAAGAGAATAAGTGATAATGTTCATCAAAAACAAATAAAGTGTTATTGTTTTTTTCATTGTCGTCAAACATAGCCTTCAAGATTTGTTTTAATAATTGTTGTTTTGTTCTGGTATTACGAGAACAATGGTTTTTCAAATAATTACCGTATTCCATAAAGGATGGATGAAATTTTACAAGTCTAGTTGGAGAAATCATATCCAGAAACATTATTGCTAAAATGTCGTAAGACAAATGATTGGAACATCACTTATGAAGTGACATCGTTGTTTGAATTATATTGGAACGTAAACATGAAGAAACTCCATGTTGATGGATTTTTGGAGTCTTTTGGTTTTGATCAATTGACGCTTGTGAAACTTTCCTCGAGATAATTGAAACTCCGTTCATAGGCCAAAGATGCACGGATGACTAGCTTATTGGAAATTGTGCATGCTGATGTGCATAGTCCATTATGTGTAGCCATATGTGATGGATCTTTTTGCTTCATATGCTTTGTCCAGAAATTTGAGTGAATATATCTATATATTTACTTAATAAGGAAGAAGTATGAAACATTTGAAATTTGTTCAAAGACTTTCAAGATGAAGTGAAAAATCATTGTAACAAGAAAATAAAAGAGTTTATGATTTGATCATAAAGGAAGATATTTGAGTTATAGGTTAAAACACCTAAGATTTCAGGAATTGTTCCATGAATTTGCACTTCCCGATAAACCACAGGAGTATGGTTTGTTTGAGAGATCAAATCAAACCTTGTTTGACATGGTAAAATCAAAGGCATCATTTATAAAACTGCCATTATGTTTTAAGGATTAAAACTTTAGAGACTACCGCTTTTACACTGTAAAGAGCACCATCATGATCCGTTGAAATAACACCATATGAGTTATGGTTTGGGATAAAACGCGAAATGTCTTTTCTTAAATTTTGGTATGCTATGCATAAGTAAAAATTTTACAACCAAAGTCAGATAAGCACGTATTTGTAGGTTATCCCAAAGAATTTGTTGGGAATTCCTCCATAGCACCGAGGACAAAAGAGTTTGTCGCTTGGAACGCCAAGTTTCTTGAGAAGGAATTTTTCGTGAAAAGTTAAGTGGGAGGACAATAGAACTTTGATAAGGTTGTTGAACCTTAGCTATATGTGCTAAGTAGCGCAGCGCCGGAAAGTGTCCCGGTGGCGGCCACAATGCTCATGGCTCCTGTGGTTACAAAGGGTGTGATCTTGAAGATTAGAGTTCGTATTTGAACCGTATGCATCGGGTAAGAATCAAATAGTGAGATTTAATAAACAAGTCGTTATTGTTTTGATAATGATGAACCAACTGCATGCAAACAAGCGATGATGGGCCATGACTCCATAAAATGACTAGAAATCATAGAATTTGTGATAGTATCCATTCACGAGAAATCAAGTTTCTGAACATGGAAGACCCTCCGGAAAGGCGTGAAGCCTATCGGTCGTGTTTGGATCTATAAATAAATAAACATGGATGTTTAACATCTATGAAATAGTCGACATGTCAGAAACAAGTTTACAAGCAATGTTCAAGGAGTTGATTATGACAAGATTTGATCTTTCATAGCGATATTTAGTCTTGACGGATTAATGTAGCAACCACTACATATAATTTGGTGTATGATAGTTTAAAAAACAAAACAATGTTCTTCTAATAGAATGGTTACCTAGGACGTGTAGAAGACACGACCCGAAAGGATTTGTTAATTCAAAGGGTGCTAAAAGGGCATGCAAACTTCAATAGTTGAAGTGAGCATAGCGGAGTTGAAATCTTCACCATGATGAAAATGTTAAAGGAGTTTAATTTCATCGGAGACGGTGAATATGCTTGCATTTGCAAGAAATTAAGTGGGAGCGCTGAGAAAAATTTCCAATACATTATGCAGAGTACATATTATTGATTGGAAATGATGTATCTTTTATTGTCACAAGTTAAGAATTTCATTAAAATAGGATTTCGATGAAAGACTTGGGAAAAACCAGAATATTTGGCATCAATATCTATATGGATAGATTGAGGCGCTAATATGGTTGTGCCAGACGTATGTATATGAGATATTGAAAGGGTTCAATATGGAAATAACAAGAAATGTTCTTGCTGCATGGAAAGGATTGTATCAAGATTCAAGTGTTTCAACACTTGGTGAGTAAAATCACATGAAGATTTTGATCGATTATACCGTGATATGTATATATTCAGATATGTCCTATGTTCTAATGTTATGAGCACATACCAGAATGATTCATAAGATGATCATTGGACGATAGTAAAGATATTCTTATGAGCTTTGGAAGAACTAAGAATATATCATGTATAAGTGACAAATAGTTAAAGGTAGTTCATTGTAAAGTGTTACACTGATACTAGTTTTGTCACAAGATACAAATTAAATTTATCTCAATTTAGACTACGGGTGGCACAATGTAATGGAAAAGATGTTCCATGATGGATTTGGATGAGTTCCAAAGTTGAGATATTGTGTCGGATACTACAACAAAAGGCTAAGTATATGACTGCTATACTAGCAGCAAAGGAGGGCATTTGTGTTAAGTAGTTTGTTATCAAACTAGGTGTGGTTCAAAGTGGGCTAATACTATGATGATATATTGTATGACAATAATATCAACATATTTTAACCCGAACGAAATAAAGGTCTCAACAAAGGGCCAAATTTATACAATGCCATCTCATTTGAGAATGAGTGATGCGTAGAGACGCAAAGACATGCAAATACACACGGACCTGAAACTGTCAGATCTGGAGATTATGTTAACCACTAGCAATCACGTATATGCAATACCAGAAAGCCATAGGTGTTCAATACGTAAAGATTTTCAAACTAGATTATTGACTCTAGTGCAAGTGGGAGACTGAAGGGAATATGCCCAAGAGGCAATAATAAAGTGGTTATTATCTTATTCCATGTTTATGATAAATGTTTATTTTGCATGCTAAAATTGTATTAATTGGAAACGTTAATACATGTGTGCAAAATACAAAGTTCCTAGTAATGCCTCTCATATAAACTAGCTCGTTGATTAACAAGATGATCAAGGTTTCCTGATCATGGACATTGGATGTTGTTAATAACGAGGTCACAACATTGGTGGAATGATGTGATGAACATTCATCCGAAGTATAGCATTAGGATCAAAGTCATTATGTTTATATTGTTATAACATCATACGAAGTAATCCTAGTCCTTAGACCATGAGATCATGTTAATCACTAACACCAGAATAGTATCTTGATAACATCAAACGTCACACCGTAACAGGGTGACTATAAAGGTGGGTTCAGTGCTACAAAGGTGTTATGTAGAGGCTCATGGATAAAGAGTGGGATTTGTCCATCCCGATGACGGATAGATATACTCAGAGCCCTCTTGGTGATATCACATTGAAATAGCTTGCAAGCAAGTGATGTGATCACTAGAATGTTATATCACGGGAACAAGAAAAGAGTGCATGTTGGTAACGAGAAACTAGGTATTTGGATAGCGATGATCGAATCTCGGACATGTAATATACTGCGAGACAAAGGGATTAAGTTACTAGCGTTAAAGGTTCACACAATCACATAAGTCATCGTTGAATGTGTGGGAGTTAGTATGGATCTCCAGGTCTCGATCATGTCTGCATTATTCGTGAACCATAGGGTGACACACTTAAGGCATACCGACACCATTTAGGAGCAAATATGTTTCAGATAAAGATTATGAAAGCGCTGGAATCATTTCGATGGAAACCGGAATTGTTTCAGGTGAAATTGCTGAAACTGTTTCTACATGTGATATTGAAATGTTGTAGGGAGTTTTGTGTGAATGTTTGTTAATTAATTCTGAATAAAATAAATAAAAGTGTTTTATTTAAAGATAAAATGCATTTAATTTGGTGGACATTAAATAAAAAGTGAGTGGAGTTGAAATTGATGTGAGTGGGCTTAGTGGAAGCTCCACCCACATGAATGAGGGAGAGGTGGGGGCACCCACCATGGCCGGCTAGCCATGGACTTGGGGATGCGCCCCCTCCCCTATAAAAGGAGCACCATGGCTCCTCTCATGTTGCCCACCTCCTCGTGAAGGTTCTCTTCTCCCTCTAGTTATTCCCCATGGTCTCAGATTAGCGAGATACATGTTCCCGGTGGATTTATGTGGAAAGGAGTTGCTGCTTCCACTACATCGCTGGAGCAAGGAGGCGAGGTTGTTCGGTGGACTGGACGTGTGTGCGATCATGGATGCACCGCTACTTTGCGGTGCTGGACTTGATGGTGCTGGACGTGATGGTACTAGAACTGCTAGACCTAAAGGACTTCATCACAATCTTGAGATCGGCAAGTGTATGACTACATCATCCACGAGTTCCATCTCGTTAACAAAGCTTTGTTATCTTTGAGGGTATGTTCTCTATGGATGTATATCCACCCGTTGCTTGTATCTAGTAGATAGATCTTGTCGTATAGTTCCCATTGTAGGAAATTTTTTGTTTTCTATGTTGTGAACCCTTCATGGACATGGTTGCCTGACTCATGTCACTACTGAAGAAGCTCGGGAAGATCCAAGCATCATTCTAGGTACGCTTCATGTTAACTTAATTCTAGCTAAAATTTTGTTTGATTCTGGAGCATCACATACATTCATGTCACAAGTGTTTACTCAAGAGCATGGTATAGTTTTCGAACCCCTGTCATCCCCTTTGACCATTCATACCCCAGGTTCTAGCTGGTTTACCACCATGGTTAGCCATAGAAATATGATTGACATAGCTTACCAGCAGTTCCCCACCTCTTTCATTTCTCTTATGTCAGTTCACATTGACGTTATTTTGGGCATGGATTGGTTGACCAGATATCAAGTTGTTCTTGACTGCGCATCAAGGTCTGTTACTCTAACCTCCCATGTTGGTATAATAGTCAAGTACTAGACTGATGGGTCAAAGGCTCCATTGGTAGTTTACATTCCATACCTGGAGTTGTATGCTATAGAAGCTTTACCCCCTCTAGAAGTTCAAGATGTCCAGGTAGTCTATGATTTCCTAGATGTCTTTCCTGAAGAATTGCCTGGCATGCCACCGGATCGAAGTGTGGAGTTTGTCATCGAGCTGGTTCCTAGAACTCCTCCTATCTCCAAAAGACCTTACTGTATGCCTCCTCATGAGTTGGTAGAGCTAAAGAAGCATATTGAAGAGATAGAAGGCCTAGGCTATATTCAACCTTGTACCTCCTTTTGGGGTTGTCCTACCATCTTTGTTAAGAAGCGAGATACAAATATTCCAAGATTGTTCGTTGATTACAGTGCACTCAATGAAGTGACAATCAATAATAATTACCCTCTTCCTTGGATCAATGACCTCTTTGATCAACTAAGTGGTACTACTGTCTTCTCCAAGATGGATTTAAGGTCGGGGTATCATCAAATCAAGATCAGGAAAGAGGATATACCAAACACGACATTCACAACTCATTATGGTCTGTACGAGTATACAGTGATGTCCTTCGAGTTAACCAATGTCCCAACCACTTTTATGAGGCTCATGAACTCTGTCTTTATGGAGTATCTCAACAAGTTTTTCGTGGTCTACATAGATGATATTATAATCTATTCGATGACTGGAGAAGAACACGTTGAACATTTATGTTTGGTACTGACTAAACTTCGTGAGCATCGTCTCTACGCCAAGTTCTCCAAGTGCGAGTTTTGGTTGCAAGAGCTCGTCTTTCTTGGTCATGTGGTCTCAGCAACTGGTATTGCTATCATTCCTGACAAGGTTAAAACCATTCTTGAATAGAAATCACCTACCTTAGTCAAGAAAGTCTGAAGTTTTATTGGAATGGCTCGATATTACCGTCAATTCATTAAGAACTTATCCAAGATAGAAAAGCCTATGACTAATCTTCTTAAGAAGTATAAGAAGTTTGAATGGTTAGAAAAGGCAGAAGAAAGCTTCCAAGTTTTGAAAACTAAGCTAGCCACTGCTCATGTGCTCGTCCTTCTAGACAAAAGGAAGGATTTCACCATCTATTGTGATGCCTCTCTTCAAGGACTCGGTTGTGTGTTGATGCAGGATGGTCATGTGGTAGCTTATGCCTCTCGGCAGTTAAATCTTGATGAGAAAAATTATCCAACTCATGACCTCGAGATGGCAGTTGTTGTTCATGCTCTTAAACAATGGTGACATTACCTCATCGATAATCATTGTGAACTCTACTCGGATCATTAGAGTTTGAAGTATCTCTTCACCCAGCCAGATTTGAATCTCAAACAAATACGATGGTTGGAACTCATCAAAGATTATGCTTTGGGTCTCAACTATCAACCTGACAAGGCCAATGTTATTGGTGATGCGCTAAGTCGGAGGTCTTATTATAATAATTTGATTATTTCACAAGCCCAACCTGCTCTCCATGAGGAAATCAAGCGTCTTAACCTAGAATTGGTACCTTGTGGATTCCTTGCTAACCCTGAAGTAAAATATTCTCTTGAGGATCAAATCAAGGAATCTAACAAACAAGATGGTGAGATTACCAAGATCAAGGAGCAAGTTGATAGTGGGGATGCTAAATGTTTCTCTATCAATGATCAAGGATTCTCTTTTTGGTGGTCGTCTAGTGGTGCCAAACAATTGGAAGGTCAAATAGATAATCCTTCGAGAAGCTTATGAATCACCTCCTACATTTATCCTAGTTTTACTAAGATGTACCGAGACCTTCGACAAAGATTCTGGTGGAGTGGAGTGAAACCAGAAATCGCTCGCTTTGTTGCAGAATGTGACGTATGTCATCGTGTGAAAGCTAAACACCAAATACCTGCTGGACTTTTCTTACTCAATATGTTGAGCTCGTTGGGGAACCCCAAGAGGAAGGTATGATGAGTATAGCAATAAATTTTCCCTTAGTTATGAAACCAAGGTTATCGAACCAGTAGGAGCAAGGAAACACCTCCAAGGTGTTGTTTCCAACTTGGAATCCTGCACAACACAATCACAGAACTTTGCCCCCAACTTAGTGAGATTATCAATCTCACCGGTTTTGCTGAAAACAAAGGATTAAACATATTGTGTGGAAGATAGTAATTGCTTGTAGAAAGTATACAGAAATAGTAAATAGTAGATTGTAGATTGATAGTAAAAGAAAGGACCGGGGTCCATAGTTCACTAGTGGTGATTCTCCTTAAGATAGATGACATGTTGGGTTGATACATTGCAAATGTATCTATAATTTTTGATGTTCCATGCTTGGTTTTATCCACTTTCTTGTGTTTTGTTCCAACTTTGGAGTACTTTTCTTATGATTTCTTGGACTAACCTATTAACAAGAGCCAAAGTGCCAGCTGCCTGTTTACTGTTGTTTTTGGTTCCAGGAAAGTCAGAAAATGAATATTCTCAGAATTGGACGGGACAAAAGCCAAAGTGCCTATTTTCCGGGAAGACATCAAGTGCCAGAATACGAGCGGAGAAGGGCCAGGGAGCCACCACACCACCTAGCGGCGCGGCCAGGCCTGGCCCGCGCCAGGGGGTGGTGTGGCCGCTCCCGGCACCCCGTCGGCCTCTCCTTCCTCCTATATATTGCCCTCGGGACGAAAACCCTAAGGGCCCGATCAAAAATCCATGAAAGAGTCTGTAGCCGCCGTCATCTCCATCCCTAGATCGGGAGGGATCTGAAGCTCTTCCCGGCACCCTGCCAGAGAGGGGAATTCACCCTGGAGGCATTCTTCATCACCATGCAAGCCTCCCGTGTGATGCGTGAGTAGTTCATCCTTGGACTACGGATCCATGTAGTAGCTAGATGGCTCGTTCTCCTCCTTTGTGCTTTCATGTTTAGATCTTGTGAGCTCCGTTCATGATCAAGATCATCTATTTGTAATTCTGCATGTTGTGTTTGTGGGGATCCGATGGATATTGAGATGCTATTTCAGATTGATTATTGATTCTATCATGTCTTTGTTATTTGTGATCTTGCATGCTTTCCGTTGTTAGTAGCTATCTTGGCCAAGTAGATGCTAGCAACTCCAAGAGTTAGTATTTATGCTCGATAGTGGGTTCATGCCTCTGGTAATCTAGGGAAGTGACAGAAATCTCTAAGGTACTAGATGTGCTATTGCTACTAGGGAGAAAACAACAATCCTTTGTTCATAGAACAATCGTACTGTTTACTTTACACGCAGTTCGTAAAGCAATAATCTGTTGCTTGCAACTTAATACTGGAAGGGGTTCGGATGATAACCTGAAGGTGAAATATTAATCATAGATGCAGTTGGATGGCGGTCTATGTATAATGTTGTAATGCCCAATCAAGTCACAAAGGAGTCAAGATGATTAGTATATGCATGTATTGCTTTCTCGGTGTTTGTCAATTGCCCCGCTGTAATTTGTTCACCCAGCATGTTATCTATCTTAAGGAGAGCCACCTCTAGTGAACTATGGATCCCGGTCCTCTTTCTTTACATACAATCTACAATCTGTTTACTGCTTTGTGTTTACTTTCTGCAAACTTTTACTTCTTTCCATTCGATACGTTTAATCCTTTGTTTTCTGCAAAACACGATGAGATTGACAACCTCATCGCAAGTTGGGGACAAAGTTCTGTGGTTGTGTTGTGCAGGTCTCCACGTTGCTACTAGCACCGGTAGTGCGCCCTGCCAAAGATCAGCTAGTAACACCTTTGGGGTGTTTCCTTGCTCCTACTGGTTCGATTAAAACTTGGTTTCATCACTGAGGGAAACTTGCTACTGTGCTCATCATACCTTCCTCTTGGGGTTCCCAACGAGCTCTACATCAACACCGCCATCAAGCATTTTTCTGGGCGCCGTGCATTGAGCCATCAAGCGATTTTCTGGCGCCGTTGCTGGGGAGTCAAGGACATCTTCACAAGGGGAGTCCCTCATAACCAATCTCTTTACTTTGTTGTTTTTATTTTGCTTAGTTTTCTTTTTTCTTTGTTTGCTTGTTTTGTTCTTCAAAAAACACAAAAAAATTAGTTTTACTAGTTTGCTTTCTTCAAAAAATACAAAAAAATTAGTTCCTATCTTGAGTTGCCACTATGTCTAGCCTTGCTCCAATCACTATGTCACCCGAGGAAATGATTTTCACTTTTAAACAAGTAATTGAGGAAAGTTTTAAGGAAGCTTGGTCTAGAATCTCTGATCTACATGAAAAAACTGAACCTAAAATGACTCAAAGCTTGTTCCTTAGCAGTTTTTACCTTGGGATTGCTCTTTGCTATAGATATGCTCTAGATGTTGTTGTGGGAGGAGATTTCCTCCAATGTAATTAGGATGATGCTACTAATGCTATAAAGAAATTGATCCAAACTTATAACATGCCTAGCCAAACTGATATTGCTTTCGCAAAAATATTTGCTAGGTTGAACACTCTTGAGACTAGCACTACTAGCTTAGAAAATTGCTATAATACGCTTAGGGAGCATCCCAATTATGTTCCAATAAACTCTAAACCATCAAAGTGGTTCCCTACAGTAAAGATTGAGATGAACACTGAAACTTTTCAAGCTCGCTGTGATATCATGTCTGAATTCTGCCTCATGCCCAAAGACATTTATAAATCTCTGAATACTTGGGGGCTTACTGAAGGAGGAAAATAAATATCTCTTGCTAATAATACTACCATATTACCTCTTGGAATAGCTAAAGGAGTGTTTACAAAGATCCTTGGGAAAACGATTTTTATTGATTATCTTGTTATTGAATGTGCTGGAATAGGACAAATTACACTTGGAAGGTCCCTATTAGAACTCCTTGGAGCAATAATAGATGTGGAAAAGGGGACCATGCACCTTTCTTCTCCACCAAACAATCATATTTTCCCCAAGGTTAAGAATAAAAATAAGAGAGGTAAGGGCAAGAAAGTTGGTCTTAATGCTTCTTCATTTGAGAACACTTGATTCTTTCTTTGCTTCTTATGCCTAACTTAAAGGCGTTAAAGAAAAGTACTTATTGGGAGATAACCCAAAACTTTTAGATGAGTCTTGGAAGTTATTACTTCTGTAATAACCTCTCCTTATCCTTTTTATTTGCTTTTTGTGCCAAGAGTAACCTCTAATGAGAGAGAAGTAATGATTGGGAAAGTTGCTGTCCCGAAACAGATTTTTGTGCTTCGCCGTAAAAATTCGTGAGAGAGCTCTGGATATCGGATTGAGATGTAATGTTTTTTTCTTCTTCCCCAGGTTGTTATATAAGTTTCGTTAGTTCAATACTTTTTGATTTGAGCAACAGAAGGTCTTCGAAAAAATTCTTCTTTACCTGCTGGTCTGTTTTGACAGATTTCTGCCATTTTCTGCATTTGCTTCTTGTTGGTTCCTTCTTGAGTTCTTTTGGGGAATTGAGCTTTTTGAGGGAAGTGCTAAAGTAGCTAGAGTTCTAATGGAAGTTTATTTGGTGTTAGAACTGAACCTTAAGACTTATTTATCTTGAGTGCACTAATGTTGCTAATAAAGATTGTGTGAAGTTTTGTATGAAGGAAAAATTTCAGGTGTATGGAAGGAATGAGTAATGAGATGAAGAATAGACTAAAGCTCAAGCTTGGGAATGCTACGCGTGTTACCCCAAGAAATATCCAAGAAGTACAAGCGTCAAAGCTTGGGGATGCCCAAGGCATCCCCTTTTTCATCAATAAAAATCCCAGGTTTCTTCCAAATGCTTCATTTTTACCGTTTCATGCACAGTTGTGTTTTTTTTGGAGCGTCTTATTTTTCGTTTTCGTTTTGGTTTTCGTTTGCTTAGTTTTCTGAATAAATTGGTTGGACCCCCTCTTTCATACATTGGTTTGCAAATAGTTTGGTTTGGTTTGGTTTGGAAAAGAGTAGGAAAGTTCATGCTTATGTGGTAAAAAGAGCTCGTTTTTGATTGTGGCCTATGCATGGTCATGCCATGCTTGATATTGTTTTGGCTTTATGCTTAGTATTCTTTGCTGTAGAATGACTTGCTATAAACAATTGAGATGGCTTAATGTGCCTTGGATGAATCATGCGTTGTTTTAGCATAGTAAAGCATAGTATAGTGGTATTCTCCTTTGATTCTTTATTTGGGTTGACTTGGCACATGCTCACACCATGTTATGACTATCTCAAGTCACCATAGCCTTTATGGTCCTTTAGTTTTCAACTTGTAGTATCACTTTATGCTTTGATCAATGATGTTTTGTCGCTCTGCATGATTATGGCCATTATTGCTCTCTTAGTTTGTCGCTCCCAGTCTTTTGCTAGCCTCCACAACCAAGTATGAGTTCCACTCATGCATCCAACTCCCTAAACCAAGTTTTTACAAAGAGTCCACCATACCTACCTACTAGCTTATGCTATTCCAAGTATATTCATGCTTTGGTTTACCTTCCAAATTAAACTTGTTATGAGAAAACTAGTGATTAAAGCTCTCACGAACTTGATGGCACACTTTACTTTACTTGCCTCTAATAAACTTGAACCATTGGGTCCTTCTTTGTTGCGTATATGCTTGCGGTTTATAAGTTGAAATTAGCAGAACCATGTACCATGGGGAATGCTTTCAACATTGCACTTGTACTTTGTACCCCGTTGATATCATGTTCTTTTGCTTACGGATCCAGGTGGTGTGAAATAAAAGTGGAACTTGTAAGATCATGGAGTTTGTATGTGTGTTAGAGAAACGTCTGGGCCACTAGCCTAAGCCATGCCTAATCATGGTGGAAACTTGCAGCATCACCATAATGATCACTCTATGAAGCATTCTCAATAAAAACCTATGCAAATAGCAAATAAAAAGATCGCTGAGATGCTCATTGTCTGCTTGCCTTGTCATTTTGATTATGGGAAAGCTCCCGTATCATGCGTAAGGGGTACCCCGTTGGCGGTTCTTAATGATACACATGTACTTACAATTACAAGAGCTTACTTGTGACTAAAGCTGAGTAGCATGAGGATCGGTCTTCGTAAGTAAGGGGCATGAGATTTCGGTTTATAACTTGCCAAGCATATCCTCTTAGTTGTGTCAGTTTAACCTTAATCACTTCAAGATGCTTATGATAGGGGCAATGAGAGCTGAAAGCTATAAGTACCATAATTTTTGGAAGCTCTTTATGAGACTTGAATCCCTACTTCCTTTTACAAAGGCCTTTCTTCCACCATTACATTGAGTCTCCACCTTCTATCTTTATGCACCTACTTTGAGAGCATAGTGGCCATTCTTAGTTCTATGTGCATTGTCCCAAGACTAGTTGATTGATGCATACTTTGATATTGCTTGTTCTAAACTATTGTATCTAGTCACTCTTATGAACTTTGAAGGTGTCCTATGCATTTATATTTGCTACTCTATTGAGGGACAAGTTGAATACTATTATGCTATGTTTTCTTTATGAGAAACAAACAAACGTCTTGCAAAGCATTGTTATTCATGAATCTTTTGTTTGTGCCTTTTCATGTTGCATCATAGTTTCTTTGTCTTATTGCTAGAACTTTGTCTTTCATGTTATGATTGAAGTACCATGATCCCAGCTTTGAATGTTTTACAAATACTTTGATCAAGTCTTTGATGGTGCATGTCACCTCAAAAATTATTCTTTATTTTTATCACTTACCTACTCGAGGACGAGCAGGAGTTAAGCTTGGGGATGTTGATACATTGCAAATGTATCTATAATTTTTTATGTTCCATGCTTGGTTTTATCCACTTTCTTGTGTTTTGTTCCAACTTTGGAGTACTTTTCTTATAATTTCTTGGACTAACCTATTAACAAGAGCCACAATGCCAACTGCCTGTTTTTTGCTGTTTTTGGTTCCAGGAAAGTCAGAAAATGAATATTCTCGGAATTGGACGGGACAAAAGCCAAAGTGCCTATTTTTCCGGAAGACATCAAGTGCCAGAATACAAGACGGAGAAGGGCCAGGGAGCCACCACACCACCTGGCCACGCGGCCAGGCCTGACCCGCGCCTGGGGGTGGTGTGGCTGCTCCCGACACCCCCTCGGCCTCTCCTTCCGCCTATATATTGCCCCCGGGACGAAAACTCTAAGGGCTCGACCAAAAATCCATGAAAGAGTCTATAGCCGCCGTCATCTCCATCCCTAGACCGGGAGGGATCTGAAGCTCTTCCCGGCACTATGCCGGAGAGGGGAATTCACCCTGGTGGCCTTCTTCATCACCATTCAAGCCTCCAGTGTGATGCGTGAGTAGTTCATCCTTGGACTACGGATCCATGTAGTAGCTAGATGGCTGGTTCTCCTCCTTTGTGCTTTCATGTTTAGATCTTGTGAGCTCCGTTCATGATCAAGATCATCTATTTGTAATTCTGCATGTTGTGTTTGCGGGGATCTGATGGATATTGAGATGCTATTTCAGATTGATTATTTATTCTATCATGTCTTTGTTATTTGTGATCTTGCATGCTTTCCATTGTTAGTAGCTATCTTGGCCAAGTAGATGCTAGCAACGCCAAGAGTTAGTATTTATGCTCGATAGTGGGTTCATGCCTCTGGTAATCTGGGGAAGTGATAGAAATCTCTAAGGTACTAGATGTGCTATTGCTACTAGGGAGAAAACAACAATCCTTTGTTCATAGAACAATCGTACTGTTTACTTTACACGCAGTTCGTAAAGCAATAATCTGTTGCTTGCAACTTAATACTGGAAGGGGTTCGGATGATAACCTGAAGGTGAAATATTAATCATAGATGCAGTTGGATGGCGGTCTATGTATAATGTTGTAATGCCCAATCAAGTCACAAAGGAGTCAAGATGATTAGTATATGCATGTATTGCTTTCTCGGTGTTTGTCAATTGCCCCGCTGTAATTTGTTCACCCAACATGTTATCTATCTTAAGGAGAGCCACCTCTAGTGAACTATGGATCCCGGTCCACTTTCTTTACATACAATCTACAATCTGTTTACTGCTTTGTGTTTACTTTCTGCAAACTTTTACTTCTTTCCATTCGATACGTTTAATCCTTTGTTTTCCGCAAAACACGGTGAGATTGACAAACTCATCGCAAGTTGGGGACAAAGTTCTGTGGTTGTGTTGTCCAGGTCTCCACGTTGCTACTAGCACCGGTAGTGCGCCCTGCCAAAGCTTAGCTAGTAACACCTTTGGGGTGTTTCCTTGCTCCTACTGGTTCGATTAAACCTTGGTTTCATAACTGAGGGAAACTTTCTGCTATACTCATCATACCTTCCTCTTGGGGTTCTCAACGAGCTCTACATCAACACCGCCATCAAGCATTTTTCTGGGCGTCGTGCATTGAGCCATCATGGGTGAACAAATTACAGCGAGGCAATTGACAAACATTGAGAAAGCATACATGCATATACTAATCATGTTGACTCCTATGAGATTTGATTGGGCATTACAACAGTATACATAGACCGTAATCCAACTGCATCTATGACTAATAATCCACCTTCAGGTTATCATTCGAACCCCCTCCAGTATTAAGTTGCAAGCAACAGATAATTGCATTAAGCAAAGTGTGTAAAGTAAACAATACGATTGTTCTATGAACAAAGGATTGCTGTGTTCTCCCTAGTAGCAACAACACATCTAGTACCTTAGCGATTCCTGTCACTTCCCTAGATTACTAGAGGCATGAACCCACTATCGAGCATAAATACTGCCTCTTGGAGTTGCTAGCATCGACTTGACCAAGATAGCTACTAACAACGGAGAGCATGCAAGATCACAAATAACAAAGACATGATAGAATCAATAATCAATCTGAAATAGCATCTCAATATCCATCGGATCCTCGCAAACACAACATGTAAGATTACAAATAGATGATCTTGATCATGAATGGAGCTCACAAGATCTTAACATGGTAGCACAAAGGAGAAGAACCAACCATCTAGCTACTACATGGACCCGTAGTCCAGAGATGAACTACTCACGCATCACACCGGAGGCAAGCATGGTGATGTAGAAGGCCTCCAGGGTGAATTCTCCCCTCCGACAGGGTGCCAGGAAGAGCTTCAGATCCCTCCCGATCTAGGGATGGAGATGACAACGGCTACAGACTCTTTCGTGGAATTTTGATCGGGTACTTAGGGTTTCTGTATCGGAGGCTTCTTATAGGCGAAAGGGGAGGCCGAGGGGGTGCCTAAGGCGGACGCACCACCCCCTGGCGTGGGCCAGGTGGTGTGGCCGGCCCCTGGCCCCTCTCCGTCTCGTCTTCTGGCTCCGTGTTCCCCTCGGTGAAATATTGACTTTGGCTTTTGTCCCGTCCAATTCCGAGAATATTCATTTTCTGGCTTTCCTGGAACCAAAAATAGCAGAAAACAGGCAACTGGCACTGTGGCATCTTGTTCATAGGTTAGTTCTGGAAAGTGTATAAAAATACTCCAAAGTGTGGACAAAACATAAGAAAGCAGATATAAAGCAAGCATGGAACATCCAAAATTATAGATACGTTAGCAAAGTATCAATATCCCTAAGCTTAAATCCTGCTCGTCCTCGAGTAGGTAAGTGATAAAAAGAAAGAAATAATTTTTGAGGTCACATGCACCATCATAATCTTGATCAAGGCATTTATAAAACATGGAAAGTTGGGATCATAGTATTTTAATATAGCATGAAAGATATAGTTCTAACAATAAGACACAGCAACTATGTTATAGCATGAAAAGGTACAAACAAAAGATTCATGAATAATAATGCTTTGCAAGATGTATGTTTGTTTCACATAAAGAAAACATAATGAGAATGGTATTCAGCTTGTCCCTCATAGATTAGCAAAACATAAATGCATAGTACACCTTCAAAGTTCATAAGGGTGACTAGATACAAATAGTTCAAGAACAAGCAATATCAACATTATGAATCAATCAATAAGTCTTGGGACAATGCACATTAAACTAAGAATGGTCAATATGCTCTCTCAATAGGTGCATAAAGATAGAAGATGGAGACTCAACATAAAAGTAAAAGAAGGGTTCTTCAAAGAAGGAAACTGGGATTCAAGTCTCATAAAGAGCTTCCAAAAATTATGGTACTTATTAGCTTCCAGCTCTCATTGCCCCTATCATAAGCATCATGAGGTGATTTAAGGTTAAAGTGAACAAACTATGGAGTATATGCTTGACAAAGTATAAGTTGGCAATCTCATGTCCCTTGAATACGAGGGCCGCTCCTCATGCTACTCAAGTTTAGTTACCGGTAAGTTCTTGTCATAGTAAGTACATGTGTATCATAGAGAACCACCAACGGGGTACCCCTTGCCCGATCCTAAGGAAGAATCCCCATATCAAAATGACAAGGCAAGCAGATAATGAGCATCGCAGCAATCTTCTTATTTACCATGGGAAAATGGTGCATTTTTCTCTCTTTCCTCCTTTCTCATCTTTTTTTTTCTTTTTCTCAATCTCCATCTCTATTTTTATAAGAAGAATTCTTCATAGATTGCTCATTATGGTTACGCTGCAGGTTTCCACCATGATTAGGCATGGATTAGACCAGCGGCCCAGGCGTTTTTCTAACACACATACATAACTCCATGGACTTACAAGCTCCCCTTTCATTTCACACCGACGACATCCATAAACAAAAGAGCATGATATCAACTGGGTACAATGTACAAGTGCAACGTTGAAAGCGTTCCCCATGACAACATGGTTCTGCTAATTCTCAACGTATAAGTGCAAGCATATACAACTTAGATGATACAATGGTTCAAGTTTATTAGGTGCAAGAAAATAGTGTGCCATCAAGTTCGTGAGAGCTTTAATCACTAATTTTCACATAACAAGTTTAATTTGGAAGGTAGATAAAAACATGAATATACTTGGAATAGCAAATGCTAATAGGTAGGTATGATGGACTCTTTGGAATATCTTGGTTTTATTTGGAGTTGAATGCATGAGTGGAACTCATACTTGGTTATGGAGGCTAGCAAAAGACTAGGAGCGACCAACTAAGAGAGCAATAATGGCCATAATCATGCAAAGCGACAAAATATCATTAATTAAAGCATAAAGTGATACTACAAGTCAAAAACTAAAGGATCATAGAGGCTATGGTGACTTGGTGTAGTCTTAACATGGTGTGAGCATGCGCCAAGTTAACCCAAATAAAGCATCAAAGGAGAATACCGCAATACTATGCTTTAATATGCTAAAACAATGCATGATTCTTTCAAGGCACATTAAGCAATCTCAATTGTTTATAACATGTCATGCTATAGAAAAAATCACTAAGTATAAAGCCAAAACAATACCAAGCATGACATGACAAAGCATAGGCCACAGTCAAAAACAAGCTCCTTTTTACCACTTAAGCATGAACTTTTCCTACTCTTTTCCAATCCAAACCAACCTTATTTGAAAACTAACGCATGAATGAGGTGGTCCAAAAAATTTATTCAAGCAAACTAAGCAAACGAAAACCAAAAAAAAAACGAAGACGCTCCAAGAACAACACAACTGTGCATGAAACAATAAAAATGAAGTGTTCGGAAGAAACCTGAGATTTTTATTGATGAAGAAGGGGATGCCTTGGGCATCCCCAAGCTTTGACGCTTGTACTTCTTGGATATTTCTTGGGGTGACACGAGTGACATCCCCAAGCTTGAGCTTTAGTCTATTCTTCATCTCATTACATCATTCTTTCCCTACACCTGAAATTTTCCTTCATACAAAATTTCACACAATCTTCATTAGCAACATTAGTGTACTTAAGATAATAAGTCTTTCAGTCTCAACACAAGTAAAACTTCCATTAAAACACAAGATACTGTAGCAATTCCCTCAAAAAGCTCAATTTCCCCAAAAATAACCCAAAAAGGAATCAATAAGAAGCAAATGCAAATAGTGGCAGAAATTTGTCAAAACAGAACAGCAGGTAGAAACCAATTTTTTTGAAGACCTTATATTTCTCAAATCGAAAAGTGTTAAACTAACGAAAGTTGGCTAACAACCTGGGGCATAAGCACAAAAAAATACAGCTAAAACCGACGTACAGAGATTTTTCACAAATTTTTACAACGAAGCATAAAAAATTTGTTTCGGGACAGCAACTTTCCCAAGCATCACTTCTCTCTCATTAGAGGTTACTCTTGGCACAAAAACCACACAAAAATGATAAGGAGATGTTATTACTGAAGCAATAACTTCGAAGACTCAACTAAAACTTTTGGGTTATCTCCCAATAAGTACTTTTCTTTAACGCCTTTAAGTTAGGCATAAGAAGCAAGAAAAGAATCAAGTATTCTCAAATGAAGAAGCATTAAAACAAAATTTCTTGCCCTTACCTCTCTTACTTTTATTCTTATACTTGGGGAACGTATGATTGTTCGGTGGGGAAGCAAAGTGCATGAGGCCCTTTTCCACATATATAGTTGCTCCAAGGAGTATAAGTAGGGATCTTCCAAGTGTGATTTGTCCTTTTCCTACACATTCAATAACAAGATAATCAGTAGACACCACATTCCCTAGAATCTTTGTAAACACTCCTTCAGCTATTCCAATGGGTAATATTGTGGCATTATTAGCAAGAGATATTGCTTCTCACCCTTCAGAAAGACCCCAAAGATTCAAAGATTCATAGATACCTTTAGGCATAAGACATAATTCAGACATGATATCACAGCGAGCATGAAAAGTTTCATTATTTATAACAACTTTTACTGTAGGAAGCCATTTTTAGGGTTCAGAATTTATTGGAACATAATCATGATGCTCTCTAAGCATGTTATAGCATTCTTTTAAACTAGTAGTGTGGGTCTCAAGAGTATTCAATCTAGAAAATATGTTTATAAAGGAAGAATCAGATTTGCTAGCCAAGTTATATGTTAAGACCAACTTCTTTATGGCTTTGAAAGCTTCATCCTCATTGCATTGGAGGAAATCTCCTCACACTACAGCATCCAAAGCATATCTATAGCAAAGAGTAGTTCCAAAGTAAAAACTGCTAAGAAACAAGCTTTGAGTCATTTTAGGTTCAGTTTTTTCATGTAAATCAGAGATTCTTGACCAAGCTTCTTTGAAACTCTCTTCAATTCCTTGTTTGAAAGTAAAAGTCATTTCCTCAGGTGACATAGTGATTGGATCAATGCTAGACATAATGGCAACTTAAGGTAGGAAGTAATAATAATTTTGTGTGTGTTTTTAATATAGAAAGCAAACTAGTACAACTATTTTTGTGTGTTTTTGATAAAGAAACAAGCAAACAAAGCAGAAATAAACTAAGCAAAACAAATAAAACAAAGTGAAGTGATTGGTTATGAGGGACTCCCATTGTGAAGATGTCCTTGACTCCCTGGCAACGGCGCCAGAAAAAGTCTTGCTTACTCAATATGTTGAGCTTCTTGGGGAACCCCAAGAGGAAGGTATGATGACTATAGCAACATGTTTTCCCTTAGTTACGAAACCAAGGTTATCGAACCAGCAGGAGCAAGGAAACACCTCCAAGGTGTTGTTTCCAACTTGGAATCCTGCACAACACAATCACAGAACTTTGCCCCCAACTCAGTGAGATTGTAAATCTCACAGGTTTTGCTGAAAACAAAGGATTAAATGTATTGTGTGGAAGATAGTAATTGCTTGTAGAAAGTAAACAGAAAATAGTAAATAGTAGATTGTAGATTGATAGTAAAATAAAGGACCGGGGTCCATAGTTCACTAGTGGTGATTCTCCTTAAGATAGATGACATGTTGGGTGAACAAATTACAGCGGGGCAATTGACAAACATTGAGAAAGCATACATGCATATACTAATCATCTTGACTCCTATAATATTTGATTGGGCATTACAACATTATACATAGACCGTAATCCAACTGCATCTATGACTAATAATCCACCTTCAGGTTATCATCCGAACCCCCTCTAGTATTAAGTTGCAAGCAACAGATAATTGCATTAAGCAAAGTGTGTAAAGTAAACAATACAATTGTTCTATGAACAAAGGATTGCTGTTTTCTCCCTAGTTGCAACATCACATCTAGTACCTTAGAGATTCCTGTCACTTCCCTAGATTACTAGAGGCTTGAACCCACTATCGAGCATAAATACTCCCTCTTGGAGTTGCTAGCATCTACTCGGCCAAGATAGCTACTAACAACAGAGAGCATGCAAGATCACAAATAATAAAGACATGATAGAATCAATAATTAATCTGAAATAGCATCTCAATATCCATCGGATCCCCACAAACACAACATGTAAGATTACAAATAGATGATCTTGATCATGAACGGAGCTCACAAGATCTAAACATGGTAGAACAAAGGAGAAGAACCAACCATCTAGCTACTATATGGACCCGTAGTCCAGAGATGAACTACTCACGCATCATACTGGAGGCAGGCATGGTGATGTAGAAGGCCTCCAGGGTGAATTCTCCCCTCCAGCAGGGTGCCGGGAAGAGCTTCAGATCCCTCCCGGTCTAGGGATGGAGATGACGGCGGCTACAGACTCTTTCGTGGAATTTTGATTGGGTACTTAGGGTTTCTGTATCAGAGGCTTCTTATAGGCGAAAGGGGAGGCCGAGGGGGTGCCCGAGGCGGCTACACCACCCTGTGGCACGGGCCAGGACTGGCCACGCGGCCAGGTGGTGTGGCTGTGTAATGCCCGGGAAATTATCCCCAATTAGATTTGCGTGTTATTTGATTTTGTGCATCATCATGTCATCATGCATATTTTGCCTGAAATATTTTCGCCAAAAGTCTATTTTTTTATAATTATCACCCTCCTTTATTTCAAATTAAAACCTCGGTCTTTTCCAGATCATTTATTTGTCTAAAAGCTATTTGCAAATGCCTTTTAAAATAAAACAAGTAAATAAAAATGTTTTTCCGGAGGAGGCCGCCACCGGTTAGGCCCAAAGTCCCAGCTAGCAGCAGCCTACCACCCCGGTATAACCAAACCCTAACCCGCCTAGCACCACCTCGCATGCCATGATGACAAACCACACACAATAAATTCGTGCGCATAGGACGACCGCAACCGCACGCAGCGAGAACCACATGGTGGAGAAGATCCAATTCCCCAGCGACCCGATCGATCCCCTTGTCCCATCGTCACCTACCCCGTGAGCGCCGCCTCCCTTGCTCCATCCTAGGCACCACCACCGCCTCCTCCTGGCCATGACCCTCCCCTGCTCCTTGCCTCGACCTCGCTCCTCTGGACGCCCTCCTTCCATGTGGAGCCACCTCTCCACCATGGACGCCTGCCTCTCCTCCTCGCGCTACAGGTTCCACGAGCAGCACCGCTCCTCGGACTTCTCCCTCTTCGTCCATGGTCTGCAGAAGCTCCACCGCAGGCTACGCCCAGCCCGCCGTTATCTTGCAGGAACCGCGTGTTGCTGCGTCGACATCCGCCGCCTGCGCCGTCTGCATCGCTGTGAGGCCCGACCCTCCTCTGTAGCAGCTCGAGCCCGAGTACCTTCTCCCCGTTCTACGCGGCTCCGGGCTCTACATCGACCCCACCTATGCCTCTCTCGGCCACGCCTTGCAGGTGCTGGTTCATCTCAGACACTGTCGACCGCCCCTCTGTGCTGTGAAGCCGGCCTCCTCTGCTTTGACCTGCAGGCCACCCTTTCCTGAGCCCCTGCGACGCTGTTCGTGCCTGTGCCCCGCCGCTAGGTGGTGCCCCGTTTCCTTCGTGTCTGTCTCCCGTGGATATACTCGTCCAGTGACATGTCCCGGCACCCAGTACAAGTTCTGCTGCCAAGCTCTTCGAGTCCCTGCGAGTGCCCCTACATGTGTGCGTGTTTGTGAGATTACCATGGCCTACACCGAGATAGACACGATGTCGTCTAGATGGAGCCAACGAGACCGATTCGTTGATGACGCACCAAGACGATCCGCAACCTCCACAAGGGACATCGTGTCGCCACCATGATCTCCTACAGGGATTCGAAGACCCCGATCCCAAAGTCCGAAGACCGATCCCAGCAAGCCTGAATCTGAACCCTTGGCGATCCCCAAGATCTTCGACCCTCGATGTGTGAACCCTATCTGAGCCCTATTTTTATAAATGATATATACTTGCTGCACTAGATCATTCATCTCGCATACATATCATTGTTGTTGGGGGTATTTAGGCGATTCACCTAAATTAAATATGGAGACTATATGAGGGTTATTCTAGTCTTATACTGGCCCCATTTAAATTTGTGTAGCGAATCGTTGCCATACTTTGCCTTGCTAACTCAACATTTAATTTGCGGGGTAGATAAACAAATTAAACCATAATATTTAACTGTCGGTATCCCGATACCACTTAATATTGCTAAGATAGAACGCATATTGCCATGCCATGCATCATACCATAAACATGTCGGATCTCCTGCATATTATTAAATATCGCATCGGGTGTTCTTTCTAGTGTTTGCTCCTTCACCAGATAGGACAATGAGTGATTGCGAGTTGCGATAAGCCTTCGATCACCGACTTTGTCTCACAGGCGAGCATTCTCCCCTTCTACCTATTTTGCATTTATAGTCTTTACTTCCTTCCTTTGATATATTGCTATCCTTATTATCGATGCTTTAGTACCGTTCCCTTAATTTACTTTCTCTACTATATTTCCTTGGTTATCCTATTGCCTTTGTTTGAGTAGCTAGCTTTAACCTTGCGAGTCGTAGCGCCTGCTTAGGTCAGCTGCCCGCTCTCATACAGGTGCACCGTGATAACCGGGTATGGTTGATACTAAGATAATTAAATTGGTGATGTTGGTTATGGTTATGGTTTCACCTAATGATAAGGCACTAGCAAGGACCACCTTTGGGAACTGCTTGAGCCGACCTAGGACCCGTTCGTTCTACGATACTAGTTCTGAGTTGATCGCGTTAACCAAACATGGGGGGCCCTGGGATCCCCCCTCAACTACCGACGCTATTCGTTTATCCAGAGCGTCAGAAAATTGGTTTTCCATTTGGTGCATACGCATAATATGTCCTCGGATATGGGTGAGTTGATATGTCTTTGGACTTGGTGATGATATGATTTGGTGGACAGCTTGGGCATTGCATACATAAAAGTGGTACATGCCGGCGGTTCAAGGGGAGCTCTACAAGTTATCTTCTAGGGCCGTTCGGTATAGTAGGCGCAAACGCTGTGCCTTCCTTGAGAATCGTCGTACCTCTTGGTTGGTTCCCCACAGTAGGTGATACCTCTGGATACGCGCGTAGTTATGGGATAGTTCTTGTTGTGAGATTTGGAAGGCACGCATATTATGTTGCTAGAAGGATTGAACATGCGTTTGGGTATAGTAGTGCACCCCTGCAAGGTAAATCATTTTGAGAAGCCATGTGTCCACGGTTATGGATGCCTCAGTAGTATGGTGTCATGATCATAGACAACGCCATTAATGTTTTGCCTCTAATAATATGATTAGTAATTAGCCTTATCAACTAAACACATGCTTAACTAAAATTGCCACTGTGTGTTCCGCAAGAGGACTTCTCGACTGGTCTTCAAGGGGGAAATCTTCGGTTGGGTTATGCTTGGTGTTATATTATAGTTACTGTATATCGCTCTCTTACCTCGCTCTAATAGCTGAAGTTGTAGTGTGTCTCTATAAGTTAGATAGTGCAAGCTTTGCTGCCGCTAAGCCCACCATACTGTGTAGGCGAGGACCGCCGAATTCTAGCCTTGCCGTGTATTGGCCTCAGTACTGACCGCTCTCTTTTTGTTTTTCCTTTACCCTTTGTGGGCACCCCTTTGGCTTTGACAGGTATGAGATGGACGACGTTAGCAAGGTTACCCTTCCACCTTGGCCTGGGCAGGGTTTATGGACACCACTTGGTTATTCTTCAGGACTCTTAGTCCAATTTGGTTCTTGTCCGTACTCGAACACTATTTTGCTTTCTTCGAGATTTGTATCTTCGAATTGTATCATTTGTATTCTTGACTCGTAGAGTCATTGTTGTATATATATGTTTCTTGTGGACTATGTTGTAAACTACTGTGATGTAACTACTTATAATCAAACCTCACCCACACGAAAGTGTCTGGTGGGCATCTTTGAATCGTTTCTATGCGGGTTTTGGCGGGAAATGCTAAGATTTGCATAGACCCGATTCTGGGCATTACAAGTGGTATCAGAGCAAAGGTTTACGATACTCCACTGGTCCAGCCTGTAGGTTAACCTTGCCAATGGTCAATGTCTAGTGTCAAAACTATTTTGCTACACATGCGTTAGATAGATCTGATTAGTTCTGATTTTACTCCTCACCTCCATTCTTTCTCCTCTTATCTTTGTGTGTTTTAATCTAATCTCATACCTTCTTCAAGTATAGGATTTCCCGTGGTTGGGTTTCCATTGTACCTTTAGGGTTTCGCTTCCTTCCTTTTGGAATGGTGGTGCTACATCCGGATTTTTCTCTATTTGATCCCTCTTCATGTGTTTTGGTGTTTTGCGACTTTTGAGATAGCGACATCGTCATCTTTTTGAATCTTTGTTAATACAGATTGCCAAGATCTTCAATCTTAATTCTGAGAGTTTAGTTACACGATCCTCCTATTCTTGTACAGAGTAATGCTTAGAGTGCGGGATGGAGTCGCGACCATACCACTACTCTTATCATTAACTTTGGGCATTGAACATGAGGATTAATGTCACTACTACTCCTTTGAAAGTTAGAGATGACCCTATGACCTCTTTCTTCCTCCTTTGTCTCTCTGGAGTGTTCTTCTGAAGAACGTGAGCAACAAGCTTTGTTAGTGGTGTCGACAAGTTCAAGACGGAGCGAGAATTCTTGTTAGTGGTGTCACGACCATCAACCTGACGCAAGAAGAACCGATCATCAAACCCTCTTCCCCCCAGTGTCTTTGCTTGGATCTCGGGACGAGATCCTTTGTTAGTGGTGTCGAGTTGTAATGCCCGGGAAAATATCCCCAATTAGATTTGCCTGTTATTTGATTTTGTGCATCATCATGTCATCGTGCATATTTTGCCTGAAATATTTTCGCCAAAAGCCTATTTTTTTATAATTATCCCCTCCTTTATTTCAAATTAAAACCCAGGTATTTTCCGGATCATTTTTTTGTCTAAAAGCTATTTGCAAATGCATTTTAAAATAAAACAAGTAAATAAAAATGTTTTTCCGGAGGAGGCCGCCACCGGTTAGGCCCAAAGGCCCAGCTAGCAACAACCTACCACCCCGGTATAACCAAACCCTAACCCGCCTAGCACCACCTCGCACGCCACGCTGCCAGACCACTGATACGTCCAAAACGTGTCTACTTTCCGGAACACTTTTGCTATTGTTTCTCTTCTAAACTTGTGTGATTTGGATGCAACTAACACAAACTGATGCTGTTTTCAGCAGAATTGCCTTGGTGTCTAGTTTTGTGCAGAAAATCAACTATCAGGAAAAATCCCGGAAAATATGCGAAAAATCCTATTTCACCAGAAGACTCCCGGAGCCAGAATACGAGACGGAGTGGGGCTGGGGCCCAGCCACACCACTTGGCCGTGCGGGCTGGGTCTGGTCGCGCCAGGGGGTGGTCTGGCTACCCTAGACACCCCTCGGTCTCCCTCTTCGTCTATAAGATGCCTTCTAACCTAAAAACTCATGGGGGGGGGTCCATGTTTTTCCAGAAGGAGTTCCGCTCCGCCACCACCACCAGATTCCATGAAACAGCTCGAGAAACTCTATTCTGGCACCCTACCGGGACAGGGAATTGGAGGAGATCATCGCCATCATCATCACCATCGCTTCTCCATCAACCATCCATGTTTTCCCCATCTATGAGTGAGTAATCCCCCGCTGTAGGCTATGGGGATGGTAGGGATTGGATGAGATCGTTCATGTAATGGCATCAGATTGTTAGGGCATGGTTCCTAGTATCTTCTATTAGTGCTTTATGACTTAGTCGCGACTTGTTATGCTTAATGCTTGTCACTAGGGCCCGAGTGCCATGATTTCAGATCTGAACATGTTATTGATTCATTATGATAGTATTGTTTATGGTCTGACCTGCAAGTTGTATACACACATTGTTGTCCGGAACCAATGGCCCCGAAGTGACAGAAATCGGGATAACTAGAGGGAATGGCTTTGATGTGAGGATTACATGTGTTCACGGAGTGTTAATGCTTTGCTCCGGTGCTCTATTAAAAGGAGCACGTTAATTGCCAGTAGTTCCCTTGAGGCCCCGCTGCAAACGGGCTGGCAGGACAAAAGATGTTATGCAAGTTCTCATTGCGAGCACGTATGACTATATATGGAACACATTCCTAGGATTATCTAGTACTTGGATGCTTTATCTTATTTATCTGCAATTTCCCTTTGTTCTGATTGCTATGTGAATTGTCTTGTCCATGCAACGCCCATCCATCCATCCCTAAGCCTACTGCACTCGAATCTTCCTATTTACTGGTGTTGTTACTACTGTCTTTACTTTACTACTGCTGCTACTTTACTATTCCTACTGCAAAACTGTTGCTACTGATAAACTACTGTGAGCAAGATTGTTTCCAGGTGCAGCTGAATTGACAACTCAGTTGTTAAGGCTTATAAATATGCTTTGGCTCCCCTTGTGTCGAATCAATAAATTGGGTTTCACTTCCCTCGAAAATACTGCGATACACCCCCTACACTTGTGGGTCATCAAGACTATTTTCTGGCACCGTTGCCGGGGAGCATAGCTTTATTTATCAAGTTCACTTGGATTCATTATTGTTCGCTGCCATCCATCCATCATGGGAAAGTCTCATGATGGCAAGGTTCCTATTCTACCATCCACTACAAGAAGAGGTACGGTTCTGAACACCTCTGTTGCTCTTGATTCACCATCTGTTATGAGTAAGATCATTACACCACCAAATACACATGCTACACACACTGCTACTACTGCTGAATCTGAAACTTTTGATACTTATGATGCTGCTTCTATTGTGCTTGATAAGAGTGGTTCATTAGGTCCTTTCCTAGATGCTACGATTGCTAGAACTATAGCTGGAAATACTGAAACTCCTAATGAAGACACTACTACACCTGTTAGTTCACCTGAGTCTACTGAGAGATATGATATTGAAGACGGTTATTTTGAGATGACCGATGAATTTATTAAAGAATGTAAAAACACCCATGATAGGAGCGCTGCTAAGAGTCATCTTGAGAGGCGTACTATTATACCCAAATTGTCTCCTAATGGTAAGTTTGCTGCTTCTCCCATAAACATTAAAGATAAATATTATGATTTCTCTCTTTATCTATCCTACATAGCTATTGTTGAGAAAGAACCTTTCTGTGGGACTAAGAATGAGAGTGCGGTAGCACATATGACTGAGCTTTCTACCATGAGTGGCCTTTTTTCTAATGATATTAAGATGCGTACTTACTTTGTTGCTAAGATTTTCCCCTTTTCATTGAAAGGAGAAGCTAAAACTTGGTTTAGTAATTTACCTCCTGGATCTATTGATAGCCCTGATTGCTTGATTAGTACTTTCCTGCAGAAATATTTTCCTCCTAGTGATAGACATGCTATTTTGCAGGAACTTTTTGATTTTAAATAGGGAGAAAAAGAGATATTGCCTGAATCATGGGCAAGGTTTTGTGCTTTGATTCATGCACAGGCTGGAAGTCCATTACCTAAGAATGAGCTTCTTGATATATTTTATAATAGACTAACTGAAGAATCTAGGACATACCTAGATAGTTGTGCTGATTGTGTTTTCAGGATTAGGACTCCCAAGGAAGCTGAGGAATTAATGGCTAAAATAAGCAAGAATTATGAAGACTAGACTCCTCCTGAACCAGCTATATCTGAAATAATTATACCTGAACCAACTATTCATGTGCCTATTCCAACATCAAAGAAGAGGGGAGTTATTAAATTAAATGATGAAGTGATGAAGGAAGCTAAGAAATGTCTTAAGGAGAAGGGAATTAAAGCTGCAGATGTCAAGAATTTACCTCCTATAGAAGAATTATGTAAGCCTATCCCCTACTCATCCACTATTGAGGTACACTCTCTCCAACACTTTGATGAAGGTGGTATCCCTTACTCTAAACCTCTTGATCAATGCTTAGAAGAATTTGATATTTTCATTGTTAAGCAAGATAATTTTAATAAAAGGGTGCAAAATCATCTAATGGACAACACTAGAGCTATTGTTGAGTTAAAAGATATTGTGGAAAGAACCTCTAATGATGTTAAAATGATTGTTAAACACTTTCAAATGGTTCAAACTCAAATAGATCAACTCATTAAAGTGCAAAAAGACTTGCTAGTTAACGTTGCCAAAGAAAAACATGCTTATGAAATTAGAACTAGAAGTGGTGCTGCTACCCAAGATCCTCTATATCCAGAGGGGCATCCCAAAAGAATTGAGCAAGATTCTCAACAAGCTGAAAATAGTGGCTCTACTCGTCAGAAAATGAAAAGGAAACATAAAACTATTATAGAACACTCTGATACGTCCAAAACGTATCTACTTTCCCGAACACTTTTTGTTGTTGTTTCTCCTCTATCCTTGTATGATTTGGATGCAACTAATGCGAACTAACGCTGTTTTCCGCAGAATTACCTTGGTGTCTACTTTTTGTGTAGAAAATCAACTATCAGGAAAAATCCCGAAAAATACGCCAAAAATCCTATTTCGCCCGAAGACTCCAGGAGCCAGAATACGAGACGGAGAGGAGCCCTGGGGTGGCCACACCACCTGGTAGCGTGGGCCAGGGCAGGCCGCGCCAGGGGGTGGTGTGGGCCCCCAGGCACCCCCTCGTCCTCCCTCTTCGCCTATAAGGAGCCTTCTGACCTAAAAACTTTGGGGGGTTCGACGTTTTTCCAGAAGGAGTTCCGCTCCGCCGCCACCACCAGATTCCACGAAACAGCACCAGAAACTCCATTCTGGCACCCTGTCGGGACGGGGAATTGGAGGAGATCATCGCCATCATCATCACCATCGCTTCTCCATCGACCATCCATGTTTCCCCCATCTATGAGTGAGTAATCCACCGCTGTAGGCTATGGGGATGGTAGGGATTGAATGAGATCATTCATGTAATGGCATCACATTGTTAGGGCATAGTGCCTAGTATCTCTATTAGTGCTTTATGACTTTGTTGCAACTTTGTTGAGCTTAATGCTTGTCACTAGGGCCCGAGTGCCATGATTTCAGATCTGAACTTATTATTGATTAATCATGATAGTATTGTTTTGGGTCTTATCTACAATTTGTTTACACACGTCGTTGTCCGGAACCTATGGTCCCGAAGTGACAGAAATCGGGGTAGCCGGAAGGGAAAGGCTTTGATGTGAGGATCACATGTGTTCATGGAGTGTTAATGCTTTGCTCTGGTGCTTTATTAAAAGGAGCAGCTTAATTGCTAGTAGTTCCCTAGAGGCCCCGCTGCAAATGGGCTGGCAGGACAAAATATGTTGTGCAAGTTCTCATTGCGAGCACGTATGACTATATATGGAACATATGCCTAGGATTGTCTAGTACTTGGGTGCTTTATCTTATTTATCTGCAATTGCCCTATGTTCTGATTGCTATGTGAATTGTCTTATCCATGCAACGCCCGTCCATCCATCCCTATGCCTACTGCACTCGAATCCCACTGTTTACTGCTTTTGTTACTACTGTCTTTGCTTTACTACTACTGCTGCTTTACTATTCCTACTACAAAACTGTTGCTACTGATAAACTACTGTGAGCAAGATGTTTTCCAGGTGCAGCTAAATTGACAACTCAGTTGTTAAGGCTTATAAATATTCTTTGGCTCCCCTTGTGTCGAATCAATAAATTGGGTTTCACTTCCCTCGAAAATACTGCGATACACCCCCTATACTTGTGGGTCATCAAGACTATTTTCTTGCGCCGTTGCCGGGGAGCATAGCTTTATTTGTCAAGTTCACTTGGATTCTCTATTGTTCGCTGCTTTCCATCCATCATGGGTAAGTCTCGTGATGGCAAGGTTCCTATTTTACCATCCACTATAAGAAGAGGTACAGTTCTAAACACCTCTAATGCTCTTGATTCACCGTCTGTTCTGAGTAAGTTCCTTACACCACCACATACACATGCTACACACACTGCTACTACTGCTGAATCTGAAACTTTTGATACTTATGATGCTGCTTCTACTGTGCTTGATAAGAGTGATTCATGCACAGGCTGGAAGTCCATTACCTAAGAATGAGCTACTTTATATATTTTATAATGGACTAACCGAAGAATCTAGGACATACCTAGATAGTTGTGCTGATTGTGTTTTCAGGAATAGGACTCCCAAGGAAGCTGAGGAATTAATGGCTAAAATAAGCAAGAATTATAAAGATTGGACTCCTCCTAAACAATTTACACCTGAAGTAATTGTGCCTAAACTATCTATTCCTATGCCTATTCCAACATCAAAGAAGAGAGGAGTTATTGAATTAAATGATGAAGTGATGAAGGAAGATACGAAATGTCTTAAGGAGAAGGGAATTAAAGCTACAGATGTCAAGAATTTACCTCCTATAGAAGATTTATGTAAACCTATTCCCTATTCACCCACTATTGAGGTACACTCTCTCCAACACTTTGATGAAGGTGATATCCCTTACTTGAAACCTCCTGATCAATGCTTAGAAGAATTTGATATCTTTATTGTTAAGCAAGATAACTTTAATAAAAGGGTGCAAAATCATCTAATGGAAAACACTAGAGCTATTGTTGAGTTGAAATATATTTTGGAAAGAACCTCTAATGATGTTAAAATGATTGTTAAACACTTTCAAATGGTTCAAACTCAAATAGATCAACTCGTTAAAGTGCAAAACGATTTGCTAGTTAATGCTGCTAAAGAAAAACATGCTTATGAAATTAGAACTAGAAGTGGTGCTGCTACCCAGGTTCCTCTATATCCCGAGGGGCATCCCAAAAGAATTGAGCAGGATTCTCAACAAGCTGAAAATAGTGGTTCTACTCGTAAGAAAAGGAAAAAGAAACATAAAACTGTTGTAGAACCCTCTGAACCTACTATAGATCCTAATAGTATATCTATCTCTGATGCTGAAACTGAAAGTGGTAATGAAGAAAATGAAGTTCCTAATGAAGAAAAAGTTGAAGAAGAACCTGAAAACCACAATAAGACTACTAAATACACCAAAGAAGATTTTATTGCTAAGAAACATGGTAGTGAGAGGGAACCTTGGGTCCAAAAACCTATGCCTTTCCCTGATAAGAAACACAAGTCAAAGGAAGATGAACACTATAATAAGTTTTGTGAGTGGATGAAACCTTTATTCTTGCAAATTCCTTTGACTGATGCTATTAAATTGCCTCCTTACTCAAAGTATATGAAGGATATTGTCTCGAATAAAAGGAAGATCCCTAATGAAGAAATTTCTACTTTGCTTGCTAATTATTCCTTTAATGGTAAGGTTCCTAAGAAACTTGGAGACCCGAGGATTCCAACTATCCCTTGCTCTATTAAGAATAGTTATGTTAGAACTGCTTTATGTGATTTGGGAGCAGGAGTTAGTGCCATGCCTTTTTCTCTCTATAAGAGACTTCAACTTGAAAAACTAATACCAACTGATATATCTTTGCAAATGGCTGATGAGTCTACCACTATTCCTGTTGGTATATGTGAGGATGTACCTGTTCAAGTGGCTCATAATTGGTTGATATTAACTGATTTTGTTGTGCTTGAAATGCCTGAAGATGATAATATGTCTATTATTCTTGGGAGACCTTTTCTTAATACTACAGGAGCTGTTATTAATTGTAATCAAGGAAAGGTGACCTTCAATGTCAATGACAAGGAACATACTGTCTATTTACCCAAGAAGATTGAAAGGACTTATGGTTTAAATTCAATTGAACATGTTGAAGGCATTCAAGTTGGAGAAATATATTGTCCCATACCAAAAGAAAAATTTGAAACTATTATGATTGGGACCATTGCTATCAAGGTTGAGGTAACATAATCATTAGTGGAATACAAAGTTTTGTCTCATATGCAATTGTTTTGGTAGCAAGACTTGATCAACCTTGCTAACAAAAGGATTCCATTGAACAAAACAATGTTTTCATTATGATTATCTCCGCTTATTTCTATTCTTTGCATTCTAGTTTTTGTTTTCGTTTAGTTTTCTTTTTCTTTTTGTTGTTAGTTGCTTGCATGCTAGAACTTCTGTAGTTCTAGACTTATTTTTGTCCTTGCATCATGTTTCCAAAAAGAAAAAAATCTATCTGTCAGAAAAATCATTCTTCTATTTCTGAAAAATGCCCAAAAATAAAGTGTCTCGAAAAATTCCAGAAAATTCATATTAAATTTTTACATGAAAAAAGGGGTAGAGGAGTACCTGGTAGGTACCAGGGGGGCCACCAGGCAGGCACACCACATGGTGGCGCGGCCAGACCTGGGTGGCGCCATGCCCTAGTGCAGGCCACCCCTGGCCCCCCACTACCTCTCTCTCCTGCCACTTTCTTCTCTCTCCCGAGTAAGCTCCAGTTCATAGCTCGAAATCGCGTTCTCTCTGTGCTTGCCCTCGATTTCTTCGATCTCTTTGCTCAGCCCATCTTTCTTTCTGAAATTTGGAGCAATTGTTCCTTGGTATGTGAGTCCTCCCCTTGTCCAAGTAGATTTGTGTTTAGTGGATTGTATGTTGAGTATTTTGCTGCTGTAGGTGACTGGTTTTGAGGGCTTGTAAGCTTGTTTGACGCTTAGAGATATAGTTTTGATGCATGTTTAGGCCTCTTGCTAGTCCCTGTGAGTAGAATCCTTCATTATATTTACTTTGCAATCACTTGTTTAATAGGTGTTTAAATTTCAGAATAGAAGATGAGTGAACACCACCTAAACCAACATGAGCTTCGGGTGCCTGATGTCATGAAGGCCCACCGGGAAGAGGAAGTTTTTCCCTCCATTTATCCATGTTCCGAGTTCATGAGAGTTGCAGGAATTCTACAAGATTTCCACACTTTGGTTTCTAATGCGGGGTTAGAGCACTTTTTGGAAGACAAACCTTGTCAATTTGTGAAGCTAACCATGTCTGTGGTGCAGGATTTCAAATTTAGTCACTCTTTTCCTAACCCCATGGTCCATTACAAAATTTACAATATTGCTGTCAATCTTTCTCTTGATGATTTTTGTGCACCTATTAAGGTACCTTAATGGGGATCATGTAAGAGGATTAAAGAGAGACCGGAACCACTCATGGATTTATACGTAAAAATTTGTCAAGGGAGTAGCTTCTCGATGGAGAATGGAAAAATCCGTAACATTCATCTCCCCTCCATTCGCTACTTCGCCTACTTTATTGCCAAGTGTGTTCTTGCTAGGAAAACTGCCAATAAGTTATCTTTGTTTGATCTAGCATTTATCTCTGCTGCTCTTAGATGAGATAGGTCTTACAATTTGGGTGCTTTGATAACCTTCCGTCTTGCTGCTAACCGTGAGATCGGTGGAATTTGTGGAGGCCTCATTGCTTCTCGTTTGCTAGCATTGCATGGTTTAGTGCCTCATCATCTAGACCTACAGTTTCCCATAGAGAGGCTTGATTTTAATTCCATGGTACAGCATAAATTTATTTCCTCGTGGGCTAGTTTGTGTGAGTTGTCTTATGAAATAACCTTTCTCAAAGCTGGTTGGAGAAAGAGCAAGTCCGAGCGTGTTGTTCTTTTGCCTACACCTGTTTTGTTTAACCTTGATAACAGGGAAGGATGGTCCCTCACCGAGGAGGAGCTTGACACGTACTTGGGAGAGCTCTCCCAACAGGAGCAGGACACTAGAAGGGAGGTCACTGATGATTCGGTCCAGCCCTCGAATGAGGGAGAGTCTTCATATCAGCAACCCGCTTATGATTGGGGAGCTTCTTCTTCCTCTCATGGGCCCGGTTACGACCATTCTTACCAAGATCCGCCCGCTTGGAACCCCTATTCTTACATGGATTGATACCCACTTAGGCCAAAAGCCTAAGCTTGGGGGAGGTACGCCGACACCGCACTCATCTCCATATCATGTTGCGTCGGTTCTTTGTATATTCATGTTTTCGTTCTCTTTTTAGTTTTCGTTCTTCTTTGCTTTTGCTTTCTAAAAACACAAAAAGACCAAAAATATTTCTGTTGTTTCTCTTTGGTTTGTTTCTTCTTTTTTCTTTGGTTTGTTTTTCCCTTTTTTCTTTGTTTAAACTATTTGAAAAACCCAAAAAGATTTTTCTTTGCTTGTTTTTCTCTTTTGGTTCTTGTTTAAAAATCGAAAACACCAAAAATATTTGTCGTTCTTCTTTGGTTTTTGCGAGTTGGCTACAAGGTTCGGCAGTTCTCAGTGGATTATTGGCTTCATATTATTATTCAAGCCACACAAGTGAAGAGCAATAATGAGGATCAATGACAACTTGAGGCGTGGTAAGAGGCTGGTAATGAACTCTATTTGTTTTCATTTTTGTACATATACTCATCATTGTGAGCTTGCTTAGTCCGTTCATGTAGAGTATATGTTTTCTTTGGATGCTTAGTAGTTCTTGCTTTCTTGTGATTAGATCCAGCTCGCTAATAGTTTGTAGCATGTCTCATGAATGTTTGCTTGCATTACTCTATTCATAAATTGGTATGACACTGTGGTATCCTCCTCTGAATATTTCATTTGATCGACTTGGCACATGCTCACGCATGCACATGACTATAATAATCAGTTAAGCCTTGACGAATTATTTTGCCTTGAGGATCTGGAATCATTTTCATGCCATGAGTAGTCTTGTTTTGTTGTAAGCATGATAATGGTAGCTATTGCTCTCTTGTTTGTCGCTCCCTTACTATTGCTAGCCTTCATTTCCACTGAGTGTTTTACTCATGTTTTCAAATCCCTAAACCAAATATTTCCAAAGTGTCCACCATACCTACCCATTAGCATCATTTGCTACTTCAGTGCATATTCAATATGATTTGTTTTCTTCCGAATAAAATGTTTGCTTGTTATGAGAAAGTTAGTTAGTAAAGCTCTCATGAACTTGATGGCAAACTTTATTTTCTGCACTTAATAAACCTGAACCATTGCGTCCTTCTTTGTTGTGCATATGCTTGTGCTTTATGAGTTGAAGTTAGTAGAACCATGTATCATGGGGACCGCTTTCAGCGCTTCATAGGTACTTTGTACTTAGTTGATATCATGTTATTTTGCTTATGGATCTCGGCGGTGTGAAATAAAAGTGGAACTTGTAAGATCATGGAGTTTGTATGTATGTTAGAGAAACGCTTGGGCCGCTAGCCTAAGCCATGCCTAATCATGGTGGAAACTTGCAGCATAACCATAATGAGCATTCTATGAAGCATCCTCAATAAAAATATATGCACATAGTAAATAAAAAGATCGCTGAGATGCTCATGTCTGCTTGCCTTGTATTTTGATTATGGGATAGCTCCCGTGTCATGTGCAAGGGGTACCCCGTTGGCGGTTCTCTATGATATGTATATACTTACAATGACAAGAGCTTACTTGTGACTGAAGTTGAGTAGCATGAGGATCGGTCTTCGTAAGTAAGGGGCATGAGACTTCAATTTATAACTTGTCAAGCATATCCACTTAGTTGAGTCACTTTCACCTTAACCACATTAAATATGCTTATGATAGGGGCAATGAGAGATCAAAGCTAACGAGTACCATACTTTCAGCATTTGGAAGCCTTTCAAAATTATTCAAAACCTTTTTCTTCTACTCGTTGAGTCTCCACATATTCTTTGAGCACCTTCTTGAGAGCATAGTTGTCATTCTTTATGTTTGTTTCATTACTTGATTATTCATGTTATGACATTGATGCTTGTATCTTTGATATCTTTACTTCTAGTCATCACTTGAACTTCAGAGGTGCCTTGACATTCATAATCCAAGGCAAGCGAGATACCACTCTATCATACCTTTCTATGAGCATTGTAATGTTGCTTATGTTTGTGCTTCGTGTTACTTATTATTCTTGAGTTGGAATCTCTTCATAGCTTGCAATGACTATTAAGTAGACTCAGTTGCATACTCTTTATTATGAATTGTCTAAGTAGTTGATCACATTGCTAAGATTATTTACATCATATGAAGCAAATGTGTTCGTGAAAGTTCTTTTATCGCACTCTGTTTTCAACTGAATTGCTTGAGGACAAGCAATAAGCTAAGCTTGGGGGGAGTTGATACGTCCAAAACGTATCTACTTTCCCGAACACTTTTGCTGTTGTTTCTCCTCTATACTTGTGTGATTTGGATGCAACTAATGCGAACTAACGTTGTTTTCAGCAGAATTGCCTTGGTGTCTACTTTTTGTGCAGAAAATCAACTATCAGGAAAAATCCCGGAAAATACGCCAAACATCCTATTTCGCCCGAAGACTCCAGGAGCCAGAATACGAGACGGAGAGGAGCCCTGGGGTGGCCACACCACCTGGTGGCGCGGGCCAGGCCAGGCCGTGCCAGGGGGTGGTGTGGGCCCCCCAGGCACCCCCTCGGCCTCCCTCTTCGCCTATAAGGAGCCTTCTGACCTAAAAACTTCGGGGGGTTCGACGTTTTTCCAAAAGGAGTTCCGCTCCGCCACCACCACCAGATTCCACGAAACAGCACCAGAAACTCCGTTCTGGCACCCTGCCGGGATGGGGAATTGGAGGAGATCATCGCCATCATCATCACCATCGCTTCTCCATCGACCATCCATGTTTCCCCCATCTATGAGTGAGTAATCCCCCACTGTAGGCTATGGGGATGGTAGGGATTGGATGAGATCGGTCATGTAATGGCATCAGATTGTTAGGGCATAGTGCCTAGTATCTCTATTAGTGCTTTATGACTTTGTTGCAACTTTGTTGAGCTTAATGCTTGTCACTAGGGCCCGCGTGCCATGATTTCAGATCTGAACTTATTATTGATTCATCATGATAGTATTGTTTTGGGTCTTATCTACAAGTTGTTTACACACGTCATTGTCCGGAACCTATGGTCCCGAAGTGACAGAAATCGGGATAGCCGGAAGGGAAAGGCTTTGATGTGAGGATCACATGTATTCACGGAGTGTTAATGCTTTGCTCCGGTGCTTTATTAAAAGGAGCACCTTAATTGCCAATAGTTCCCTAGAGGCCCCGCTGCAAATGGGCTGGCAGGACAAAATATGTTGTGCAAGTTCTCATTGCGAGCACGTATGACTATATATGGAACATATGCCTAGGATTGTCTAGTACTTGGGTGCTTTATCTTATTTATCTGCAATTGCCCTATGTTCTGATTGCTATGTGAATTGTCTTGTCCATGCAACGCCCGTCCATCCATCCCTATGCCTACTGCACTCGAATCCCACTGTTTACTGCTTTTGTTACTACTGTCTTTGCTTTACTACTACTGCTGCTTTACTATTCCTACTACAAAACTGTTGCTACTGATAAACTACTGTGAGCAAGATGTTTTCCAGGTGCAGCTGAATTGACAACTCAGTTGTTAAGGCTGATAAATATTCTTTGGCTCCCCTTGTGTCGAATCAATAAATTGGTTTCACTTCCCTCGAAAATACTGCGACACACCCCTTATACTTGTGGGTCATCACCCTCTGAACCTGCTATAGATCCCAATAGTATATCTATTTATGATGCTGAAAGTGAAAGTGGTAATGAAGAAAATGATGTTCCTGATAAAGAAAAAGCTGAAGAAGAACCTGAAAAGCACACTAAGAATACTAAATACAATAAAGAAGATTTTGTTGCTAAGAAACATGGTAGTGAAAGAGAGTCTTGGGTCAAAAACCTATGCCTTTCCCTGATAAGAAACATAAGTCAAAGGAAGATGAACACTATAATAAGTTTTGTGAGTGGATGAAACCTTTATTCTTGCAAATTCCTTTGACTGATGCTATTAAATTGCCTCCTTACTCAAAGTATATGAAGGATATTGTCTCGAATAAAAGGAAGATCCCTAATGAAGAAATTTCTACTTTGCTTGCTAATTATTCCTTTAATGGTAAGGTTCCTAAGAAACTTGGAGACCCGAGGATTCCAACTATCCCTTGCTCTATTAAGAATAGTTATGTTAGAACTGCTTTATGTGATTTGGGAGCAGGAGTTAGTGCCATGCCTTTTTCTCTCTATAAGAGACTTCAACTTGAAAAACTAATACCAACTGATATATCTTTGCAAATGGCTGATGAGTCTACCACTATTCCTGTTGGTATATGTGAGGATGTACCTGTTCAAGTGGCTCATAATTGGTTGATATTAACTGATTTTGTTGTGCTTGAAATGCCTAAAGATGATAATATGTCTATTATTCTTGGGAGACCTTTTCTTAATACTGCTTGAGCTGTTATTAATTGTAATCAAGGAAAGGTGACTTTCAATGTTAATGACAAGGAATATACTGTCTATTTCCCCTAGAAGATTGATAGGACTTATGGTTTGAATTCAATTGAACATGTTGAGGGCATTCAAGTTGGAGAAATATATTGTCCCATACCATGAGAAAAATTTGAAACTATTATGATTGGGACCATTGCTATCAAAGTTGAGGTAACATAATCATTAGTGGAATACAAAGTTTTGACTCATGAAATTGTTTTGGTAACAAGACCTGATCAACCTTGTTAACAAAAGGATTTCATTGAACAAAACGATGTTTTCACCATGATTATCTCCGCTTACTTCTATTCTATCCTTTTAGTTTTTGTTTTCGTTTAGTTTTCTTCTCTGTTGTTAGTTGCTTGTATGTTAGAGTGTCTTAGAACTTCTGTAGTTCTATCCTTATTTTGTCATTGCATCATTTAAAAAAAAAATCTTTTTCTGTCAGAAAATCATTCATCTATGCCTAAAAATTGCTCAAAAATAAAGTGTCTCGAAAAATTTCAGAAAATTCACATTAAAGTTTTACGTGAAAAAAGAGGAAGAGGAGTGCCTAGAAGGTACCAGGAGCACCCACCAGGCAGGCACACCACCTGGTGGCGCGGCTAGCCCTGGGGCGCGCCTGCCTATGGTGTGGGCCACCCCTGGCCCTCCACTCACTCTCTCACTTGCCACTTCCTTCTCTCTCTCGAGAAAACACCAGTTCATTGCTCAAAATCACGTTCTTGCTGTGCTTGCCCTCGATTTTCCGATCTCCTTGCTCAGCCCATCTTTGCTGCTGAAATTTGGAGCATTTGTTCTCCGGTATGTGATTCCTCCGCTTGTCCAAGCAGATTTGTGTTTAGTGGATTATATCTTGAGTATTGTGCTGCTGTAGGTGACAGGTTATGAGAGCTTGTAAGCTTGTTTGATGCTTAGAGATATAGATTTGATGCATGTTTAGGCCTCTTACAAGTCCCTATGAGTAGTGCCCTTCATTATATTCACTTTGCAATCACTTCCTTAATAGGTGTTTAAATTTCAGAATAGAAGATGAATGAGCATCAACTAAACCAACATGAACTATGGCCGCTTGAGGTTATGAAGGTTCACCAAGAGGAGGAAGTTTTTCCTTCCATTTATCCATGCTCCGAATTTATGAGAGCTGCAGGAATTCTCCAGGATTTCCATACTTTGGTTTCTAATGCAGGATTGGAGCTTTTTGGAAGATGAACCTTGTCAATTTGTGAAGCTAACCATGTATGTGGTGCAGGACTTTCAATTTAGTTACTCTTTGCCTAACCCCATGGTCCATTACAAAATTTACAATATAGTTGTCGACCTTTCTCTCGATGATTTTTGTGCAGCTATTAAGGTACCACAGTGGGGATCATGTGGAAGGATTAAGGAGCGACCTGCACCACTCATGGACTTGTATGCAAAGATTTGCCAAGGGAGCAGCTTCTCGAAGGAGAGCGGGAAAACCCGTAACATTCATCTCCCCTCTATTTGCTACTTTGCCTACTTTATTACCAAGTGTGTTCTTGCTAGGAAAACTGCCAATAAGTTATCTTCTTTTGATCTAGCATTCATCTCTGCTGCTCTTAAACGAGATAGGTCTTACAACTTGGGTGCTTTGATAGCTTTCCGTCTTGCTGCTAACCGCGAGAAAGGTGGAATTTGTGGGGGGCTCATTGCTTCTCGTTTACTAGCATTGCATGGTTTAGTGCCTCATCACCTAGACCTACAGTTTCCCATAGGAAGGCTTGATTTTAATTCCATGATACAACATAAGTTTGTTTCCTCGTGGGCTAGTTTGAGTGAGTTGTCTTATGAAATAACCTTTCTCAAAGCTGGTTGGAGAAAGAGCAAGTCCGAGTGTGTTGTTCTCTTGCCTGCACCTGTTTTGTTTAACCTTGATAACAGGGTAGGATGGTCCCTCATGGAAGAGGAGTTTGATACGTACTTGGGAGAGATCTCTCAACAGGAGCAGGATACTAGAAGGGAGGTCACGGATGACTCGATCGAGCCCTCGAATGAGGGGGAGTCTTCATTTCAGCAGCCTACCTATGATTGTGGAGCTTCTTCTTCTTCCCACGGGCCTAACTACGATCATTCATACAATGACCCGCCTGCTTGGAACCCTTACTCGTATTTGGATTAACACCCACTTAGGCCAAAAGCCTAAGCTTGGGGGGAGGTACGGGCACATCGCACTCATCTCCATATCATTTTGCGTCGGTACTTTGTATATTCATGTTTCATTCTCTTTTGAGTTTTCGTTCTTTCTTTTCTTTTGCTTTCTAAAACACAAAAAGACCAAAAATATTTCTGTTGTTTCTCTTTGGTTTGCTTCTTCCTTTTTGCCTTGGTTTGCTTGGTTTGTTTGAACTATTCGTAAAACCCAAAAAGATTTTGCTTTGCTTGTTCTTCCTTTTTGGTTCTTGCTTTAAAAAAATCAAAAACCCCAAAAATATTTGTTCTTCTTCTTTGGTTTTTTGAGTTTGTTGCAGGCTTCAGCAGTCCTTAGTGGGATTTGGTTTCATATTATTATTCAAGCCACACAAGTGAAGGGCAATAATAAGGATTAATGACAACTTGAGGTGTGGTAAGAGGCTGGTAACAAACTCTATTTGTTTTAATTTTTTTACATATACTCATCATTGTGGGCATGCTTAGTCTGTTCCTGTAGGGTGTATGTTATTTATGGATGCTCAGTAGTTCTTGCTTTCATAAGATTAGTTCCATCTTGCTAATAGTTTGTAGCATGTATTATGAATGTTTGCTTGCATTACTCTATTCACAACTTGGTATGAAACCGCGATATCCTCCTCTCAATGTTTCACTTGAATTGACTTGGCACATGCTCATGCATGCATATGACTGAAATAATCAGTTAAGCCTCGATGAATTATTTTGCCTCATGGGTCTTGCATCACTTTCATGCCATGATTAGTTTTGTTTTGTTGCAAGCATGGTTATGACAGTTCTGGCTCTCCCGTTTGTCACTCCCTCTCTAATTGCTAGCCTTCACTTACACTGAGTATGCTCTCCTCATGTTTCCAATTCCCTAAAACCAAAGATTGCCAAAAGTGTCCACCATACCTACCTATTAGCATCATTTGCTGTTCCGTGCATATTCAACATGCCTTGTTTTCTTCCGAATAAAATGTCTGTTTGTTTTGGGAAAGTTAGTTAGTAAAGCTCTCACGAACTTGATGGCACACTCTATTTCCTTGCACTTAATAAACCTGAACCATTGCGTCCTTCTTTGTTGCGTATATGCTTGCGCTTTATAAGTTGAAGTTAGCAGAACCATGTATCATGGGGAACACTTTCAACATTGCACTGGTACTTAGTACCTCATTGATATCATGTTATTTTGCCTATGGATCCCGGCGGTGTGAAATAAAAGTGGAACTTGTAAGATCATGGAGTTTGTATATGTGTTAGGGAAACGCCTGGGCCGCTAGCCTAAGCCATGCCTAATCATGGTGGAAACTTGCAGCATAACCATAATGAGCATTCTATGAAGCATCCTCAATAAAAATCTATGCACATAGTAAATAAAAAGATCGCTGAGATGCTCATTGTCTGCTTGCCTTGTCATTTTGATTATGGGATAGCTCATGTGTCATGTGCAAGGGGTACCTCGTTGGCAGTTCTCTATGATACGCATATACTTAGAATGACAAGAGCTTACTCGTGACTGAAGTTGAGTAGCATGAGGATCGGTCTTCGTAAGTAAGGGGCATGAGACTTCGATTTATAACTTGTCAAGCATATCCTCTTAGTTGTGTCACTTTAACCTTAACCACTTAAAGGTTCTTATGATAGGGGCAATGAGAGCTCAAAGCTAATGAGTATCATACTTTCAGCATTTGGAAGCCTTTCAAACTATTTAAAACCATTTTCATTTCCTTGTTGAGTCTCCACTCATTCTTTGAGCACTTTCTTGAGAGCATAGTTGTCACTCTTAGTGTAATGTGCTTGCCTTAAAACTTGATTATTTGTGTTATGACTTTGATGCTTGTATCTTTGATATTTTTACTTCTAGTCTTCACCCGAACTTCAGAGGTGCCTTGGCATTCATAATCAAAGGCAAGCGAGATACCACTGTATCATACCTTGTTATGAGCATTGTAATGTTGCTTATATTTATACTTCATGCTACTTATTATTTTTCAGTTGGAATCTCTTCATAGGTTGCAATGCCTATTAAGTAAACTTAATTGCATACTCTTTATTATGAATTGTCTAAGTAGTTGATCACATGCTGAGAATATATACATCATATGAAGCAAATGTGTTCGTGAAAGTTTCTTTTATCGCACTCAATTTTCAACTGAATTGCTTGAGGACAAGCAATAAGCTAAGCTTGAGGGGAGTTGATACGTCCAAAACGTATCTACTTTCCCGAACACTTTTTCTATTGTTTCTCTTCTAAACTTGTGTGATTTGGATGCAACTAACATGGAGTGACGCTGTTTTCAGCAGAATTACCTTGGTGTCTAGTTTTTGTGCAGAAAATCAACTATCAGGAAAAATCCTATTTCACTAGAAGACTCCCGGAGCCAGAATACGAGACGGAGTGGGGCTGGAGCCCAGCCACACCACCTGGTCGTGCGGGCTAGGCCTGGCCGCGCCAGGGGGTGGTCTGGCCGCCCAGACACCCCCTCTTCTCCCTCTTCGCCTATAAGATGCCTTCTGACCTAAAAACTCAGGGGGGGTTCGACGTTTTTCCAGAAGGAGTTCCGCTCTGCCGCCACCACCAGATTCCATGAAACAGCACCAGAAACTCTGTTCTAGCACCCTGCCGGGACGGGGAATTGGGGGAGATCATGGCCATCATCATCACCATCGCTTCTCCATCGACCATCCATGTTTCCCCCATCTATGAGTGAGTAATCCCCTGCTGTAGGCTATGGGGATGGTAGGGATTGGATGAGATCGTTCATGTAATGGCATCAGATTGTTAGGGCATGGTGCCTAGTATCTTCTATTAGTGCTTTATGTCTTTGTTGTGACTTGTTATGCTTAATGCTTGTCACTAGGGCCCAAGTGCCATGATTTCAGATCTGAACATGTTATTGATTCATTATGATAGTATCTTTTATGGTCTTATCTGCAAGTTGTATACACACGTTGTTGTCCGGAACCTATGGCCCCGAAGTGACAGAAATCGGGATAACCGGAAGGGAAAGGCTTTTATGTGAGGATCACATGTGTTCACAGAGTGTTAATGCTTTGCTCTGGTGCTCTATTAAAAGGAGCACCTTAATTGCCAGTAGTTCCCTAGAGGCCCCGCTGCAAATGGGCTGGTAGGACAAAAGATCTTGTGTAAGTTCTCATTGTGAGCACGTATGACTATATATGGAACATCGTCACCTACCCCGCGAGTGCCGCCTCCGTCGCTCCATCCTAGGCGCCGCCACCGCCTCCTCCTAGCCATGACCCTCCCATGCTCCTTGCCTCGACCTCGCTCCTCTAGACGCCCTCCTTCCACGGGGAGCCACCTCTCCACCATGGACGCCCGCCTCTCCTCCTCGTGCTGCAGGTCCCGCGAGCATAGCCACTCCTCGGACTTCTCCCTCTCCGTACATGGTCTGCAGCAAGCTCCACCACAGGCCGCGCCCAGCCCGCCGTTATCTCGCAGGACCCGCGTGTTGCCATGTCGCCATCCGCCGCCTGCGCCGTCTGATACATTGCAAATGTATCTATAATTTTTGATGTTCCATGCTTGGTTTTATCCACTTTCTTGTGTTTTTTCCACACTTTGGAGTACTTTTCATATGATTTCTTGGACTAACCTATTAACAAGAGCCACAGTGCCAGCTGCCTGTTTTCTGCTATTTTTGGTTCCAGGAAAGTCAAAAAATGAATATTCTCGGAATTGGACAGGACAAAAGCCAAAGTGCCTATTTTTTCGGAAGTCATCAGATGCCATAATACGAGACGGAGAGGGGCCAGAGGGCGGCCACACCACCTGGCCGCGTGGCCAGGCTTGGCCCGCGCCAGGGGGTGGTGTGGCCAGCCCAGGCACCCCCTCAGCCTCCCCTTCCGACTATAAGATTCCTTCGGGACAAAAACACTACGGGCCCAATCAAAAATCCACGAAAGAGTCTGTAGCCGCCATCGTCTCTGTCCTTAGATCGGGAGGGATCTGAAGCTCTTCCTGGCACCCTGACGGAGAGGGGAATTCACCCTAGAGGCCTTCTTCATCACCATGCAAGCCTCCAGTGTGATGCGTGAGTAGTTCATACTTGGACTACGGATCCATGTAGTAGCTAGATGGCTGGTTCTCCTCCTTTGTGCTCTCATGTCTAGATCTTGTGAGCTCCGTTCATGATCAAGATCATCTATTTGTAATTCATACATGTTGTGTTTGCGAGGATCCGATGGATATTGAGATGCTATTTCAGATTGATTATTGATTCTATCATGTCTTTGTTATTTGTGATCTTGCATGCTTTCCGTTGTTAGTAGCTATCTTGGCCAAGTAGATGCTAGCAACTCCAAGAGTTAGTATTTATGCTCGATAGTGGGTTCATGCCTCTGGTAATCTGGGGAAGTGACAGAAATCTCTAAGGTACTGGATGTGCTGTTGCTACTAGGGAGAAAACAACAATCCTTTGTTCATAGAACAATCATATTGTTTACTTTACACGAAGTTCGTAAAGAAATAATATGTTCCTTGCAACTTAATACTGGAGGGGGTTCGGATGATAACCTGAAGGTGGATTATTAGTCATAGATGCAGTTGGATGGCGGTCTATGTATAATGTTGTAATGCCCAATCAAGTTCCAAAGGAGTCAAGATGATTAGTATATGCATGTGTTGTTTTCTCGATGTTTGTCAATTGCCCCGCTGTAATTTGTTCACCCAGCATGTTATCTATCTTAAGGAGAGCCACCTCTAGTGAACTATGGATCCCGGTCCTCTTTGTTTTACATACAATCTACAATCTTTTACTGCTCTATGTTTACTTTCTGCAAACTTTTACTTCTTTCCATTCGATACGTTTAATCCTTTGTTTTCCGCAAAACATGGTGAGCTTGACAACCTCATCGCAAGTTGGGGACAAAGTTCTGTGGTTGTGTTGTGCAGGTCTCCACGTTGCTACTAGCACCGGTAGTGCGCCCTGCCAAGGCTCAGCTAGCAACACCTTTGGGGTGTTTCCTTGCTCCTACTGGTTCGATTAAACCTTGGTTTCATAACTGAGGGAAACTTGCTGCTGTGCTCATCATACCGTCCTCTTGGGGTTCCCAACGAGCTCTACATCAACACCGCACCAGCACTTTTCTGGCACCGTACACTGAGCCATCAAGCATTTTTCTGGTGCCGTTGCCGGGGAGTCAAGGACATCTTCAGAAGAGGAGTCCCTCATAACCAATCTCTTTACTTTGTTATTTTTGTTTTTCTTAGTTTCTTTTTGCTTTGTTTGCTTGTTTCTTTATCAAAAAAAACACAAAAAATTAGTTTTACTAGTTTGCTTTCTTATTTGAAAACACACACAAAATTCGTTCCTATCCTAAGTAACCATTATGTCTAGCCTTGCTCCAATCACTATGTCACCCGAAGAAATGATTTTCACTTTTAAACAAGGAATTGAGGAAAGTTTTAAGGAAGCTTGGTCTAGAATCTCTGATCTACATGAATAAACTGAGCCTAAAATGACTCAAAGCTTGTTCCTTAGCAGTTTTTACCTTGGAATTGCTCTTTGCTATAGATATGCTTTAGATGCTGTTGTGGGAGGATATTTCCTCCAATGTAATGAGGATGATGCTATAAATGCTATAAAGAAATTAATCCTCACTTACAACTTGCCTAGCCAAACTGATATTTCCTTCGCAAGAATATTTGCTAGATTGAACACTCTTGAGAGTAGCACTACTGTCTTAAAAGATTGCTATAATACGCTTAGGGAGCATCACAATTATGTTCCAATAAATTCTGAAGCATCAAAGTGGCTCCCTACAGTAAAGATTGAGATAAACACTGAAACTTTTCAAGCCCGCTATGATATCATGTCTGAATTTTATCTTATGCCCAAGGATATTTATGAATCTCTGAATACTTGGGGGCTTACTGAAGGAGGAAAAGAAATATATCTTGCTAATAATACTACCATATTACCTCTTGGAATAGCCGAAGGAGTGTTTACAAAGATCCTTGGGAAAATGATTTCTACTGATTATCTTGTTATTAAATGTGCAGGAAAAGGACAAATTACACTTGGAAGGTCCCTATTAGAACTTCTTGGAGCAATAATAGATGTGGGAAAGGGGACCATGCACCTTTATTCTCCACCAAACAATCATATTTTCCTCAAGGTTAAGAATAAAAGTAAGAGAGGTAAGGGCAAGAAATTTGGTTTTAATGCTTCTTCATTTGAGAACACTTGATTCTTTCTTGCTTCTTATGCCTAACTTAAAGGTGTTAAAGAAAAGTACTTATTGGGAGATAACCCAAAAGTTTTAGATGAGTCTTGAAGTTATTACCTCTATAATAACCGCTCCTTATCCTTTTTCTTTTTCTTTTTGTGCCAAGAGTAACCTCTAGTGAGAGAGAAGTAATGATTGGGAAAGTTGTTGTCCCGAAACAGATTTTTGTGCTTCACCATAAAAATTCGTGTAAAATCTCTGAACGTCTTTTTGAGGCGTGAATTTTTGTACTTTTTACCAAGGTTGTTATCTAACTTTAGTTAGTTCAACACTTTTTGATTTGAGCAACAGAAGGTCTTCGAAAAAATTCATCTTTACCTGCTGGTCTGTTTTGACAGATTTCTGCCATTTTATGCATTTGCTTCTTGTTGGTTCCTCTTTGAGTTCTTTGGGGAATTGAGCTTTTTGAGGGAAGTGCTACAGTAGCTAGTGTTCTAATAGAAGTTTATTTGGTGTTATAACTGAACCTTAAGACTTATTTATCTTGAGTACACTAATGTTGCTAATAAAGATTGTGTGAAGTTTTGTATGAAGGAAAAATTTCACGTGTATGGAAGGAATGAGTAATGAGATGAAGGATGGACTAAAGCTCAAGCTTGGGGATGCCACGCATGTCACCCCAAGAAATATCCAAGAAGTACAAGCGTCAAAGCTTGGGGATGCCCAAGCTATCCCCTTCTTCATCAATAAAAATCCCAGGTTTCTTCCAAACGCTTCATTTTTATTGTTTCATGCACAGTTGTGTTGTTCTTGGAGCGTCTTATTTTTCGTTTTCAATTTTGTTTTTGGTTTGCTGAATAAATTGGTTGGACCTCCTATTTCTTACATTGGTTTTCAAATAGTTTGGTTTGGTTTGGAAAAGAGTAGGAAAGTTCATGCTTATGTGGTAAAAAGAGCTCGTTTTTGACTGTGGCCTATGCTTTGTCATGCCATGCTTGATATTGTTTTGGCTTTATGCTTAGTATTCTTTGCTGTAGCATGACTTGTTATAAACAACTGAGATTGCTTAATGTGCCTTGGATGAATCATGCGTTGTTTTAGCATATTAAAGCATAGTATAGTGGTATTCTCCTTTGATGCTTTATTTGGGTTGACTTGGTGCATGCTCACACCATGTTATGACTATCTCAAGTCACCATAGCCTTTATGATCCTTTAGTTTTCAACTTGTAGTATCACTTTATGCTTTGATCAATGATGTTTTGTCCCTCTGCATGATTATGGCCATTATTGCTCTCTTAGTTTGTCGCTCCCAGTCTTTTGCTAGCCTCCACAACCAAGTTTGAGTTCCACTCATGCATCCAACTCCCTAAACCAAGTTATTCCAAAGAGTCCACCATACCTACCTACTAGCTTATGCTATTCCAAGTATATTCATGCTTTGGTTTACCTTCCAAATTAAACTTGTTATGAGAAAACTAGTGATTAAAGCTCTCACAAACTTTATGGCACACTTTACTTTTCTTGCCCTTAATAAACTCGAACCATTGTGTCTTCTATGTTGTATATGCTTGCACTTATTTGTTGGGAATTAGCAGAACCATGCTTTCATGGGGAACGCTTTCAACATTGCACTTGGTACTTGTACCTAGTTGATATCATGCTCTTTTGTATATGGATGTCGTCGGTGTGAAATGAAAGGGGAGCTTGTAAGTCCATGGAGTTATGTATATATATTAGAGAAACGCCTGGACCGCTGGTCTAATCCATGCTGACATGGTGGAAACCTGCAGCGTAACCATAATGAGCTGTCTATGAATCATTCTTCTTATAAAAAAAGAGTCCTATATTGAGAAAAAAGAGAAAAGATAAAAAAAAAGATTATGAAAAGAGAAAAGAGAGAAAAAAGAACCATATTCCCTTGGTAAATAAGAAGATTGCTGAGATGCTCGTTGTCTGCTTGCCTTGTCATTTTGATATGGGGATTCTTCCGTATCATCAGGCAAGGGGTACCCCGTTGGCGGTTCTCTATGATACACATGTACTTACGATGACAAGAATTTATCGGTGACTAAACTTGAGTAGCATGAGGAGCGTCCCTCGTATACAAGGGACATGAGATTTCTAACTTATACTTCGTCAAGCATGTACACCATAGTTTGTTCGCTTTAACCTTAATCACTTCAAGATGCTTATGATAGGGGCAATGAGAGCTGAAAGCTATAAGTACCATAATTTTTGGAAGCTCTTTATGAGACTTGAATCCCTACTTCCTTTTATAAAAAGGCCTTTCTTCCACCATTATATTGAGTCTCCACCTTCTATCTTTATGCACCTACTTTGAGAGCATAGTGGCCATTCTTAGTTCTATGTGCATTGTCCCAAGACTAGTTTATTGATGCATAACTTGATATTGCTTGTTTTAATATTTTGTATCTAGTCACTCTTATGAACTTTGAAGGTATCCTATGCAATTTATATTTGCTACCCTATTGAGGGACAAGATGAATACTATTATGCTATGTTTTCTTTATGTGAAACAAACAAACGTCTTGCAAAGCATTGTTATTCATGAATCTTTTGTTTGTGTCTTTTCATGTTGCATCATAGTTTCTTTGTCTTATTGCTAGAACTTTGTCTTTCATATTATGATTGAAGTACTATGATCCCAGCTTTGAATGTTTTACAAATACATTGATCAAGTCTTTGATGGTGCATGTCACCTCAAAAATTATTCTTTCTTTTTATCACTTACCTACTCGAGGACGAGCAAGAGTTAAGCTTGGGGATGTTGATACATTGCAAATGTATCTATAATTTTTGATGTTCCATGATTGAAGTACTTTTCATATGATTTGTTGGACTAACCTATTAACAAGAGCCACAGTGCCAGCTGCCTGTTTTCTGCTCTTTTTGGTTCCAGGAAAGTCAGAAAATGAATATTCTCGGAATTGGACGGGACACAAGCCAAAGTGCCTATTTTTCCGGAAGTCATCAGATGCCAGAATATGAGACGGAGAGGGGCCAAAGGGCGGCCACACCACCTAGCCGCGTGGCCAGGCTTGGCCCTCGCCAGGGCGTGGTGTGGCCAGCCCAGGCACCCCCTCGGCCTCCCCTACTGACTATAAGTTGCCCTCGGGACGAAAACCCTAAGGGCTCGATCAAAAATCCACGAAAGAGTCTGTAGCCGCCGTCGTCTCTATCCCTAGATTGGGAGGGATCTGAAGCTCTTCCCGGCACCCTGCCGGAGAGGGGAATTCACCCTGGAGGCCTTCTTCATCACCATGCAAGCCTCCGGTGTGATGCGTGAGTAGTTCATCCTTGGACTACGGATCCATGTAGTAGCTAGATGGCTGGTTCTCCTCCTTTGTGCTCTCATGTCTAGATCTTGTGAGCTCCGTTCATGATCAAGATCATCTGTTTGTAATTCATACATGTTGTGTTTGCGGGGATCCAATGGATATTGAGATGCTATTTCAGATTGATTATTGATTCTATCATGTCTTTGTTATTTGTGATCTTGCATGCTTTCCGTTGTTAGTAGCTATCTTGGCCAAGTAGATGCTAGCAACTCCAAGAGTTAGTATTTATGCTCGATAGTGGGTTCATGCCTCTAGTAATCTAGGGAAGTGACAGAAATCTCTAAGGTACTAGATGTGCTGTTGCTACTAGGGAGAAAACAACAATCCTTTGTTCATAGAACAATCGTATTGTTTACTTTACACGCAGTTCGTAAAGCAATAATCTGTTGCTTGCAACTTAATACTGGAGGGGGTTCGGATGATAACCTAAAGGTGGATTATTAGTCATAGATGCAGTTGGATGGCGGTCTATGTATAATGTTGTAATGCCCAATCAAGTTCCAAAGGAGTCAAGATGATTAGTATATGCATGTATTTCTTTCTCGATGTTTGTCAATTGCCCCGCTCTAATTTGTTCACCCAGCATGTTATCTATCTTAAGGAGAGCCACCTCTAGTGAAATATGGATCTTGGTCCTCTTTCTTTGACATACAATCTACAATATTTTACTGCTTTTTGTTTACTTTTTGCAAACTTTTACTTCTTTCCATTCGATACATTAATTCTTTGTTTTCCGCAAAACACGGTGAGATTGACAACCTCATCGCAAGTTGGGGACAAAGTTTTGTGGTTGTGTTGTGCAGGTCTCCACGTTGCTACTAGCACCGGTAGTGCGCCCTGCGAAGGCTCAGCTAGCAACACCTTTGGGGTGTTTCCTTGCTCCTACTGGTTCGATTAAACCTTGGTTTCATAACTGAGGGAAACTTGTTGCTGTGCTCATCATACCTTCCTCTTAGGGTTCCCAACGAGCTCTACATCAACACCGCACCAGCACTTTTCTGGCGCCGTACACTGAGCCATCACCGTCTGCATCGCCGTGATGCCCGGCCCTCCTCTGCAGCAGCTCGAGCCCGAGCACCTTCTCCCCGTTCTGCGCGGCTCCAAGCTCTACATCGACCCCACCTATGCCTCTCTCAGCCGTGCCTTGTTGGTGCTGGTTCATCTCGGACACTATCGACCGCCCCTCAGTGCCATGAAGCCGGCCTCCTCTGCTTTGCCCTGTAGGCCACCCTTCCTCGAGCCCCTGCGGCGCTGTTCGTGCCCGCGCCCCGCCGCTATCTCGTAGGACCCGCGTGTTGCCGCGTCGCCATCCGCCGCCTATGTCGTCTGCATCGCTATGAGGACCGTCCCTCCTCTGTAGTAGCTCGAGCCCGAGCACCTTCTCCCCGTTCTACGCGGATCCAGGCTCTCCATCGACCCCACCTATGCCTCTCTCGGCCGCACCTTGCAGGTGTTGGTTCATCTCGAACACTGTCGACCGCCCCTCCGTGCCGTGAAGCCGACCTCCTCTGCTTTGACCTGCAGGCCACCCTTTCTCGAGCCCCTGCGATGATGTTCGTGCCTGTGCCCCGCCGCTAGGTGGCGCCCCGTTTCCTTCGTGTCTGTCTCCCGTGGATATGCTCGTCCAGTGACATGTCCCGGCACCCAGTACAAGTTCTGCTGCCAAGCTCTTCGAGTCCCTGCGAGTGCCCCTACATGTGTGCGTGTTTGTGAGATTACCATGGCCTACACCGAGATAGACACGATGTCGTCTAGATGGAGCCAACGAGACTGATTCGAAGACCCCGATCCCAGAGTCCGAAGACCAATCTCGGCGAGCCTGTATCTGAACCCTTGGCGATCCCCAAGATCTTCGACCCTCGATGTGTGAACCCTATCCGAGCCCTATTTTTATAAATGATATATACTCACTACACTAGATCATTCATCTCGCATAAATATCATTGTTGTAGGGGGTATTTAGGTGATTCACCTAAATTAAATATGGAGACTATATGAGGGCTATTCTAGTCTTATACAGGCCCCATTTAAATTTGTGTAGCGAACCGTTCCATACTTTTCCTTGCTAACTCAACATTTAATTTGCGGGGTAGATAAACAACTTAACCATAATATTTAATTGTCGGTATCCCGACCCCGCTTAATATTGCTAAGATAGAACGCATATTGCCATGCCATGCATCATACCATAAACATGTCGGATCTCCTGCATATTATTAAATATCGCATCGGGTGTTCTTTCTAGTGTTTTCTCCTTCACCGGATAGGACGATGAGTGATTGCGAGTTGCGACAAGCCTTCTGTCACCGACTTTGTCTCACAGGCGAGCATTCTCCTCCTTCTACCTATTTTGCATTTATAGTCTTTACTTCCTTCCTTTGATCTATTGCTATCCTTATTGTCAATGCTTTAGTACCATTCCCTTAATTTACTTGCTCTACTATATTTCCTTGGTTATCCTATTGCCTTTGTTTGAGTAGCTAGATTTGACCTTGCGAGTCGTAGCGCCTGCTTAGGTCAGCTGCTCGCTCTCATACAGGTGCACCGTGATAACCGGAAATGGTTGATACTAAGATAATTAAATTGGTGATGTTGGTTATGGTTATGGTTTCACCTAATGATAAGGCCCCGGCAGGGACCATCTTTGGGAACTTCTTGAGCCGACCTAGGACCCATTCGTTCTACGATACTAGTTCTGAGTTGATCGCGCTAACCAAACGTGGGGGGCCCTAGGATCCCCCCTCAACTACCGGCGCTATTCGTTTATCTAGAGGGTCACAAAATTGGTTTTCCATTTGGTGCATACGCATAATATGTCCTCGGACATGGGTGAGTTGATATGTCTTCGGACTTGGTGATGATATGATTTGGTGGACAGCCTGGGCATTGCATACATAAAAGCGGTACATGCCGGCGGTTTAAGGGGAGCTCTACAAGTTATCTTCTAGGGTCGTTCGGTATAGTAGGTGCAAACGCTATGCCTTCCTTGAGAATCGTCGTACCTCTTGGTTGGTTCCCCACAGTAGGTGATACCTCTGGATACGCGCGTAGTTATGAGATAGTTCTTGTTGTGATATTTGGAAGGCACGCGTATTATGTTGCCTGAAGGATTGAACATGCGTTTGGGTACAGTAGTGCACCCCTGCAGGGTAAATCTTTTCAAGAAGCCGTGTGTCCACGGTTATGGATGTCTCAGAAGTACGGTGTCATGATCATAGACAACGCCATTAATGTTTTGCCTCTAATAATATGATTAGTAATTACCCTTATCAACTAAACACCCGCTTAACTAAAATTGCCACCATGTGTGTTCCGTAAGAGGACTTCTCGACTGGTCTTTGAGGAGGAAATCTTCGGATGGGTTATGCTTGGTGTTATATTATAGTTAATGTATAGTGGTCTCTTACCTCGCTCTAATAGCCGAAGTTTTAGCGTGTCTCTATAAGTTAGATAGTGCAAGCTTTGCTGCCGCTGAGCCCACCATACCTGTATAGGCGAGGACCGCCGAATTCTAGCCTCGCCATGTACTGGCCTCAGTACTGACCGCTCTCTTTCTGTTTTTCCTTTGCCCTTTGTCGGCACCCCTTTGGCTTTGACAGGTATGAGATCGACGACGTTAGCAAGGTTACCCTTCCGGCTTGGCCTAGGCAGAGTCTATGGACACGGCTTGGTTATTCTTTAGGACTCTTAGTCCAATTTGGTTCTTGTCCGTACTCGGACACTATTTTGCTTTCTTCGAGATTTGTATCTTCGAATTGTATCATTTGTATTCTTGACTCGTTGAGTCATTGTTGTATATATATGTTTCTTGTGGACTCTGTTGTAAACTACTGTGATGTAACTACTTGTAATCAAACCCCACCCACACGAAAGTGTCTGGTGGGCGTCTTTGAATCGCTTCTATGTGGGTTTTGGTGGGAAATGCTAAGATCTGCATAGACCTGATTCTGGGGTGTTACAGGCCGGCCCCTGGCCCCTATCCATCTCGTCTTCTGGCTCCGTGTTCCTCTCGGTGAAATATTGACTTTGGTTTTTGTCCCATCCAATTCCGAGAATATTCATTTTCTGGCTTTCCTGAAACCAAAAACAGCAGAAAACAGGCAACTAGCACTGTGGCATCTTGTTAATAGGTTAGTTCTAGAAAGTGTATAATAATACTCCAAAGTGTGGACAAAACATAAGAAAGTAGATATAAAACAAGCATGGAACATCAAAAATTATAGATACGTTAGCAACGTATCAGACTTCTGCAGCCATTGCGCATCCCTGAGTGGAAATGGGATGAAATTGGTATGGATTTTATCACCGGGCTTCCAACGACCCAAACGGGACATGATGCCATATGGGTAGTGGTTGATCGACTATCTAAGGTTGCTCTTTTTTTGTCCGAGAAAGCATTACTGCAAGTCAATTAGAAGAGTTATACGTATCTCAGATAGTTGTTCTTCATGGTGTTCCAAAAAATATCGTATCTGATCATGGAAGTTTATTCACTTCCAAGTTTTGCCCTAGTTTCTGACAAGCTATGGGTACTAATGTTTCCTTCAACACATCTTATCATCCTAAAACCGGTGGTCAAACCGAAAGGGTGAACCAATTCCTTGAAGACATGCTTAGAGCATGTGTTATATCCTTTGGTAAGAACTAGGAGAAATGTCTTCCATTTGCTGAGTTCTCCTACAACAACAATTTCCAATCCATTTTGGGTATGACACCTTTCTAGTTTCTATACGAAAGAACATGCCAAACACCACTGAATCAGACAGAAACCGGCAAAAGACAGTTCTTTGGGACATATATGATCCAAGAAGCAGAAGATCAAGTTCGCATAATTCGAGAATGTCAGAAGGCTGCTCAATCATGTCAGAAAACCAACTATGATCGTCATCATCTTGAAGTTCATTATGAAGTTGGTGATCAAGTTTACCTCTGGGTCACTCCTTTGAAGGGTATCCACCGCTTCGGTATCAAAGGCAAATTGGCTCATGGCTATGTTGGCCCCTTTTGCATTCTCTCCAAGCAAGGTGAACTGTCCTACCAGTTGGATCTACCATCAACCTTCCTAGACGTTCATGGCGCCTTCCATGTGTCTCCACTCAAGTGTTTCTTCAAAGATCCCATTCGTGGTGTGGATCATCAAACTCTGGATCTCCAAGAGGATCTAACATATCGAGAATACCCTATTCATGTTCTTGGTGAAACTGAGCGCAAGACTCGTCGCCAAAGCATCAAGTTCCTGAAAGTTCAGTGGTATCATCACTCTGAGTCAGAAGCAACCTAGGAACACAAAGATCGTCTTCGATCTGAGTACCCTGCTTTCTTTTCTAAAACCTAGGAATCTCGGGACGAGATTCTTGTAAGTGGGGTAGAGCTATAACATACCACCCTTTTGTGTATTAAATAAATGACATGTTTGTGAGCCTTGCATGCATGCATTTGAGTTACACAACATTTGAAGTGAATTAAGAAACAAAGAAAACCCTAAAAACCCCTATATTCCCCCTAAGTAACAACTCTAAAAGTGGGTTTTATTTTGAAAATAAAAAATGTTCTGGACCTTGACCTGAAACCGAGCTCATTTATGACTCTAGAAAATGATTTCAAGTTCTGGTTATATTTTGAAAATGTTCAAAATAGAGATAAATTTGAATTCAAATAGAAAAGAGGAGAAAATAAAAAGGAAAATAATTTTAGAGAAAAAATAACAAATCCTAGCGCCTAGGCCTATTCTTTCTCCCCTACCTTCTCTGCGGCCCAACAACAGCCGAGCCGGCCCACTCGGGGCCCATCTACCAGCCCAGTACAGTTTCGACGCGTCTGTCTCACGTCGTCTTCGATGATGACGAGCGAGCAGCTCGCTAGCGCCAGTGATGCCATTCGCCGCGCTGCGCCAAGATTTGCACCGTCGTCGCCCGTGCCTATAAGAACCCTGCCGACGCTGCTAGGAAACCCTCACACGCCACTCTCCCTCTATCCATTCTATCCTCCCTGCCATGGCCGGAGCCTACCTCACCGGTCGTTGTCATCCCCACCATTCCCTACCACCCTAGCTCCAGCTGAGGCCACTACTAGAACCGCCATCGTCTCCTCGTTCTTCCCCGCCAAGCCTCACAAGCCAGCGTGCCTCCAATCGCCCGAATCGATATCTCCGGTCGATGCTAGAAGCCACCGCTCATCACTATTCCAGTGCTCGCCGTCAAGACTGGCACACTCCCGGTAGGCTCCACGTTTGCACAGAGCCCGCCGATTTGGCTCTCTCTTGCTGTACAGTTCTGCCCCCATGAGCCCGACTGCACCGCCAATGTACCTCGCCGCCCGCCATGCTCCGGTGACCAGAACCGAGCGGGGCTAGTGCTGGCATGCTCGCCATCAATGTGTGGTTCTAACGCACCTAGACGCACTTGCTGGGGTGCCCCGGTTCGCTTCCGGCGACCACCAACTCGTGGCTCCGTCGTGGATGAGGTGGCGCCTACATGGCCACATTGTATCAGTGATGTGGCCTGAGGTCACTCTAACGTCACGGTGATGTCACATCTTGCTGATGTCACTTTGATGTCATTAACCCGTTTCCTTTTTCTGTTTTAATTAAATCAATATGACAGGTGGGGTCCCTCTGTCAGATATTTAATAATTTCATAAATTATTTTAAATTGGGAATTTGAATTAAATCTTTGGAAATTCATAACTAATTCCATTTAAATCAGAAAATATGTATAAATATCAAAATGTTCAGAAAAATGAGCTCTACCATTAAAAAAATGTAAGCATTAATATTCATACAACTTTGAACCCTATTTTATATAGAGGAACAACGACACCCCTAAGTACCATGGATTCGATGGTTTGCCTATCTAGGGCGTTCTGAATCCATTTAAATTGATGTTTCATCTAGGGCTACCATAATACATGCAATATGTCATATCATTCATATTGTATGAGCATTTCACATGTCATGTGTTGAATGTTGCTTTTCCTTTCCGGTGTTGGTTCTTTGCAAATAGGAACCGAGCCTGAGCCTGAAGTCGACGCCACCGAAGAATAGTACCATTCCAACAAAGGACAAGGCAAGCGTAGCCCCATCATTCTGAACCTATGTTTTCAAAGTATTTCATTCCACTATATGCATGCGATTCCAATGTAGTCCTTTGTTATAAGATAGAGTATCCCGTCTGCTGCAAGTTTTTCTTTGTATACCAAGATAACGATCCATCACTCCTAGTATAACTAGGGTTGGCTTATGAGAAATGCTAGTGCCATAAATCAGTCGAGCTTAGCCGCTCTTAGTAGTCCAAGACCGATCTATCCAGATGATGCATCAAAGATGCGATGAACATAGTTTAAGGGGATGTTGAGATATGATCTAAGATGGTTAATAAACATGCTAAGGCAGGTATAGGAGGCCATGCTGGGTGTGGTTTTTTAGTCCCATGCTATCCACCCCTATTATCTGAGTTCTCGCCTCTTGAACCAAGACTAGCGTATAACCACAAGGGGGCCTAGAAATCCCCTCGACTCACTAACTTGCCTAGCAGATTCCATGAGTCATATAGTTCGGGCATTCCATTCGGCATATGCATTCTGGATGTTCCATAGGTGCATGGCATAACAGGTAGGTAAGCGTGACAAGGAATGGAAGAGGCACGACCTCCGTAATACCGAACCCTGTTCACATCTCTAGGGACCGGCTTCGGGACTCGACCCGTTACAGGCGGCATATCCCTAGGGCGTGATTCATGGTCTCGGCGAAAGCAAGGTAAAGGTCGTGGTTAACCACCCTCTGATGGCCTTCCAAGGAAGAGGGCTAATAATTTGGCACTGAGAACCAGTTGGTACATGTGGATAAAGTTGTTGACCCCTGCACGGTTATAATCTTTTTGAAAAGTCGTGTCCACGGTTTATGGATGACTTGGGAATAGATTCTGTGATCATAGAGAACCATAACGTAATGGTAAAACTTGGCAACTAATGAGAGTTCTCAATTACTTACTCTGTGCTGTTTGAGGGGGTATATTCTGAGTTGAGAGGTTCAGTTGATGATGGAAATTGGTGGATACCAAAGACGATCTAAAAGAGTTAGAAGTGTAGTATTCTTATCCCTTTGGAAATAATATGATTAGACGAGCCTCTACTCTTACTTGTTTTCAAACAAAGTTGGATTTTTGCAATGTAACCACATAAAGCCTTTCTAAACCAAGCATGTACTCTAGGGTATTTAAGTCTTGCGGAGTACATCTTGTACTCAGCCTTGCCTCGTTGATGTTTTTCTACAGATGAAGCTATTCCTACTAAAGGTGGTTTCTATATTGATGTCGACGAGTAGTTGGGTTCCTAGGTAGCAGCCTAAGATCTATGGAAGGGTCATTGCTTATGTTTAAGGCCTCTTAGGACCTTTGCTAAGTTTGTTGTTTAAAACAATGTTTTTGCTTCCGTTGCTTGATGTAATGTTGGGTCTGTGACCCCTGGTTTGTAGGACTTATTATGCAACTCTGCTAAGAGCGTACCTTAATAATGTGTGGTTTGTATGTTATGTGATGTTATCGATTATTCCCTGCGTGTTTCGAGCTTTAGGTTAGGCTTATGTCAGATGAAGGTCTGGTATTTGGCTAACCCTGATCCCAGGTCGTGACATTGAGCACCCAGCTTGACGGACAGTGAACGACCAGCGAACGCCCGACGAGATGGGGTACCGCGTGTTCCATAGCGCACGCGCCTCCGCGACGAGCAGCCAACGCCACCCAAAACCAATGGTGGCGGCGCCATCTCCGGCGAAGCGCTCCATGACAGGTCGGGGAAGTCGCTGGGGGGAGGTGGACGACACAAAGGGGAAGATAGTTTTTTCTTGGCGGCTGGTTCGAGGAAGGAACATCGACGAGTTTTTTTAAATGCTGGGAAGTGTAGGTGAGCAGTGAAGGAATTAAAGACATTGACGACACACGTCGATGCAAGCCGCCTGTCGTTGTTGCAAGGCTGGCGGCGCGAGGAAGGCCATTAACATGACGCGGAAGGCAAGAAAGAAGACGATCGACCTGTTTGCGGCCACTAACAACGTTAGCCCATGAAGATCAGTCGTTTCCTGTGCTCTCTCGAGCCCTCGTTCCCGCCAAAATAGCTCCATCCGGTGCTCCCGCTAGCCACCCATCGGGTCGGGTTCGGCCTTAGGGCGCCGGATACAATAATGGATCACATTGGCGCTAAATAAGAATTCGGGGTGCAGCTAGGCGCGGTTTTGCTCGTCGGCACCCCGTTTGCCCTTTGGGGAGCCTTTAGCATCCCGAGTGGAGATTCTCTTAGGATATAGGGTTAATTAGATATACGTGAAGGAAATATGCCCGAGAGGTAATAATAAAGTTGCTATTATCTTATTCCAAGTATATGATATATGTTTATTTTACATGCTATAATTGTGTTAATTGGAAACGTTAATACATGTGTGCTTAATAAATAAATATATAGAGTTCCTAGTTATGATTCTCATATAAACTAGTTTATTGATTAACAAGATGATCAAGGTTTCCTGATCATGGATATTGGATGTTGTTAATAACGAGGTCACAACATTGGTGGAATGATGTGATGAACATTCACCCAAAGTATAGTAATACGATCAAAATCATTATGTTTACATTGCTATAACATCTTGCGAAGTAACCTTAATCCTTAGACCATGAGGTCATATCAGTTACTAACACCGTAATAGTATCTTGATAACATCAAACGTCACACTGTAATAGGGTGACAATAAAAGTAGGTTCGGGTACTCCAAAAGTGTTATGTAGAGGCTTGTGGATCAATAGTGGGATTTATCCATCCCAATGACGGAGCGATATACTCAGGGTCCTCTCGGTGATATCACATTGACATAGCTTGCAATCAAGTGATAAGATCACCAAGAATGTTAGATCATGGAAACGAGGAAAGAATACTTGTCGGTAACGAGATCAAACTAGGTATGGGGATACTGATAATCGAATCTCGGACATGTAATATATCATGAGATAAAGGGATTTAGTTACGCCATCAAAGGTTCTCACGATCAGTAGAGTCATCGTTAAATATGTGGGAGTCAGTATGAATCTTTAGGCCCCGCTGCTGATTATTGATCGAAGCAAGGTCTCGATCATGTCTGCATTATTCTTGAACCATAGGGTGGCACACTTAAGGTATATCGACACCAAATAGAGCAAATATAATATTAAAGAAGAAATTTGAAACCGCTGGAATTATTTCGATAGATACCGAAATTGTTTTAGGTCAAATTGCTGAAAATGGTTTCAGATGTAATATCAAAATATTGCAAGGGGTTTATGCAAATATTTGTTATCTAAAATAATTAACAAAATTCTGAATAAAATAAATAATATTGTTTTATTAAATGAGAGATGCATTAATCTTGGTGGAAAATCGATGCAACTATGAGTAGAGATGAGATTGATGTGGGAATGCTTAGTGGAAGCTCCACTCACATGAATGAGGGAGAGGTGGGGGAACCCACCATGGCCGCCGGCCATGGCATGGGGCTGCCCCTCCTCCTGTATAAAAGGAAGTCTCCTCCTTCTCTCATCTTACACCTCCTCATGAAAGATCTCTTTCCCTCTCTAGAATATCTCCCATGGCTTTGGATTAGCGAAGTATATGTTCTCAGTGGTTTCTCTAGAAGGATTTGATGCTTCTGCTGTTTTGCTGTAGCAAGGACTCGGAGGTTGTTGGGGTACCAGACGTGCGTGTGATCACGAATACGTTGTTGCTTTGCGACGCTGGACTTCCACCCGATCTTGAGATCGGCAAGTGTACGACTATATTATCCACGAAATCTCGTAACACTTTTTGGTTTTCGAGGACAAGTTCTCTATGGATATATATATCAACCCATTGATTATATCTAGCTAGATAGATTTCGGTGCTTAGTTGTTTATATCATAAAAAATTTCTATGCTGCGAACCCAACAATACGCCACTATAATTTCAAGCTATTTGAAAAACGCCACTAATTTTCATCTTTTATAAAACGCCACTCTAATTTTCATCTTTTATAAAACTCCACTCTAACTTTCATCTTTTATAAGACCTCGAACATTTGAACACACTTTGACCTGGGGCACATTATGGTGTAAAGCTTGTGTGTTCTTGCACTCCATCTCGGTGGTGCAAATAGATGTAAATGAGTACTCATAAAAAGCTAGTTGCAACTAATGTTCGGAGGAATGCTGAAACCTTTAAGGATACATCCTAGAGATGCAAGAATCTACCCAGCAACCGAAGAATCTCACATACAATGAGTTATTTTTATAGGCAAAATAAATTTACGGACAATCAAACATTAGTTGTGACTTATAGGCAAGAATGTACATGAAGAAACCATCTATACATGAAGATACCAAGAATACAGATACCGATAAATGTCAGCTTGGTTTGCATAAATAATCCATGTATCTTTGTTTCCTTTGAATTTCTTGAGAGACATGCGACATTTTGATGATCTGAAAATGTTCAAACAATTTTATCTCTTAAATCCAGTAAGCACGGATGTCTTTTAGGACAATAAAACAATGTACTGGAGAGAAATGGCTAAGACCAGACACAAATATTTATACATACAAAGCACTGGATCATACAAATGTATACCTGTGATTGCACTTGCTCTCGAGTGTGACTCTAAATCCTAATAAAGCTTTTAGAACCCATGGGACTCAGCAATTCAGTATGTCAGCATGTCATCGTGAAATCACCAGTGGTCCTAACAAAGGCATCGTTTGACATAGTCTGATGCATATCCAATTATGAACTAATTTAAAACCAAATGCACTACATGAGCATGGCTTGCTTCACTGTTTGAAGAAATGCACAATCTAGATGAACAAATATAGAAAAATCATAATGTTCTATGAATCTTAGGAGAGGTGATAGCCCTAGAAGCATACCTAGTTAGGTGGTGATTTCAAAATCCCATGAGCAAGATGATAGGTGCCTTGCGTATTACACATGGAGCGTTGCTGCCTCTACATGCTTTATCTTAGCCTATGCTCTCCAACATCCCTCTCCTGGTCCTTCTCTGCTCCTCGTTGTAGCTCACAAAAAAATTTGAATTCACCACCCCCGCTACTATGAGCCTAGCCTAGGTCAAGGCCAGAGCATGCCATTTGGTCATGGCAGGAGGTCGGAGTAGACCGTCCAGCCTGCAATCAAGCAAGGCGGTAGTCCACCAGACGTTGAGCGAGAAAGAAGGATGGAGCACCACGGCTAGCATAAGGAATTGAGCCAGCCACGAAGGGAAGGTTAGGAGGCCAAGGGACTCATTGCAATCACTTTCTCCATGCCAGTGAGGATGATGGAGGTGGCAGAGCTCCAACCCACTCTCGCCAACCCCATCAACAACTTCACTTAATTTGGTGCAATCCAGAAAAGTGAGAACTTACCAAACATTAGACACAGTGATAAACTTGACATCACCTAAAATAACACACTTTACTACTTCATTAGTTTCCGTTTCATCTTTTCGCAACAAAAAGTAACTAAAAAACAAAAAATAGAGATGTCAATCTCTTTCTGACTCAAATAGGAAAAGAGAAAGGAAATGCCAATGGAGGTGCCACAATCAAGGAAATACACATGGATCTTAGGATTGTTATCTGGCACCCTACAACTCAAGAAATGCAATAATGAAGTGTGTATACCAGGTTTTATTTTCCATGGATGTTATATATTTATATCAGTTTGCTCGACTTTGTTAGCCCAAATGTCTTTGGTCTTTGGAATATGCTCGACTTTGTTAGCCCAAATGTCTTTGGTCTTTGGAGTATTCTTATTCCAGTAGGATAACAGCCATATAAACCTTTGATTTGCTTGGAAATAACAAAGATGTGACCGGGGAAGTACAAAAAATATGTGTTTCTTTCAATCAAATTGGCAAAAATATGCTAGACCAAAACCCAGGTGAAAAATAATACACAGTATATGTGGCTACAAACTGTGATGGAACTGAATAGAGAATTTGTATCGAATCATTTAAATTTCTATTTGATTTAAAAACATACATATTCATCTATGCCCAGAAATATGTAATATATGCAAGAACACCATACTCATGGCAACATATTTCATAAGATATGTTTTAAACAAATGGCTAGTATTGATTCTAACTTCTAAGCATAACTACCTATTAAATAGAAACCTAAAACTCTATTGTGCAGTGGTGTACAAATATGAGAATAGAGGAAAAATATAATATATGATAATTATACAAATGTTAATAGAACATTACATTTACACCTAAGAATTTATTTGGGCTCAAGGTAGAACCTGGACTTCACTAAGAGGACCCTTTTAGTTTCTTCACCTCTGAGGAACAAAGTAAATGCATGATAAAGTTTGAAAATAAAATTCAACAATCTTTACTATTAAAAGGAAGTTGGTGATTGTAGGTTAGCCTCAAACATCAAACATTGGAACAATCAGGACCATCTGATCAGCTTCGGATGGTATAGCGAGTCGTCTCGATGGTTGGCTTGTTAATTACATTTGCCTGCCACCGATAAGTGGAAAGAGGAAAAAGGGTAGCAAGGCCCTGACCTCCTTCCATAGAACCCTAGCGTACAGGGTCCCACCGCCGCCCCTCCCATCTCGCCCCCCCCATCTCGCCCCCCGATCCTTGTCGCTGGGGAAGGACCAAAGGTGCAGCTGAGGCACACCGGGACGGTGCACTTCGCTGCTTCGTTCATGCTCACCTCCTCCAGTCGATCTCCTGCTCTCGGCTCTCGATCTCTTTGTTGTATCTGGTTGGGTCATTGATTCCCACCTCCTCCAACGCTCCTGCCCTACCACGATCTCTAGGGTGTCTCGTCGAGGAGCAGATCGGGGAGCCGACCACGCTCTGGAATCACTCAGCGCCCCCCGCTCCCCGTGTCGGCCTATGCCGCCCAGACCACCCCAGCCTCCATCCCCTTCGCCTCCCTCGCCCGATCTGCTGCTCGGTGGTTGTGGAACATTAGCGCTTGGTATATGATGGCACTGCATATGAGAGAGCATCACAGGCGGCTTCGGCTCCCGCGAGCTTCTCCATCAACAGGTTCTGCCCACTCCACTGCCTCCAGTTCTCCCCCTTTTGCACTGAACACACTGAAATAACTTTTGCACTGAACACACTGACTCCATCCTTTGATCTTCAAGGAGAGTGAGGCCAAATATGGATCACCTAGCAGGCTAGCACAGAGCCGCAAATTACACCCGATTACAATTATTTGATGAATAAAAAGTTAGTCAGACTTTTTCATACAATTCACTCCAAGGTGCATGTACTTCTATAACTGTGTCGGCAAGTGGACATCAATTTTACATGCCCTGCAAGATGAAGTGATTGAGCTGCGACCGGTTGCTAGAGGTACAGATGTATAACAGTGAAAAGGAAATCTTAATTGTTTCATTCTCTTCTATATTATACTCTCATCATCGTGCACTTAGATTATTGGATTGCAGATATACTAGATTAGTTAAACTTGGCATTGAGACTGACTTGTTTTTCTTCCGACGAATGTACTTCTCATATTGTGAGATATTTGTTACATGGTTTGTTCCACTGGCATGTTTGATTGCAAAGGCCTTGACCTATTTGCAGTTAGTTAATTTATAGGTTCTGTCTGCAATGTCCTAATGATAAGAAAAGAACTAGCTTACTGATCAATAGTTTCTTTATTTCAAATATATGTGCAGATAAGTACGTATTCATCTGTTTCTTGGCATAATTTGGAGCTAATTATTTGATGCTTTTAGATCATGAGGGAGTCAACGACTACCTGATTCCATTACATTCTGATTTACACGTTGTTGAATTTTTCTATTCAGCACAAAAAGGCAATGCAATACAAAGGAGGGAAATCAAGGAATCAATACTGCTAGACATGGCTGCTGGAGAGTCTTATGTTGTAGCAGTATGTGAAATTATTGTCTTTTGTTTCTTTTCTTCTTCCCCTCCCTAATCTATACTATTATTTTGCTTACAGTGGTTTTCATTGCACGCCTAGGTTTTCGTACGTCGTCCACCGTTGCAAAAAATAGTAGCAACCACCACTTCTGATCCGAAAAGGACTCCAATCAAACTGCCACGCGGTGCATGATCAGAAATTGGAAACGATTTGGTTTCCTTAATTGCCGTCAATATATAGTATGCCAAATGAGGAGAAAAAATAGGACTGAGAAGCACGTAGCCGGCTCCATTGTGATATTAAGTATCATCCAGGGATTATAATGACTATGTATGTTGCATGAGTTGGAGAATATCACAATTAATTTAATTGCAGCTATGGAAATGACCCATGTGTAACTTACCTTTTATGATCTTGGGCGTTCAGGTAGTAGCAATGAAGAATATTTTATGCTTTAAAATACATAGATTTTTCTGGCAGACTGGTCACAATAAATTTATACTTCAACAATATTCTGGTTTTTAACTGTAATACTTTTGGCTTAGAATTACCTTGCATTTATATGATTTTCCTTTGTTTGTAGTTTCTTTGTTTGTATCATATTCACTGATATTTTCCTTTGTTTGTAGTTTCTTGTGCACATAGATGCACTATGATTTAACTAGATGCACTCCCGGTTAGGGCACATATAGGTCCTTCAACGAGGAGTATCAAAGCTCTGTTTGGTGCTTTCAGAGCCAGACTTGCTAGGCAATTGGTGAAATGTAGACTATCACTTCATAAAATACAACCAAGTGACCAGTCTCTAGGGAAGCAGTTATAGTATCGTATTCAATGATATTTTTTTTATATTGGGCGCTAGCTATCCCTGGCTATAGGTTAGGGACATATTTCTAACTCACTCTTAGTGAGATGCTTGCACAAATGACAAGTGGAGTTGCTTTTTTCCCCTTTCAATGTGTTTTCAAATGATTTCCTTGGTAAATTGCAATCTCTTATTTGTATCCTTCTGCTCTCAGTTAGAGAGAACCATAATACAGTGGTCTAACGGAGGAGAGCAGGGACATATCGGAGATAGAGTTGGAGGCAAAGCCAATGGACAACGTGTGTCTAATGGAGGTGGAAGACGACACCTTTTCATCTTAGGTGTGGGGATAGAGAAATTAGAGACCCAAATGAGAGGAAGATAGTCCCTATTGGTGAACAATGGTCAAGAGAATGAGAGGAGACGGGTTTAAGACACTCTTTTGCCATGTGTTGAGGCATGTGTACATGACAATCTCTTCACCTTCTTCCATCTTCTTTCTGTTATATACTGTTGTATCTCTAACTCTATTTAATTTTTTTGTTGTACAATACAGTTTTTACGGCGTTTTGACTGTGGGTGGATGAGTGTAGAGAGAGAGGGATGGATTGACCTCACTCTTCAGGACTCAGCCATTAGACTGTTGATGCGAGCCTCTGCCACCAGCCTCCAAGACTACAATGTTTCTATCAATCGCATTACTCCACTTACCAAGCTGAGGAGCAATTCCATGTTCTTCTTATTTCTTGTGTGATTAATCTGAGATTTTTTTATGTATTGCATTTAAATCATTAAAAATACATGGTTCTGCACAGACTGAATGAGAGTAAGTGAAAAAATACAAACTCCTCACCTTCTTCCAAATGAGAGGAAGATAGTCCCTATTGGTGAGCAATGGTCAATAGAATGAGAGGAGACGAGTTTAAGACCCTCTTTTGCCATGTGTTGAGGCACGTGTACATGACAATCTCCTCATCTTCTTCCATCTTCTCTCTATTATATACTGTTCTATCTCTAACTCTATTTAATTTCTTTGTTGTACAATACAGGTTTTACGGTGTTTTGACTGTGGGTGGATGAGTGTAGAGAGAGAGGGGTGGATTGACCTCACTCTTCATGACTCAGCCATTAGACTGTTGATGCGAGCCTCTGCCACCAGCCTCCAAGACTATAATGTTTCTATCAATCGCGTTACTCCACTTACCAAGGTGAGGAGCAATTCCATGTTCTTCTTATTTCTTGTGTGATTAATCTGAGATTTTTTTATGTATTGCATTTAAATCATTAAAAATACATGGTTCTGCACAAACTGAATGAGAGTAAGTGAAAAAATACAAACTTGTATCATTCACGTGATTGGTGTCCATTGACGTGAGCACCAATACACCTAGCATTTTTAGTTGCTTTTTTTTGTCTTAGATCATAAGTACCAGTCCCGGTCGATGTGCGTAGAAGTTAAAAATTTATAGAAGGCTCCACCATGGCAGGGGTAAGTATATATTTTACATCACGGTTCTTCTTTCTCCTCCTTATAGTTTTTCTGCATGAATCAAAAATTTGCAGCAACTCATCTTGACAAGTAAAACATATTAGAATTGTTGAAATAACTCTGTGGTGAGCAATCATTCCAATATCTGGGTAAAATGTATAAACGAGATGTTGGCGTTATATAGCAAGCTCTACAAATCCATCAGAATCTTGGATAGAGTTCTAATTACGGTTCTTTTCTGGAATGAATTTAAGGTCTTTTAATGAAATGCTTTCATGAATGTCTTTCTCCACTTGTAATTTCTGGTAGGCTTACATGAGGAGCTTGCTACCGAGAACAGGTCACTGCGGATGACATGCATGGCACGGACGGGTCGGAGAGGGAGGACACTATTGGTGTCTGTCTCGAGGGATGTGGCCGGGAGGTAGTTGCTCACCTGTGAGCTGGCCAAGGCCGTTGCTGCAGTGACCACATTGACCACATCACCACTACCGATTGGTTGGGGATGGATAAACAGTGATTTATTCTTTCTTGAATAGCAAGCATTACTTTGTCAACTTGTGGTAGAGCGCCAGATAAATAGAGTTAGATAACTAAATGCTAGATAAACATTGAGAAAGTGCCCCAAAATCTGCAGAAAACGGATTTCTATATTCCTCAGCCTAAAATTAATAGTCAATCTTAGTTATGTATGGATACCACTATGTTTTTCGAACCAAGTCTACGCACATGTTTCTCTACATGAATAATCTTGACTAGAAAAATTACCCATGCGTTTCTAGGGAGTTATAGAAGGACACATCCATATACTAGCCGAATGACTCTATGTCATGAGTCAAACACGCCTATCTTTCTCCTATTGCCGTCTGTCTCTTAGTTTGGTGCCTGCTATCTTAATTAGTATATACTCCTCCCTTTTAATATTAGCTGTCAATGTTTAGTACAAAGTTGAACCTTAGGCCTTCTTTAAACTGAGTGAGGTCAAAGATTTAATTTTCTATTCGATGTATACTCTCTGTCTTCATGTCAAGGGGAGAAAAAAGAGAAGAAAGCATATTGAAAGTGGACACAGTGAAGTGCTCTGCTCCAAGCATAGTCAAGCTGCTGTTGGAGATTGTTGCTAGATACCGAGCGAGCCAAGGTCTTGAAGAGAAAAGAAAAAATTATAGCTTGCAGACATTCCCTTTCCTCGCAGACGCGTCGCCGGTTTGGCACACGCGACGGAGCAGGGGCCAGGGGTTCGGCTGTTTGGGTTTACCTGGTCCTGCCGCGCCGGTCCAATCGACGCGCCACTCTCCCTTGCCCGACTTAATCCTTCCCGATCATTAGATTATTAGATCTTAAGCTGGTGATACTGCTTGTAGTTTACCGAGACGGCTTGTGAATATTCCAACAGGAAAACCGAAATTTAACCCTTTTTCACTTATATGTGACGTTGGATGTACTGTGTCATTTGGTGGAAGGGCAAAACCATCAAAAAATGAAACCCGTAAGACATATTTTGAACTTTATTATCTTTACTATTAAAAGGGAGTTGGTGATCGTAGGTCATCCTCAAACATCAAACATTGAAAACATCTAGACCGTCCAATCTAATCACAAAGTCTCCGCTCAACTTCCAATCGTCCGATATGTTTTCACGTTTAAGTCACACATCCGTCCTTTTATCAACGCTAATTATGATATCAATCACGGTAATTAACACTGTACAAAACGTCGCGCGTTTTCCACGTTGCGAACAACCAATCAGTTTTCCACTCAAAAAAAACAACCAATCAGTTTTTATTTTGATGATCCTTTCCTATTCTGCCGCACAAGATCCCATAATCAATTAGTCCTTTGACGCCCCCATGTGTAGCTAGCACCGTCTGGGCCAATGCAGGTGCATGTCTCAATAGATACCTTGTGTGGGGATCCTCCTTGAATACGATCGTGTCCTGCTCACTAAATAAAGTCAAATATCTTAAAGCCAACTGTGAGAGACCATGGTCAGGTTATCATCGAGAGCATTGAAGACTACGTCATTCCTTCTCTTCTAAATATTCCAAGTAGTGAAGAACTGAAGATGGTAGTTTTTCACAAACTTGCGGCATTTGGGAATCTCACAAATCATCAACTCCGGTGAAGCAGTCTCTGTTGTCGTTGGGGAAGGAAGAAGGTGTCCCATAATTCATGAGATGCGATGCGCTAAACCTTCAATACATCATCATACATGTTCCTCCACCTAATGCCTAGAAGAACTGACTAAGAAGTTTCTGTTTGATAATTTTTCGTTACTTAACTGACAAACATGGTGTCCGGAGAGTGAGGGCCAGTGATTTTTTTCTCAGATAGTATTTGCGGTATCGCATGGGAAACCAGATTTTCTGGTAACCATCGATATACAGAATACAAACGGTATTTACAGGTATTTTTGAAATTTTCTAAACTTTGATAAATTTGAACGGAAATTTAAATTTGTTTGAGGAAGCTCGGCCGTTATTGATGACAACCTGTATTTTTAAACGAAGGTCAATGGCTAGGAGTTCAGATGGTAGGAAGACACGGTTAAAGGTAAAACATGATGCAGGGATTCGCAGCAACGCGTGGGCACTTAGTTAGGTCATCGCTCGACACTCAACATCCATCATTGGAAGCATCCTTGCCGCTCAATCGCCCTCAACAAAGAATCACCATAAGGTCTCGTGCTTCTCTCCGGCTTGTGAATATTACACATTGATGCCATCGTTGCCCATCCCGACCCGTATTCTTTCTCTTGTCCCTTGTGGTGATGCCCTGGCCGCCGTCGCCCTCTTTTAATCTATCACGTCTCCCTCATCCCTATTGAAGCCACCACCTAAGAGAAGCAACGTGGCCCGCACCGATGGATGGGGGCTGCCAGGAGGACCACGATGAGGCTATAGTGCGGAGATGGATTCCATCTCGGCAAGGGAGTAACACCAATCTTTCATGGATTAGATTTTGAGGTTTGATCTCTATTTTTGCTCCGTCTACCCTCTTGTCAGCAACACCCCGCAAAAACGACTTCCTAACAACGAACGCGCCTCCTTCTCCTTGCAGATCCAGTGATAAATTTTCTCGCCCCTCATAGCCAACCACCTTAGATGAAGGGCGCTCGGAAATCTCATTACACCTCCGACCCCACTGCGACCGCATAGTTCCCCTCCGCGTCCTCAGCCCCTTTACGTCCCTTCCGACTCCCTCCCGAATACGTAAGGAGTCCCCTTTGCTCTATTGGCGGCAGACCTCTCAAGCAGCACATCTCCATTGGAGTTCTTTTATTTGTAAATCCAATTTGGAGGTGAGTTTTGATTTTCTAAATTTTGTGGATTACTCAAGCGGCACATGGAGTTATCTCGCCCCGCCTGGAGACCGAGGGGAAACCCTAGCGCTGCCGCCTAGTTGCCCTCCTCCTACTCCCTCCTCTGTTCCCGCCGCCGCCAGAGGGTGCGACCCGGCACCGGCGGCGGCGGAGACTCCCTCGCCTCCTTGCCTCTCTATCGGAGCTGGTCGGCTAATGGGCAGGGACGTGGCGCTGCCAGGCGTCATGGCGTGGCCGCTCCAGCGACGGCGCGGCGGAAGGCAGCCTCTTCTCCGGGCAAATCGAAGGCGGATGGCGGTGGCGGCCTTCCTCTCCTGCGAACCGGCCATTGGCTACAACAAGCGGGTTGGAGGCGAGGCGGTTGGCCGGTGAAAGCCGGGCTCTGGTCGGAGCCGACGATGGCGGCGTTCTTGGACGGTGTTGACCTTGTTAAAGGCGTCGTGCTCCTCTCATTAAACATTGAAACAATCTGAACCACCAAATCACGTGGGCGTGCTACACACGAAAACGTGACTAGGTCCACCCATTTATCAAGTTGTAGGAGTTGCGACTTTGTTGCTAGAGAGGTGACTTCGGGTTGAACGGTTGTATTATATTTATAAGATTACCTTGGATAATAAATAAAAAAGGTTATGTGCATCTTTTTGATAAAGATGTCGGGGTTTCATCTCCATTTCGGAAATAATGCAAGCCTAGATAAATGTGAGTCAGTTAATTCCGGTGGAGGGAGTATTATTTATAGGTTAGGCTGTGTAAACATTCGTTTCCATTCCCGTGTTGTCTCATTCATATTGATTTACTTTAAGTATACTATAAACACCCTCTTTTAATTGAACGTTCTCTACTTTTCTGAATCAATTTTTTTATCTCTCTTGGGATGTTAGTCAAGCTAATGGCACGGTGAGATCGATGTACTCTTTCATGTGTTGGTCCGTCCATGATCAAGCTGCATGCGTACTCTTCCATGCACCATGTTCAAGCTATAACATGTTTTATGCAGTTGCAGCTGCAATGACATTTTGTAGCTTGGAGTGTACTTGGTGTAGATGGTCGAAGAACAAAGACACGACTGACACGGTTGGTTTGTTATAGGAAGGTTAATGTGATTCATTTAAACACAAGATATGTGTGAATTTTTTGTTACAAAGCGTACATATGATATTTCAGATAGTATTTATTTTTGTAATAACCGTTTTGGATGGTATTTCTTAAAGTTGTTTTTTAAAGTTACAGATGCTTTGTGAGAAATTTAACTAGAGGGAACAAAATATACTGCCATACCACAATTCTTATAAGTTTTTTCCAAAGATGTGAATTGTTCAATCAATAAGATCTAAGAAATCAAACGTATATGTTACACTCAGATAACTTTTTTTACTCCGCCCGGGCATAGAAATCTGAAACCGTAAGTCACATGAACCAAAGTAGCTTACCCATAAATCCGTGTACTAGAATTTTGTTGTTGTTTGAATATAAAGATATAAAGCAATAAAAAAAATATTGTTCATGATACTCTAAGGATCACTTCAGCAAGCACCAACGAAAACAAGCAGGGAGCTAGGACACAGAACATTTCTCTAGCTAAAGAAGTTAGATGCAAAGGAGAATTTTTGGCCAACAGGGAGGATGCCAGAACAACGAGGGCCGACTTAATATAGTCGTTGACAGACCCAGATGGCGTTATCCTTCTTGAGGAAGGGGAGAGACACATCGATGATGGAGTTGCCTATCTAGCTTCTCCATCCCTGTGTACATAGAAGACCTCGCTGGCAAGATCTGCTGGCAGGGGATGTAGGTTAAATTTGTGTGCCCAAGCAGTCAGAGTGCAACAATGTGTCAGACACAATGAAATTTGAGAAAGTTTAATGAATGGGATCATTTAATTTAATTAGGTCTTTGTTTATTTTAATTTTCTTAGATGTACATCGTATTTATTGTTTTTAAGTTTCTTGTGGCCAAAAATGTGTTATCTTTGTTGTCCTTAAAGAATAATAGTGAGGGGATAAACATTGTCATTTGCGTATTGCACTGCGTATATCTTCATTACTTGTAAATGAGAAATTTTTGTGTCGGTCATCTGTAGCGGCGTATGAGAACCATTTCATTGATTTACTAAAGTTTTGACAAGGTACCCAAGTGATAATAAGGAGAGATGACATATTTATGAAACTGTAATGATGGAAGGCGGGGAGGTGGTAGTTAAGGAAATAAGGATAACTTTCCAGAGAAAACAAGCTAGATAGAGAATTGATATCCAAGAGGAAATAAAGTCAGATGTTATCGTGTTGGACACACATTTTTCAAATGTGGACAATTTATTTTTAACGGTGTGCATTTATTTATGCCATGGCAACGCACATGCATTCAACTATGTAGTGCATCCCTACAAATTTGGTCGCCAAAGAGAGAGAGAGAGTAGTGCATCCCTACAAATCTGGTCGAGAGAGAGAGAGAGAGGGAGGAAGGGAGGGAGAGAGCGAGGGAGGGAGAGAGAGAGGGAGAGAGAGAGAGGAGGCAATCCGAGTATCTTGTGACTTCCTCCTCCATCCATCACTCTAGCGATGGGACAAGGAGAAACCCCAACATCATATTTGTTCGCATCTTTATATCATTGGCAACATTAATGTTCTTTATCATTATATGTGAAATGAAAAAACGTATAGAACCGTGACAACGCACGGGCATTCAACTAGTTAGGTATAGAAAAGTAATTTCATCATGAATTGTCTGAAGAGCATAAGTTACTCAATGGTTCTGTGATCCCGGTTAGGCAACAACAAGTGCCCGGTGATCCACAAGAATATCAGAAAATTGCCTACCAAACTTGTGCCAGTTCAGCCTCGCACTGTTGACGGTGGACGCAGGATTGAATATCACCTTTTTCAATTTTTCATTGGGTTGGTCGTAGCAAGGAATACCGTGGTCATATTTAACATAGATGATATCTATGGGTACATGATTTTCATACATTGCATCGATAAAAAATAGAGAATCTGTAGCAACACATGGGAACTCAACTAGTAGATGGAAAATAAGAATATGCTTAACATACAAACAAAAGGTTATTTTCCTGCTCTCAAGCTCCAATGAGGTAAAATTTAAGTTTCTCAATTAGTGCATCTTATTCATTTCTTTCTAATAACGCAATTAATTGACAACAAAACATCACTAAGGATATCTCAAAGCATCCCAGTCATGACACTACAATGTGATTGGCACACCAATCAACCCAGCAAACTACTAATTTGACCCTGTAGACAACAAGTAGAGCAAGGAGTGGGAAATTCTCCTGATGTTTTTTACCTCACAAAAAGTAGAGCGAGTAGAAGGGAACATGTATTTACCCAAAAACGTATTTCTTCTCCTAACTGAAAAGCGCATGTTGATGACCACACAGTTTCACTCTGGTTGCCTCTCTAATTACATCACACATTGACACTATTGTCGTATCTTGCAACAGGGAATTGTTGGGTGGTTTAACACATAACATTCATCCAACATTGCACTGAAGAGTCTAGTTCAGAGACATGTACATCAATATGATCGATTCGCTCATAAGCTATATCACTTCTGTAATTATTGGCATCTAAGTTTGTAACAAAAATACTAACATAATCATATGTACTATGGATAACTAATCGATACTTTCACTAGCATGCAGCAGGTTATTCAGACAAAATATCAACCAACATATATGACTTACCTAACACATATGTGGAAATCAGCATTCTTTGACATACTAAACCATGCTGACCATATGCGATAAAATGTGATAGACAAACCATGAGTATTTGTATGGCATGCAACAGATTATTCAGACTAAACATCAAGCAGCGTATATGACTTACCAAATATATGTGAAAATCAGCATTCTTTGACATAGTAAATCATGTTGATCATAGAAGATAAAACATAATACGCTAGCATTCTTTGACATAGCAAATCATGTTGATCATAGAAGATAAAACATAATATGCTAACTGTGAGTATATGTCTATATGTCTGTATAGGGTTGTTTTCATTTAATTTACTACCATGGTTAGGGAAAAGACCAAATAAAAAAATTAGTCAAATTAACATGCTGCTATGGTTAACTAAAACACAAAATTTCAAAGCCAAGGCTGCTACTTTTACCAACCGTCTTGAGGCTAAGTTACACATACAAAAATTAAGCTAACTTTAAATAAATTTATTGTGCTACAACCTGCAGACCCATCTAAGTATGAATGTTGAAATATATTTCTAAAAATACAAAATTTCACATCCACGTACACAAAAGAAAATAGACACACATATATGGTACAGAGATCATTTCTTGATAGCTTTGCACGAATCTGAACTTGCTCGTAATTTGATAGCCTAGACTTTCACAAAATCAAGAAAAATGAAATACCATCAACCAAACTACAGTTCACACTGAGGTTGATATGATAGCCCAGATAAACATCACAGGGAACGAAACTAAGAGAAAAATGCGTACATAATGAAAGAAGATGGAGCAAATCAAAAGAAGAAATGGAGCAAATTAAAGCCTTAGTTAATTTGGTGACGTTCTAAACAGGTTGTTGCCTCTATTTTTTATTTTATAAATATTATTTCCCTCACCCATATGTCATAATGTCTATAGGTAATCTGCAGGCAATTGTTACTATACTACTGTGAGATTTAGCACGTGGGATGTGGCAGCACAACGCATATAATTTTTCACACAAATAGTATATTTTTTGTAGAGGCTTTACTAAAATGCAAAAAAGGGGTGAGTATTAGGTCAGCTGACAGAATACAATCAAGCAATTCAGGATCACACATGAAAATTTTAGGTCAGCTGACAGAATCATACCCGTACATATAGCTCAGATATTTAAAGTCACTAAAAATCCTGACATCTTCTCATCAATTGCTTGTGAATCTAGTGGCACACCTAGAAAGGAAAATGTGGTGGGAGACGTGGAGAGGGACTGAGGAGGTTTTGTATCTCCAAATATGGCGTAGGGAGGCGTTCCAGGCACTTCACATCCGCGTCATCATCGCCTAGCTCACAGTTGGGGGTAAGCCCATCACATATCAACCCTTTGGAGGCAGCAAGAGTGGAGCGAGTCAGGCCGCCGGAGTGTTGGTTCCCGGGCTGGGCATCAACGGAAGGGAGAACCGGAGAAGCGGATGGGGGAGTGAAGGATCAAGGAGCGCTGGAGTTGCGACACAGGTGATGCATGGCCACCGCCAGCTGGAAACCCTATCTCATAGCTTAGGGGAGAGAAGAAAGACCAGAAGGGCCGCGCTTTTTTCGTTTGACCATGGAGTTGGGTCCATGTCATTGGTGGTATGGGTGTGGTGAAATAAAAATGCTGGCCCACATAACAAACTTAGGAATCGGCATATTGCATTAGAGCAGGCTCAGCTCTCCAGGCTTAAGCCTGCACTCAGGAATCGGCAGATTCGATCAGAGAAGCCACAGCTCTCCAGACTTAAGCCTATAGATAAATAAGCAAACCCCAAAACTATACTTAATGCTTAGGTAACCACTCTTCTACCAATTATTTGTTTGAAGAAACACATAAATTGCTCTCAAGTGGATCTAAGGATATATGGTTCACCACTCTATCAACTATTCACAATAAGATCATGTCCCTTCACATTTTGACAACAACAATACATACAGAAAGTTATAAACCATGAAGTATAGTGTTGTCCTATAAATCTAAAGAGATATTGCTGAAAGTGGCAGTATCAATTTTCAGCCAGAATACATTGTTATGCATACTCTACTAAAGAGAGTATGACTTGACAACTAAAAGTTGGCCATCCATGTACCGTGAATCCTAATGACCATTCAATTCGAATCAAAAGAGGCATCAAGTATGCATCGATATATTTGGCACACGAATCACGAGGGAATAAAATATTGGAACTCATCTATATTTGTTTCCACGGTCTGATCATTGGCCATTTCTTATATATGCTAATAGCTTGGCATGGCATCCATACATCACTTCTCTTGGACATGGCAGACGGTGAAAGAGGAAAACTAATTTAAGTCATGCAACGTTGGATATATGCAAAGAAAAACCTTGTGGAGATTAGCACCAAAAATTGGTAAGAGGAAGAGATGAGTAGAGATCTCACACGATGAGAATCCGTGGTCACAACAGAGGATGCCGGATATGCCAGAACTGTATAGCATTTCAACAAACAGGTGGTGGGCACAATACTATGATAGTCCGCAAGTCCAAACTATGGATTCAGCATAAGGTAATCACATCCATGATCAAAATCTATCTAATGAATGCTGCTCAAACCATATGAAAAATGAGAATTGGCTTGCATCAATACAGCTAAATAAATCACAAGCAATTCATAACCGTAGCCTACTGCTACCTATACATACAAATAGACAATATATAGACTACTTTTTGGGTGAACCATAGATGTACTCAATCTGTACATGTTATCACAATTGTAGATCAATCATCAACAGAAAATATGCAGGCATATACCGACACCGATCCAATTTAGAACTGAATAGAATATAGACCTTGATGGAAAAAATGGAGGAGAAGGCCTCACCGTACAGGAGGGATATGGAATCACCCTCTTTTCCATCGCCTGAGTAGATGCAAAGCTCTTTCCCGCGTGATGGGGATTGGGGATGCGGTGACTGATGGCTAACGGTTTGTCGGGAAGGATTGGGGATGGGCGGGCTAGGCAGGGGCAAGAGAGGAGGCCACTAGAGCTCGTACCATCATCGGAGGGGGTGCAGATGCCGCCGGCGGCGGTAGTGCAAATACGCGAACGACGGTTGCACACCTGTTGATGTCGAGATGAATTCAGAAGATCTTGAGTAGGGGAGGTCAAGCATCTTTCCATGTCGGAGGCATCGGAGCTGACCGGCGGCGGCCCGTTCCCGGCGGTGGAAGAGGCAAACCCTAGCCGCCTCTTCTTTTTCTAGCGCGGCAGCCCGTGCCTTCTAGCGTGGCGAAGCGAGGAGCGAGGAGAGATGATGTGGAGAAAGAAGCGAGGAAAGCAGCGTGAGAACTGTGGGCTGGTGTACCTAGTGGTTGCCGGTTCGCTGGTTTTTCTGTTGACTATATTTACTGTAGCAGAGCCCACGAGCCGGTGCTCAGTGCACAGGGATTCCATTAGCCGTAAGCTATAGAGTAATAATTGAGGTCAATCTACCAAGACAGACGAATTCACTGCTAGGGGATTTTCCATCGGGTCGGAGATGCAGGATTAGGTGCTTTATCTCCATGCTCGCCGGCTTAAGCCGTCCTGGATAGAAAATTCAGGGAACTTCAACTCGGTCGGACAGACGAAGGAGGGAATCAGGTATCCTTCGCCACCAGGGTCGCCGGCTTGCCGCTGGCGCCATGCTTGCCGCCATCAAGCAGAGGAGGAGGATGTATACCACGTGTATGTCTGATTCGGGTAGGGTCGCCAATGTATGCGGTATGTATACCTACTACAACAAATAAGTACTACTAGAGTATATTGCTTAGTATGTGTATTTAATTGAATATAATGACATACCGAATTGCAGTGGCGTTTTTTAAAAGGCGAGAGTTAGAGTGCCGTTTCTCAAATTAGCCTAAAATTACAATGGCATTTATCTAATTAACCCTAGCCCCTAGGATATACTGCCTACAAGGGTACAAGCATGGACTTTGTCACTTTGCCCGGAGAGCCAGCCAGGATCCGGAAATGCGAACATATGGACCTCACATTCTGCAAATCCTCCCGTTTGAAGCACGGCAATTTCTCTTCGTTCCTGTACGAATTGGACTTTGCATCGTTCGAGTTTCTGATGTCCTGAACGGAGCTCGTAGTTCAATGGAGTATTTCTTTTGCAACATTCTATAGTCGCCGTTGGCAGATGTCTTACCACCACCAGCTTAGTATACCTTGCAACAGCCTGGTTATCTAAAGAAAAAAAAAGCAACAGCGTGGTAGTTAGTCGGTGGCAAATTCATACGACGAGGCCACGGATATGATACGTGCAGTTGGGTTTTCATCAAGTTAAGCAATAGAACATGAGAGGTGAGACCTTTTTCTTTGGGCCTGTCAGGCCCAGTGGGTAATGCCACTAACAAACCTGGAATAAGCCTCCACACTTTGAAGGACGTATTGCACCATCGGCTTCGTTTTCTCTTTCTGAATCACGTCCATCAACTTCGTTTTTTTTCTTTCTTTTTGGATCACGCCAACAATTCCTCACTAACTAGAGAACACCTTTGGAGAAGAACATAATGTTAGAAATAATGGGCTAAATCAATTGTCTTGTGTTTGATTTTAGAATTTTCCTAAATCTTAAAACCTATGTACCTGAAATCCCCATATGTGAAGCAGAGCATGTTGATGATAGCTCGTATGTGAGTGCTAAGAGGAGTGGGAGCTAAACTCTACATAAAAAGTTGGAGGAGAGTTGCACCATCTTACAAAGTGAAATATCTCACCACTTTGTAAGTGAGTGAGGAGAGAAGTGCTGCACGCATGCTCTTCCTACGACGTCCGCCCGCCCACCCGCCCGACGTGTCAACAGTTATGGTTTGGATCGCTCCCGGATCGTGAGCTACTGTAACCGACTCAAACTCGTGTGCGACATGGTATCAGCCCATGCTCTGCCATGTACGGGATATTTCGAGCCGCTCTATATAAGCGCATGTGGCGGTTTTCACCACGCAACACATTGAAGCCAATCTAGGGTTTTTGCCACCTCTCTACTTGTGCCGCCACCGTAGTCGATTCCATCCCAAGAGGCAGCATGCACCTACAAACGGAAGAGCGGGTCTTCGAAACCACTGGCCTATACGATCTTGTACATGAGAGGGCGAATAAGGTTTTTGAGAAGCGCTCCATGCGACTACTCAAGTTTGTCGTCACGGCACGTCTTCCTGGTCTTCAAGCAAGACCACGTGCGCGTTGTCTTCTACATCGTCTTCTTCGACGGTCTCTGCAAGCTCTGCACCAACATCTTGTAGAGTTTGAAGTGTCACTGTTTGTGTTGATTAGCATATCTAATATGTTAAAGTTTCACATGATCGTAGTTGTTGTAGTCATGATTTATGTTCTTGAATTAATTGCGAAAAATCTACCTAATAATCCGACAATCTAAAAGGCTTATTCTAGGAAATTTCCTGAATTAAGCATGAGACACTCGACCGATGCGCTAAAGCCGGATAAGTTTACCAGAGTGCATTTGAAGAGTTGGTACTATAAGACCACGATGTGGCTGTGAGCTCTGAAAGTATTCAAGTCTAGTAATGACTTACCTGAAAGAACTATCTGACGAGGATAAGAAAAAGTTTGAGGAAGTCAATAGTGGCTTTATGTGATGTGTTATGGGTATTCTTGACAACAAGTTGTTTGACGTGTGCATGCACATCAAAGATGGAAAAGAGTTCTGAGAGGCTTTGGACGCTAAGTTCGGTGTAGAGGATGCTGGCAATGAATTGTATATCATGGAAAGCTTCCATGATTACATGATGGTTAATAACCGTTCTATAGTCGAACAAGCTCATGAGATATAGTGCTTCAACAAAGAGCATGAACTCCTAAATTTTTTCTTACCCGCCAAGTTTGTAGCTAGGTGCATTATTGCAAAATTGCCATCTTCATAGAGGAAATTCACCATAACTCTCAAACACAAGATACATGAGATATCGGTTGAAAATCTGATAGCGTCTCTTGATGTTGAGGAGAAGGATAGGGCTAAGGACATCGCTAATAAATAAGGTGAAGGTCAGTCTAGGGCCAACATGGTGTAGGATAAAACCTCTAGCAAGAACAAAGAGAACAACAAGCCCTCCTTTAACAACCCTGTAAGGACTACAGCCTGCTAGAAGAAGCAAAAGAAGTTGAACAAAACTGAGCTAGGTTGCTTTACCTGTAGAGAGCTCGGCCATTTTCCCAAGGACTTCGTAGATCATGCGGATCGTAGAGTAAAAAAATGGGAAGATTTTCACCGTCACGACTGCTAGCAATACTGATGGATATGGTAATTAATTTACTATACTTTTGGTATTTTAGTCACTATGTTGGTGGATTGATACAGGTACTAATGTTCATGTGTGTGCTAACATCTCTATGTTCACTTCTTATCAGGTCGCCTAGGGTTCTTCCTTCCTAGTAGCGAATCAGTCATATGCTTCTATTCGCGGTGTTGGCATGGTAGATCTGAAATTCACTTTGGAAAAGATCATGCAACTAAAGAACATACACCATGTCCCTACTATGAACAAGAATCTTGTTAGTGGTTCCCTTCTATGCAGAGATGGGTTTTAGGTTATTTTAGAGTCCAATAAAGTCGTTTTTTCAAACAATGGACAATTTATTGGTAAAGATTATGAGTTTGGAGCCTTGTTCGATTTTCTCTTTCAGAGTTTTGTAATAACTCTGTGAATCATATTTGTGGCAATGTTAATGATGATACTAGTGTTTGGCACTCTTATTTATGTCACATTAATTTTGGTTTGATGTCTCGGATGTCCAGCTTGAGTTTAATTCTGAATTTCAGTATTGCCAAAGGTTTTAAATGCCATAGTTGTGTGCAATCAAAGCAACCTCAAAAGCCTCACAAGGCAACCAAGGAGAGAAAATTGGCACCTCTATAACTCACACACTCTAATTTATGCGATATGAATGGTGTGTTGACAAAAGGTGGAAAGAGACATTTCATGACGTTTATTGATGATGCTACTAAATTCCCATGTTTACTTGTTGCAAACTAAAGATGAGACTTTAGACTACTTTAAAATTTATAGGCTGAAGTTGAAAATCAACTAGAGAGAAAGATCAAGTATCTTAGGTCGGATCGTGATGGTGAGTATTTTCCCAAAATATTTGACGATTTTTGTGAGGAACGCAGTATTGTTCATAAGATGACGCCTCCCTACTTGCTCCAATCAAACAGGATTGCCGAGAGGAAAAACTGCATGCTAACTAACTTGGTGAATTCCAAGTTAGCCACTCCTGGTTTATCAAAGGCATGGTGGAGGGAGACTTTGTTGACATCATGTCATGTCCTGAATAGAGTTCCTAACAAGAATAATGAGAGGACTCCTTATGAGGAGTGGGCTGGGAGAAAACCATCACTTTCTTACTTGCGTACTTGGGGATGTTTGGCAAAGGTCAACATACTGATTCCCAAGAAATGCAAGCTCGGACCAAATACATTCAATTGTATCTTTCTAGGATATTCTCCGCGGAGTGTTGGCTATAGATGTTTAGTGGTTAAATCCGAGGTACTTGATTGCATGTTGACACTATAATAGAATCTCATGATGCAATATTCTTTGATAATACATTTACTATGAAAGATATGCATAACACTGCTAGAATTTCTTCTAAAATACTTTTTGAATCTAGTGCATCTACTGAGAAGTTTGAACAACCACATGAGAAAGTCCTTGAGAAGGATGATGATGAACCTTCCACAAGGAGTAAGAGATAGTGGATTACAAAATCCTTTCGTAATGGTTGCATCTTGTACCTTGTGGATGATACTCCTAGATCTATTGTCGAGGCATATGCATTTCCTGATGCAAATGAATGGAAAGAAGCTATCTAAAATGAAATAGAATCGATTATTTCTGGTGGAACTTGGGAATTATCAGAATGGCCCTATGGTTGTAAACCTGTGAGATGTAAGTGAGTGTTCAAGAAGAAGCTAAGGCCCGATGGTACTACTGAGAAGTAAAAGGCATGACTTGTAGCAAAGGGCTACACACATTGACGAGGGTTTAACTCGTCAATGCCCATTGGTATGGACTTGGGTTTTGGAGAAGGAGGGAGCGCTGGAGGCATCAATCGACTAGCAAACAAGCACACATGGACGCAAGGTTTACCCAGGTTCAGGCCTCATAGAGGTCCCTACTCCTGCTTGTCTGCTCTTGGAATTATTGAGGGAGTCGAAACTTATAGGGGTGCGTAGATGCAATCTGGCGATGGTTGTGGAAACTAGGGTTGTGATTGTCCTCCTCGCCACCCCCTCCTAGCCTTTATATTTATAGGCTAGGTCTCGGGTAGCAGGTCGAGTTGGTTACAGATTAGGGTTTGTCCCTTTAAACTTTCTATTTTAAGCTGCGTCTTGTGCTGCAAGCAATCGGAGTCTCCGTGAGTCACTCGAATCCTGTATTGGGCCCTGGTAACGCCGTGGGCTTCCATCATATCTAGGACGTATATACCAAGCTTGAGTACCTGTAGGTTATGCCCACGTCAGTAGCCCCCGAGTGTCCAGTGGAATCGCAGATTCGGGTGGATACTTTATGAAGTCTATCGAATGCATACATATTTTCGAGTGCTTTGATTGATATCATAGGGATTGTTGATATACGTGCCAGATTCTTCTGATGTATCGGGATCAGTTAATTGCCTTAGGGAAAAACAACGTAATCTACTCAAACTCGAGTCCCCAGACTCGAATTCGGAAAAGTGTTGGTGTAATTCGACTCAAGCCATGGAGGTCTTATAGGAGTCGAATCCAAGTGTGTTAGTATGAGCACTCGACGCGTCCGTCAAGGCATATTCATCGTACCTGTAGGCACGAATATATTTCTGTAGTGCGCAGCAAATGCATTGCCAAGCCTTATTCAGGTCTTATCTTCACGCTGTAAGCGCGACATCCGAACTTTTTGTCATCGCGGAGATAATTCGGGTGATCCAGGAGACGCAGTCTCTTTGCAGGGAAAATATGGGGCAGAGTCGCCATAGCTTTCGACTGTGGATGTTATCAACACACGGTGTAACGTATAAGAAAAATAATCATAGGGTGCGCGGCCAGCGCTCCCTATGGGAGTAGCCCCCGAGTGCCTATTTGAGTCGTAGACTCGAGTGGGGACTATAAGTACTTTGCGACTGCTGTCGTCTTTATTTGCTTGTTTTAGTCGAATGTGCTTCCAGCGATCCCTATTTGAGTAACCCAGAGTTCACAATCGAATCGTTGATTTGAGTGAAGGGTTTTCATGAAGCTTGAATACCTGCATAAAATTCTTTCGGGTGCGCGGCCAGCGCTCCTGTTAGGAGTAGCCCCCGAGTGCTTATTAGAGTCGTAGACTCGAGTAAGGACTAAAGTAGTCAAAATGTTCTTCTGCTGGAATTAATGACGTCAGTGTTGACAACGAGATGACCTCAGCTGCCCGTGTGAGCGGCTTTGACGGGACGTGACGAGTAGTGGGTCCCACTTTCTGACCTTGATTTGACTGGGCGTGCGTAATCTTCTGTTTTAACTGTGTCTCCTCGATTTCCATGCATAATGGGAGTAGTGGGGGACGGTTCACGTTTTACCCTTGCCATGCGTCAGTGCCGATGCATGCCACGCGTCTGGTAGATTTTCTACTGGCCGTTGGATGTCATCTGCTAGGAGGTTAAGTAGGGACACGCCATGCGGTAATTCCCCACATCTCTCTTCTTGCTCGTGCTTCCTTCGCCATTGCTGTTCTCGGTGCTCCTTTGCGCACATCCTCTTCGTGGCACTAGACCAGCTTCATGTCTTCCCTAGTTACTTCCTTCACTTGCATCACCATCGCAAGATGGGCAAGAAGAAAGGAGGCTCCGCTGTTGGATTTGCGGCCACCATTATCGCTGCCAAGAAGAAGGGGGGCGCCGCCACCGTGGGCACTAGTGCCACCGGCGCTGGGAAGAAGAAAGGCGCGGCGACTCGCGTCACCAATGGGTCCTAGCGCCCAGCTATCATCAAGTCTTCGGAGCTATTCAATCTGCGTCAAGATGGAGCCTTGCCTCCCGCAGAACACGACTCGCGCGTTCCTAGCGAGGAGGTAATTCCTAGTCCTCCCGTGGGTTTTCGAGTGATGTTCCTTGCGTTCATCATCCACGGTCTCTCTCTTCCCCTGCATCCTTTTTTCAGGGGTCTTCTCTGTTTCTATGGGCTCTAGCTGCATCAGTTGTCCCCAAATTCGATTCTCCACATCACTTGTTTCATCACCCTTTGCGAGTGCTGGCTCGGAATCGAGTTGATGACCCACAAGTATAGGGGGTGTATCGCAGTATTTTCGAGGGAAGTGAAACCCAATTTATTGATTCGACACAAGGGGAGCCAAAGAATACTTATCAGTCTTAACAACTGAGTTGTCAATTCAGCTGCACCTGGAAACAATCTTGCTCATAGCAATTTATCAGTAGCAACAATTTTGTAGTAGGAATAGTAAAGTAACAACAGTAGTAAAGCAAAGACAGTAGTAACAAAAGCAGTAAACAGTGGGATTCGAGTGCGGTAGGCATAGGGATGGATGGACGGGCGTTGCATGGACAAGACAATTCACATAGCAATCAGAACATAGGGCAATTGCAGATAAATAAGATTAAGCACCCAAGTACTAGACAATCCTAGGCATGTGTTCCATATATAGTCATACGTGCTCGCAATGAGAACTTGCACACCATCTTTTGTCCTGCCAGCCTGTTTGCAGCGGGGCCTCTAGGGAACTACTGGCAATTAAGGTGCTCCTTTTAATAGAGCACCGGAGCAAAGCATTAACACTCCGTGAACACATGTGATCCTCACATCAAAGCCTTTCCCTTCCGGTTATCCCGATTTCTGTCACTTCGGGGCCATAGGTTCCGGACAACAACGTGTGTATACAACTTGTAGATAAGACCAAGAACAATACTATCATGATGAATCAATAATAAGTTCAGATCTGAAATCATGGCACTCAGGCCCTAGTGACAAGCATTAAGCACAACAAGTCGCAGCAAAGTCATAAAGCACTAATAAAAGATACTAGGCACTAAGCCCTAACAATCTGATGCCATTACATGAACGATCTCATCCAATCCCTACCATCCCCATAGCCTACATCAGGGGATTACTCACTCATAGATGGGGGAAATATGGATGGTCGATGGAGAAGCGATGGTGATGATGATGGCGATGATCTCCTCCAATTCCCCGTCCCGGCAGGGTGCTAGAACGGAGTTTCTGGTGCTGTTTTGTGGAATCTGGTGGTGGCGGTGGAGCGGAACTCCTTCTGGAAAAACGTCGAACCCCCCGAAGTTTTTAGGTCAGAAGGCTCCTTATAGGTGAAGAGAGAGGCCGAGGGGGTGCCTGGGGGGCCCACACCACCCCCTGGCGCGGCCTGGCCTGGCCCGCGCCACCAGGTGGTGTGGCCACTCCAGGGCTCTTCTCCGTCTCGTATTCTGGCTCTTGGAGTCTTCGGGTGAAATAGGAGTTTTGGCATATTTTCCGGGATTTTTCCTAATAGTTGATTTTCTGCACAAAAAGTAGACACCAAGGCAATTCTGCTAAAAACAGCGTCAATTCGCATTAGTTGCATCCAAATCACACAAGTATAGAGGAGAAACAATAGCAAAAGTGTTCAGGAAAGTAGATACGTTTTGGACGTATCAACTCCCCCCAAGCTTAGCTTATTGCTTGTCCTCAAGCAATTCAGTTGAAAACTGAGTGCGATAAAAGAACTTTCACGAACACATTTGCTTCATATGATGTAAATATTCTCAGCAATGTGATCAACTACTTAGACAATTCATAATAAAGAGTATGCCACTGAGTGTACTTAATAGTCATTGCAAGCTATGAAGAGATTCCAACTCAAGAATAATAAGTAGCATAAAACACGAACATAAGCAACATTACTATGCTCTTAGAAAGGTATGATAGAGTGGTATCTCGCTTGCCTTTGATTATGAATGTCCAGGCACCTCTGAAATTCAAGTGATGACTAGAAGTAAAGATATCAAGGATACAAGCATCAAAGTCATAACACAAATAATCAAGTAATGGAACAAACACAAATGACAACTATGCTCTCAAGGAGGTGCTCAAAGAATATGTGGAGACTCAACAAGTAGAAGAAAAAGGTTTTGAACAAGTTTGAAAGGCTTCCAAATCCTGAAAGTATGGTACTAGTTAGCTTTGAGCTCTCATTGCCCCTATCATAAGCATCTTTAATGTGGTTAAGGTGAAAGTGACACAACTAAGAGGATATGCTTGACAAGTTATAAATTGAAGTCTCATGCCCCTTACTTACAAAGACCGATCCTCATGCTACTCAACTTCAGTCACAAGTAAGCTCTTGTCATTGTAAGTATATACGTATCATAGAGAACCGCCAACAGGGTACCCCTTGCACATGACACGGGAGCTATCCCATGATCAAAATGACAAGGCAAGCAGACAATGCGCATCTCAGCGATCTTTTTATTTACTATGTGCATAGATTTTTATTGAGGATGCTTCATAGAATGCTCATTATGGTTATGCTGCAAGTTTCGACCATGATTAGGCATGGCTTAGGCTAGCGGCCTAGGCGTTTCTCTAACATACATACAAACTCCATGATCTCACAAGTTCCACTTTTATTTCACACCGCCGGGATCCATAAGCAAAAGAACATGATATCAACTAAGTACAAAGTACCTATGAAGCGTTGAAAGCGGTCCCCATGATACATGGTTCTGCTAACTTCAACTCATAAAGCGCAAGCATATGCATAAAAAAGAAGGACGCAATGGTTCAGGTTTATTAAGTGCGGAAAATAAAGTGTGCCATCAAGTTCGTGAGAGCTTTACTAACTAATTTTCCCATAACAAGCAAACATTTTATTCAAAAGAAAACAAGGCACATTGAATATGCACGGAGGTAGCAAATGTTGCTAATGGGTAGGTATGGTGGACACTTTGGAGATATTCGGTTTAGGGAGTTGGAAACTTGAGTAAAACACTCAGTGGAAGTGAAGGCTAGCTATAGTAAGGGAGCGACAAACGAGAGAGCAATAGCTGTCATTATCATGCTTGCAACAAAACAAGACTACTCATGGCATGAAAATGATTCGAGATCCTCAAGGCAAAATAATTCATCAAGGCTTAACTGATTATCACAGTCATGTGCATGCATGAGCATGTGCCAAGTCAATCAAATGAAACATTCAGAGGAGGATACCACGGTGTCATACCAATTTATAAATAGAGTAATGCAAGCAAACATTCATAAGACATGCTACAAACTATTAGCGAGCTGGAGCTAATCACAAGAAAGCAAGAACTACTAAGCATCCAAAGATAACATACACTCTACATGAACGGACTAAGCATGCCCACAGTGATGAGTATATGTACAAAAATGAAAACAAATAGAGTTCGTTACCAGCCTCTTACCACGCCTCAAGCTGTCATTGATCCTCATTATTGCTCTTCACTTGTGTGGCTTGAATAATAATATGAAACCAATAATCCACTGAGAACTGCTGAACCCTGTAGCCAACTCGCAAAAACCAAAGAAGAACGACAAATATTTTTGGTGTTTTCGATTTCTAAACAAGAACCAAAAGAGAAAAACAAGCAAAGCAAAATCTTTTTGGGTTTTTCAAATAGTTCAAACAAAGCAAAAAGGGAAAAACAAAACAAGGCAAAAAGAAGAAGCAAACCAAAGAGAAACAATAGAAATATTTTTGGTCTTCTTGTGTTTTTAGAAAGCAAAAGCAAAGAAAAACGAAAACTAAAAAGAGAACGAAAACATGAATATACAAAGTACCGATGCAACATGATATGGAGATGAGTGCGGTGTCGGCATACCTCCCCCCAAGCTTAGGCTTTTGGCCTAAGTGGGTATCAATCCCAGGCTGGCCAAGATGAAGTGTCACCGGGGTACGACGAGGAGGTACCCTCGTCCTGGTGCGAGCCCGAGTACGTCCCTCCGTAATGTGCGGAGTAATCATAGGAGGGCACATCCTCCTGGTGCTGCTCGTGGAAACCCAACAAGCGAAGCTGCTCGTCCACCTCCTCCTTGGAGCGCAACCACGGTCTCCTGTCAACACTAAACAAAGCAGGCTATGGCAAAAGGATCTCCCTTCTAGTGTCCTGCTCCTGTTGGGAGAGCTCTCCCAAGTACGTGTCAAGCTCCCCCTCAGTGAGGGACCATCCTTCCCTGTTATCAAGGTTAAACAAAATAGGTGCAGGCAAAAGAACAACATGCTCGGACTTTCTCTTTCTCCAACCAGCTTTGAGAAAGGTTACTTCATAAGATAACTCACTCAAACTAGCCCACGAGGAAATAAATTTATGTTGTATCATGGAATTGAAATCAAGCCTCTCTATGGGAAACTGTAGGTCTAGATGATGAGGCACTAAACCATGCAATGCTAGTAAACGAGAAGCAATGAGGCCTCCACAAATTCCACCTTTCTCACGGTTAGCAGCAAGATGGAAAGCTATCAAAGCACCCAAGTTGTAAGACCTATCTCGTCTAAGAGCAGCAGAGATAAATGCTAGATCAAACGAAGATAACTTATTGGCAGTTTTCCTAGCAAGAACACACTTGGCAATAAAGTAGGCAAAGTAGCGAATGGAGGGAAGATTAATGTTACGGATTTTTCCATTCTCCTTCGAGAAGCTACTCCCTTGACAAATTTCTGCGTATAAATCCATGAGTGGTTCCAGTCTCTCTTTAATCTTCTTACATGATCCCCATTGAGGTACCTTAATAGCTGCACAAAAATCATCAAGAGAAAGGTCGACAGCTATATTGTAGATTTTGTAATGGACCATGGGGTTAGGCAAAGAGTGACTAAATTGGAAGTCCTGCACCACAGACATGGTTAACTTCACAAATTGACAAGGTTCATCTTCCAAAAAGTGCTCTAACCCTGCATTAGAAACCAAAGTGTGGAAATCTTGTAGATTCCTGCAGCTCTCATGAACTCAGAGCATGGATAAATGGAGGGAAAAACTTCCTCCTCCCGGTGGACCTTCATGACATCAGGCACCCAAATCTCATGTTGGTTTAGGTGGTGTTCAGTCATCTTCTATTCTGAAATTTAAACATCTATTAAACAAGTGATTGCAAAGTAAATATAATGAAGGATTCTACTCATAGGGACTTGCAAGAGGCCTAAACATGCATCAAAACTATATCTCTAAGCATCAAACAAACTTACAAGCTCTCATAACCAGTCACCTAAAGCAGCAAAATACTCAACATACAATCCACTAAACACAAATCTACTCGGACAAGGGGAGGAGTCACATACCAAGGAACAATTGCTCCAAATTTCAGCAAGAACGATGGGCTGAGCAAAGAGATCGAAGAAATCAAGGGCAATCACAGAGAGAACGTGATTTTGAGTTATGAACTGAAGCTTACTCGGGAGAGAGAAGAAAGTGGCAGGTGAGAGAAGTGGTGGGGGGCCAAGGGTGGCCCACACCAGGGCATGGCGCCACCTAGGTCTGGCCGCGCCACCATGTGGTGTGCCTGCCTAGTGGCCCCCCTGGTACCTACCAGGTACTCCTCTTCCCCTTTTTTCTCGTAAAAAATTAATATGAATTTTCTGGAATTTTGCGAGACACTTTATTTTTGGGCAATTTTCAGAAATAGAAGAATGATTTTTCTGACAGACAGATTTTTTTTATTTTTGGAAACATGATGCAAGGACAAAACAAGGCTAGAACTACAGAAGTTCTAGCATGCAAGCAACTGACAACAAAAAGAAAACTAAACGAAAGCAAAAACTAAAATGCAAAGGATAGAAATAAACGAGGATAATCATAATGAAAGCATTGTTTTGTTCAATGGAATCCTTTTGTTAGCAAGGTTGATCAATTCTTGCTACCAAAACAATTGCATATGAGACAAAACTTTGTACTCCACTAATGATTATGTTACCTCAACCTTGATAGCAATGGTCCCAATCATAATAGTTTCAAATTTTTCTTTTGGTATGGGACAATATATTTCTCCAACTTGAATGCCTTCAACATGTTCAATTGAATTTAAACCATAAGTCCTTTCAATCTTCTTGGGGAATAGACAGTATGTTCCTTGTCATTAACATTGAAGGTCACCTTTCCTTGACTACAATTAATAACAGCTCCTGCAGTATTAAGAAAAGGTCTCCCAAGAATAATAGACATATTATCATCTTCAGGCATTTCAAGCACAACAAAATCAATTAATATCAAGCAATTGTGAGCCACCTGAACAGGTACATCCTCACATATACCCACAGGAATAGTGGTAGACTTATCAGCCATTTGCAAAGGTATATCAGTTGGTATCCATTTTTCAAGCTGAAGCCTCTTATAGAGGGAGAAACGCATAACACTAACTCCAGCTCCCAAATCACACAAAGCAGTTCTAAAATAAATGTTCTTAATAGAGCAAGGGATAGTTGGAATCCCTGGGTCTCCAAGTTTCTTAGGAACCTTACCATTGAAAGAATAATTAGCAAGCAAAGTAGAGATTTCTTCATTAGGGATCTTCCTTTTATTCGAGACAATGTCCTTCATATATTTTGAGTAAGGAGGTAATTTAATAGCATCAGTCAAAGGAATTTGCAAGAATAAAGGCTTCATCCACTCACAAAACTTATTATCGTGTTCATCTTCCTTTGACTTGTGTTTCTTATCAGGGAAAGGCATAGGGTTTTGGACACAAGCTTCTCTTTCACTACCATGTTTCTTAGCAATAAAATCTTCTTTGGTGTATTTAGTATTCTTAGTTTGGTTTTCAGGTTCTTCTTCAACTTTTTCTTCATTAGGAACTTCATTTTATTCATTACCACTTTCAGTTTCAGCATTAGAGATATATATACTATTAGGATCTATAGCAGGTTCAGAGGGTTCTATAATAGTTTGATGTTTCTTTTTCCTTTTCTTACGAGTAGAACCACTATTTTCAGCTTGTTGAGAATCCTGGTCAATTCTTTTGGGATGCCCCTCAGGATATAGAGGATCCTGGGTAGCAGCACCACTTCTAGTTCTAATTTCATAAGCATGTTTTTCTTTAGCAGCATTAACTAGCAAGTCGTTTTGTACTTTGACGAGTTGATCTATTTGAGTTTGAACCATTTGAAACTGTTTAACAATCATTTTAACATCATTAGAGGTTATTTCCACAATATCTTTCAACTCAACAATAGCTCTAGTGTTTTCCATTAGATGATTTTGCACCCTTTTATTAAAGTTATCTTGCTTAACAATAAAGATATCAAATTCTTCTAAGCATTGATCAGGAGGTTTCAAGTAAGGGATATCACCTTCATCAAACTGTTGGAGAGAGTGTACCTCAATAGTGGGTAAATAGGGAATAGGCTTACATAGTTCTTCTATAGGAGGTAAATTCTTGACATCTGCAGCTTTAATCCCCTTCTCGTTAAGACATTTCTTAGCTTCCTTCATCACTTCATCATTTAATTCAATAACTCCCCTCTTCTTTGGTGTTCGAATAGGCACAGGAATAGATGGTTCAGGTACAATTACTTCAGGTGTAGCTTGTTTAGGAGGAGTCCAATATTCGTAATTCTTGCTTATTTTGGCCATTAATTCCTCAGCTTCCTTTGGAGTCCTATTCCTGAAAACACAATCATCACAACTATCTAGGTATGTCCTAGATTCTTTGGTTAGTCCATTATAAAATATATCAAGTAGCTCATTCTTAGGTAATGGACTTCCAGCCTGTGCATGAATGAAAGCACAAAACCTTGCCAAGATTCGGGCAATACCTCTTTTTCTCCCTGTTTAAAATCAAAAAGTTCTTGCATAACAGCATGTCTAGCACTAGGACGAAAATATTTCTGCAGGAAAGTACCAATCAATCACTCAGGGCTATCAATAGATCCAGGAGGTAAATTACCAAACCAAGTTTTAGCTTCTCCTTTCAGTGAAAAAGGGAAAATCTTAGCAACAAAGTAAGTACGCATTTTAATATCATCAGAAAACAAGCCACTCATGGTAGAAAGTTCATTCATATGTGCTACCGCACTTTCATTCTTAGTCCCATAAAAAGGTTCTTTCTCGACAATAGCTATGTAAGATAGATCGAGAGAGAAATCATAATCTTCATCTATAATGTGTATGGGAGAAGCAGCAAACTTAGCATCAAGAGATAATTTGGGTCTAATAGTACACCTCTCAAGGAGACTCTTATCAGCGCTCCTATCATGGGTGTTCCTACATTCTTCAATAAACTCATCGGTCATCTCAACATAATCTTCTTCGGCATCATAACTCTCACTAGACTCAGGTGAGCTAACAGGTGTAGTAGTGTCTTCATTAGGAGTTTTGGTATTTCCAGCTATAGTTCTAGCAATCATAGCATCTAGGAAAGGACCTAATGAACCACTCTTATCAAGCACAGTAGAAGCAGCATCATAAGTATCAGAAGTTTCAGATTCAGCAGTAGTAGCAGTGTGTGTAGCATGTGTATGTGGTGGTGTAAGGAACTTACTCAAAACAGATGGTGAATCAAGAGCAGTAGAGGTGTTCAGAACCGTACCTCTTCTTGTAGTGGATGGTAAAATAGGAAACTTGCCATCACGAGACTTACCCATGATGGATGGATAGCAGCGAACAATAGAGAATCCAAGTGAACTTGATAAATAAAGCTATGCTCCCCGGCAACGGCGCCAGAAAATAGTCTTGATGACCCACAAGTATAGGGGGTGTATCGCAGTATTTTCGAGGGAAGTGAAACCCAATTTATTGATTTGACACAAGGGGAGCCAAAGAATACTTATCAATCTTAACAACTGAGTTGTTAATTCAGCTGCACCTGGAAACAATCTTGCTCACAGCAGTTTATCAGTAGCAACAGTTTTGTAGTTGGAATAGTAAAGTAACAGTAGTAGTAAAGCAAAGACAGTAGTAACAAAAGCAGTAAACAGTGGGATTCGAGTGCGGTAGGCATAGGGATGGATGGACGGGCGTTGCATGGACAAGACAATTCACATAGCAATCAGAACATAGGGCAATTGCAGATAAATAAGATAAAGCACCCAAGTACTAGACAATCCTAGGCATGTGTTTCATATATAGTCATACGTGCTCGCAATGAGAACTTGCACAACATCTTTTGTCCTGCCAGCCTGTTTGCAGCGGGGCCTCTAGGGAACTACTGGCAATTAAGGTGCTCCTTTTAATAGAGCACCGAAGCAAAGCATTAACACTCCGTGAACACATGTGATCCTCACATCAAAGCCTTTCCCTTTCGGTTATCCCGATTTCTGTCACTTTGGGGCCATAGGTTCCGGACAATAACGTGTGTATACAACTTGTAGATAAGACCAAGAACAATACTATCATGATGAATCAATAATAAGTTCAGATCTGAAATCATGGCACTCGGGCCCTAGTGACAAGCATTAAGCACAACAAGTCACAACAAAGTCATAAAGCACTAATAAAAGATACTAGGCACTAAGCCCTAATAATCTGATGCCATTACATGAACGATCTCATCCAATCCCTAGCATCCCCATAGCATACAGCGGGGAATTACTCACTCATAGATGGGGAAAACATGGATGGTCGATGGAGAAGCGATGGTGATGATGATGGCGATGATCTCCTCCAATTCCTTGTCCCGGCAGGGTGCCAGAACGGAGTTTCTGGTGCTGTTTTGTGGAATCTGGTGGTGGCGGCGGAGCGGAACTCCTTCTGGAAAAACGTCGAACCCCCCGAAGTTTTTAGGTTAGAAGGCTCCTTATAGGCGAAGAGAGAGGCCGAGGGGATGCCTGGGGGCCCACACCACCCCCTGGCGCAGCCTGGCCTGGCCCGCGCCACTAGGTGGTGTGGCCACCCCAGGGCTCTTCTCCGTCTCATATTCTGGCTCCTGGAGTCTTCGGGTGAAATAGGAGTTTTGGCGTATTTTCCGGGATTTTTCCTGATAGTTGATTTTCTGCACAAAAAGTAGACACCAAGGCAATTCTGCTGAAAACAGCGTCAGTTCGCATTTGTTGCATCCAAATCACACAAGTATAGAGAATAAACAATAGCAAAAGTGTTCGGGAAAGTAGATACGTTTTGGACGTATCACGAGCCACACTTTGGTCTTTTCAAAAAGCTTTTTAAGCTCAAACACCAGTCAGCGTCTAGTTCGGTAGTCTACGACGTTGGAGGCTGCGGGATCCATGTCGACTCCTCCACCACTTACTTCGATATCAAGCTCACCGCGTCTGTCCAAGGGTGGAGAGATAAGTGGTTCTACATCCACGACCAGAAGTCTGACGGAGAGCACTACGGACTCGTGCCTTTCGATCCCGTGGCGGCTTGCAAGAGGAGGCGCTCCTAGAAGAACATCGTGATGCCAGTGAGTCCGAGGAGACGAAGATGTTGTATCAGTGTGTCTGTGACCTCAAAGGACGTATAGGCAAAGATGAAGGTGGCGCTGCACTCATTCACACATGGTTGCGCCACCGTATTCAGCCTCTGCAGGCCATAGCTCATCCGATGTACCGCTGGATCGATGCTGGCAATGTCACTGGCATATCTGCGGAGGGCATTTTTGCAGGTGAGGTAGACAGGAGGTTGCGGCTGGTGGCCAAGTACACCGCCAAGGAGGATCTCCCAAGCGAATCAGTCGTGCCTCCTTTCGATGCCAACAAGCCTCCGCCTGAGGTAGAATTTTCCTCTGATGTTGTCTGCATTTTTCGATTGCTTGCCAAGTTCTTGATATATACTGATGTTTCTTCTGATTGCAGGACTGGAAAGTTGCTGCCAGCTAACCTCCTCAGCCTGAAGGGGTTATCCCGCGTGAAGCGGTGGAAAAGGACGAGTCGGATTCGACTGTCCCGATTGAGGAAGAGAAGGAAGCCCCCGAGTCCAGTGGCCACGACACTCGCAAGCCCTCCCGCAGCAAGGATTCTGATGCTTCTTCACCGATGACACCGGAGGGATCTCCTGCTGCTGCAGAGGAGCCGATCCTCACCGTTCCTGTATGCGCCATGGCTCCTCCCGCTCGAAAGAAGCTGGGGCTACCGAAGGAGTCATTGGGGGACTCCTTTGATCTCGAGAACTTTGACGGGTAAGTTGTTGATATTTGCGAGTGCATCTTGTTGTTCTTTGGAGTTTTTCTTCTGATAGTGGTGCTGGTATTTTTTGCAGTCAAATGGCGTCGTCGTCTGACGATTGCCAATTTGTGAAAGAATCTAGAGTCGTGGACTCAAAAAATAAGGAGGTGGCCATGCAGTCACCTTCTCCTCCAGTGGCGGCCCACTCCGGCGCCAATTCTTTGAGTTCTCCTCATAACGGGGGCACCAGATGGTTGCGCGGATGCCCATTCAACATGAATCTTCGGAGTCCCTGGAGGAACATGTAAGTATCTTTGTGCTGCTAGCAGTCAAATTTGTGCTTTTGGCTGACGCTGAATCTTTGTTTCTCTTGGTGTAGCTCATCGTGAAAGAATATGCTCATATCGCGGAGCAAATCCTTGCCTTGGGTTGACAGCACGCCCTGTTGGACAATCACCACCGCGCAGTTGAAGGTTTGTGCTAATATTCTCTCTTTGCTCTCCTTATGTAGAAATTTGCAAACTTAGTTTTGTCATTCTCTGTCCTTTGTAGGGGAGCATAATGAGCTTCTCTGCCGCGTCACTTCCCTCGAGAAGGGACTTGCCACAGCGGAGAAAAGGCGTGATGAGGCAGTCGCGACTCTGGAAGAGTCGCAGAAGCATCAGGAGGACTTGCGCACTTCCACTGCCGAGAGGGAGAGGTTGTTTGAAGAACAACTTTTCTCGGTTGCGAAGGCTCTCTCAGGTATTGTTCAGCTGCACTTGTATTTTTCCCTATTTGATTTCATGTCACTATGCTGATACTATGTGTATGCAGATGCCGCCGACGTAAGCTTTGACGCCCAGGCCCTGTGCCGTGCGGATGCCTTGGCTAGCGTCGTGGCCACAGTCGAGGACCGCAGTGTGTCCCTCCAAGATACACTCGGGAAGGCCAAGAATGTGCTGAGCTGCTTCCGTGAGGATATGTTTCCTAAGGCCAGCTTAATCGAGACTCTTGATGGCTTTGTGGAGTCCTTCGCGGAAGGCATCCCGGCGGACTTCAAGAATGCTCAGCAGTCTCTCAGTGCTACCATGACACTCACGATGGCACAAGCACATGGTGCGCAGATGGACCCAAGTGCGATATCTGAGGCGATACCTGTCGACACGGAAGGCCAGCAGGTAGTGTTTGCTCCCTTCACCACTAAATGCATTAAATACGGGCATCGTCTCATCGAGACAGTCGCCAAGTATTCTGAAGAATTGTAGCGAGTGAAGACAACGAAGGCGTCAGCGTCAGGGGCTACCACCGAAAAGTCTATGGCATCGGAGACTGTCACGGATTCGAGGAAGCCCCCGAAGCCGAAGTCCAAGTCGAAGAAGCAGATTGCTCCGTAGATGCCCTTTTGTAATAGCTGTAGCTTTCTTTTGCTGATTCGCATTTTATGGGGGGTGCCCCCTTGATACTTTTATCGAATTTGAATGCAATCCTCCTTTTTATCAATGTATGATTGGTCCCATTTGCCTCTTGCTTGATTATAACTAGGGTCCTTCGAGTGGTCCTTCGAGTGATCCTCATGACTCTCCTTCCACCGATGAAACCACGGCGCAGCCGCGTTCAAAGGTGGAGGAGATGTCATTGCTTTTGCGACTTCGCGACCGCATTAAGCAGTTGGAGCGTGAGTTGCCCATGATTTGTGGTAAGGCGGATGTGTGGAAGTCGAAAGCTGAGAAGGCCACCACCCGCGAGAAGTATCTCTTGGATGAAGTGGCGCAGTTGAACAAGGAATTTAAATGTTAGCTCTCTGTCTTCTCACTTGTCTTTTAGCCAGTTGCGGCGATGCCTTGTCCTTACACTTTGCTATTCCTTGGTGTAGTTGTTAGCGCTCGTCATCCACAGGATGAGAAGGACCAGGTGGCCATTCGAATGAATGATCTGACCTAGGAGCAGCTGCAGGCTAGCAGGTACTTTTGGGTGGACCACGACCGTGCAGTCGCGTTGGCGACCTTGCAGAATCGTTCTTCGCGAGTGCTTCAATGCTTGAAGAAGGCGCAGTCGTGCCTTAGGAATATCTTCCAAGCAATGTTTCCTCTCGATGCAGTGCCATCAAGCATGTTGGCTCTCCTAGCAAAGTTTCAAGATATCAACGCGGTCCGCAAGTGCGCACGACAGCAACTGGTCGCAGGTGCCAAGGCTCCATTGTCGCTGGTACAACTTCATCGGCCAGATGTAGACATTGCGTCTGTTGCCGCTGGACCACCGCTGCCGCCTGAAGGGATGACTTGGAATATGGTGCCGCACTATCAGGATATCGACTAGCCAGCAGATGACATCATCAACTTCTTTGAAGAGCAGACGAATGTTCTTCTTTTGCAGCAGTAGCGTAATTTGTATCCTGCACATAGATGTATAAGTGTTGTAAAATTTATATGATTACAGTGGGTGTATTTGATACCCCTTAATATGTAAAGAGCTTGCTAGCCTGTATATTTTTTCGAGTGTATTATAATGTACATGTCCTTTTCGTTAGCCTGACTTGTATCCATCTCAGCACCTTGCCAACCTGTCAGGTGCATTGCGCCTGGGTTGGTGTTATCAAGGGTTCGATTGGTAGTACGTCAGCTACTCAGGATGATGTATTGTTCGTAGAACAAGATGCAAAGGGTGGCGTAGCCTCCGAGTAAAATAATTGCGAAAAAGCGTAAAACACAGGGTTTGGGGCACTTAGCTTTATTTATTCGTAGAATATCATGAGGTACAATGTATGGCTAAGTAGCCTAGCTGAATAGCCTTATTTGTAAAGTAAAAACATCTAAGGATAGAAACGGCACAACTGCGCGATGTTCCAAGGGTTGGAGTATGCGACTCCGCTCTTGAAATCTTTAAGGCGATAAGCGCCACCTGGGATTACTTCGGTAATCACATAAGGTCCTTCCCAAGGGGACTCGAACTTGAGATGCCCTTGCTTCTTCTATTGCAGGACCAGATCTCCTTCGACGAAGGATCTTGGGCGTAGCCTTCTGCTATGGTAGTTGCGGAGGCTCTGCTGGTAGATCGTGGATCTCTCTGCTGCAATCTCACGTGCCTCGTCAAGGAGGTCGACGGAGTCCTCGAGTGCGAGAGTTGACTCCTTTTCGCTATATGCCACCACCCGCGGGGCTTTGTAGCACATTTCTACGGGTAGCACTGCTTCAGCACCGTGCACCATAAAGAACGGAGTGTAGCCTGTGGTGCTATTTGGAGTTGTGCGTAGGCTCCAAAGTACTGATTGTAGCTCGTCTGGCTAGCACCCAGTGGCTTGTTCGAGTGGTCAAAGGAGTCATTTCTTGATTCCACCGCAGATGAGGCTGTTGGCCTTTTCGACTTGACCGTTGGTCTGAGGGTAAGCCACCGAGGCATAGCTAATGTTCATTCCCAGGTTTTCGCAGAATTCCTGGAACTCCTTGGAGGTGAAGTTCGTCCCATTATCTGTGATGATGCTATGTGTCACTCCAAAGCGGTAGATGATGGACTCGAAGAACTTGACATCGCTGGCTCCTGACTGACTCGTCACCGGCATGGCCTCGATCCACTTGGTGAATTTGTCGACCGCGACTAGGAGGTAGACGTAGCCTCCTCGCGAGGACCTCGGGAGCTTGCCGACCATGTCGAGTTCCCATTGTGCGAAGGGCCAAGCCACTGGTATTGTCCTGAGTTCCATGTTGGGTGCGTGTGGTTTATCTGTGAATCGCTGGCAAGCGTTGCAGCGTTGGACGATATCCTTGGCATCACGCATGGCCGTTGGCCAGTAGAATCCAACTCGTAGAGCTTTGGCGACGAGAGCGCGACTGCCTGCATGGTGTCCCCAAGTGCCTTCGTGTATGTCGAGGAGGATGGCTCTTCCATCCCCGTTGGAAACGCACCTCTGAAGAACTCCTACGATGCTGCACTTGTACAGTTCGCCATTGATGAGGGCGAATGCCTTGGATCGTCGCGCTATATGTCGTGCATCAGTCGGGTCATCTGGCAGCCTTTTGCTGAGCAGGTATGTGATATACGGCTGTGTCCAAGATGGTTCTTGTTGGGGATCGCAGCAGAAAACAAAAAAATTCCTACGATGGAACCCCAAAACTGCCTAGGATCTATCTATGTAGTAATGCGGTAACGGCCAGAGCGTATAGAATACGTACCCTTGTAGACCGTACGCGGTTAACGTTCTGCGGGGAACGTGGTTGAAGTAGTCATACTCGTAGCCAACCTCAAGGTCGCGAAGCTCCTCGTAGGTCACCCCTTGCTCCTTCGTCATCTTCATCGTGCAACAGCTCCGGCTCACAACATTTAAGCGCCCCAAGTGTTGCACCTCGTGTCTTCGTACACATATGGTGCACGATGAGACCTCCGGTTCCCTGATCCCACCGGGAGTGCGGAAGTTGATATCTGGCTAGGAATCCCTGTAGTGCAATGGCATACTACAGGTGTGCCTTGATCGCACAGCCTAGACTTGGGGCCATGGTCACAAGGTATAGAGAGAGGGAGGAAGAAAGTCTACTAAAAGACTTCTCTAATTGTGTGATTCATCCCACCCATGGGCACCCCCTTTATATAGGCGGAGGGGAAGGGGGCGTGCCCTCTCCCCTAGGTGCCCCATGTGGGACTAATAAATAAAGAAAAGAGGCAAAAGAAGGCACTCCAGCCGGCTAGGCCAAAAGGGCCCAGCACAGCAGCCTGCAGCGGCCAAGCAGCAGCTAGGCGAGAGGCTGGCCGGGTGGGCCTTGGCGCGGCCCACCCCGTGCCCAGCGGCGGCCTGGCGAGGCGACCCGGGTGGGCCGGCTCTACTGCCCAGCGGCCCAGCATGCCGGCTCGGTCCTCCCGCTCCGTCAGCTCCCCGCGCGCCCGTGTGGGCCGGGTCAAGCAGGCCCGGGTGGCGGCTAGCGGCTGCGGCCCGCCCCCGCACGACGCAGAATATTCGCCGCCCGCCCACATGCGCCCCCAGCTGCATGCCGCCCTGTGCGGTGGCAGTTATCTGCCGCCCACAGGGCCGGCTGTTTTTCTTTTTCCTTTCCTTTTACTGCAGTTTTATTTCTAGGCCTTCTCCCTCTGGGATTTGCCCTAATATAAAATTTTCTTTTATAAATCTTAGTTTAAATATTATTTAGAATATATTAATTCACAATTAACATATAATAAATATATATTTAAATTCTCATTTATCCGAAAACACTTTTTGGGATCTTTTCCTTTATTCTTTCTCTGAACAACTTCAGATCTTTCTGCGGAAAAATTCCGACTTTCTCTCTTACTCTACTGTGATTCTGTCTTACGAATGATCGCCCTCATCGTACCCTTAAGTGTATCCTCTCACGGCTCGGGAATGCTCTAGACATGATATGTATCAATGATCAACAGAGGGACCAGGGATATCCATGTGACCCCTATGCATTCCTGATGACAATGTCGTTTGAACCGCTAAATGTAGCATCCTCTTCCTTTTGTTTCTCAATACAACTTGTCCGAGATCCGATCAGTGGTATCCCATACCTTGTTTAATCTCGTTCATAATAGTTATGTTTTCTTGTTACCGTGATATTACATCCTCGTGACGTAGTCACATGTTGCAATATTTATGCATGTAATCTCACCAAGCCGGCTGTATGTATCTTTACCCGTCATGTGGGTGAACAAATCCTGGTCTTGCAGTCACATGTCATCAACTGTTCCTTTGGAATACCCAACATACACATTTATGGTCACTGTATTACCAGATGACGGTTGATGTAGTCAAAGCAGCCTCGGGAAACAGTGAGTAATATGAGCTCACGGTCTAAGGAGAAGGAGTCTAGGTATAGATGTTGCAACAATGAACTATATGACTTGATCGTGTTGCAATCCTTTGAGGAATGTCCAATCACACCATTCTCCAATGATATGATCCCGTTGTCAGTCGGCACAAATGCCCATGATCTTGAAACCCAGATCATCTCCGTGACCAACGAACTAGTATGAATAGAGGCTACTAGGGACTTGGTTGTTTCATACCACACATGTACCAATGTTTCTACTTGGCACAGTTCTAGCACAATATGAAACTATTATAAACTAATTGAGATATGACAATAAAAACCCATTTATTATTTGCCTCTTGGGCATATCTCTTTCAGTCTCCCACTTACACTAGAGTACAAATAATCCATCTCGCATTTTACTCATATAAACCATATACCATATGCGTTTACAGATCATGCATGCTCATGGGAAACGTCATGTCCATGTTATGTTTTACCAGATCATTATGTCTTTTGCAAATCGTTAATGTCTTCCTAATTTTGACATTCACTCCATTATCTTATAATGGGTCGAAGTATTTGTTTGGCGACAAAGTGAGACTTTTGTTTCTAGTGTTTATGATGACGGTCGTTTTTCACCGTTGTCATCTAAACGTCCAAACACACTTTGCTATCCTTTGTGTATATACTATAGTCATGGCAGCAGAACAAGGCCGGATTCCAGGAGCTTACCGTGATGTTAGATCAACCTCGAGGGCTTTCTCATGGGCACTGGGCCCTCGGACACACCATTCTATGTTAAAAGCGAACTAGCCCCGCCATAACATTATACATCACATCAGATGTAGCCTTTATACTTCTATATCCATGTAGATCCTAGTGCATGAAATGCACCTACGCCACTTACATTGCTTCTTGCCATTTATGTCCAAACTTAATTCTGGTTTAGTGATCCACTCAGGAATCACTTAAAGACACGTTCTTACAGTTAAGACTTTGTCCTACCAACCAGAACTTCGGGTCACTTTATGTCGAGTATTCAAAATGGTTATATGGAAGAACCTATGACTGAGGCATAGGAGATGCAACGCATCTCTTTCTTTCAACCATAGTTGCAATACTCAATGCTTCATATAGGAAGAACTACTTTCTTACCTTGTTCCATTCCGAGCTTCTTCAGAATCTTGTCTTAGGACATTCTAAACATCTTTTCAGAATCATGTCCAGGAAGCATTCATCATTAAGTGTTTATTAAACTCACCAATCTATCTTGATAGATCTTATTGTTTAATAACTTCAACTTCATCCTTATTTATCTAACTTAAATATTATTAACACCAATCACATCATTCACATATGTCGTCCACATATTCCAGAATGATTTCACGCTCCCACTCAAATATGACATTCATGTTTGAGATCCAGGGATTTCACTTAGCTCCCACTCAAAATATGTCAGCTACATATTATGAATTAGCCAAGATGATTTGCTCCCACTCAAATCTAGGTCCTCTTGATAATCTTGGATACTCCAAAATTCTTTGATCACCATCAAATCGAGAATTCCACTAATGAGATTTCAATGACCATTCATTTCTTGTACTTAGGTCCATCACGCTTCTTTGTGGTTCGTAGGTATGTCTAGTTCAAAACATGACAAATGAATCAACAATATGATTCTACAAACTTGTAAAATATATAGTTGAATCCTACTTCCTTTAGTAAAAGTATTCCCTGAAACTTTATGATCATTATCATTGGTTTCTCCTCTATTTGTAGAGTTTGGATTCACGAAACAAATTCTGTTGCGCCACTCAAAAATTCGGAGGTAAGGTCAAATACCTTGTTTTGATCTTTTACTTTCTTCCACTTGTATCTTCATCAAGACACGTCAACTTTGGAAAACAACAGGTTTGCACGTTTTGTGGAAGATGCATTCATAGCTTCCTATGAATGTTCTACAAAGACTTGTTTATTCGCCATGAATTCGACTTGTTGAAATCTCCAGAAACTCGAACTTGCCATAACACTGATGGTGTTGTTTCCACGAATCTTTAGATGTTCATTTGTATTTCAAATGAGTGTTTTCTTATTTTGATCTTTAACTCTAAATGACAGCTATAACCTCGATAAGAGATAATATTATACCATATGTATCCAATACATAGTGATTCTGATGTTTAGATATTTCAACATGGTTTGAATTCATCCAATTATCATAATTTGTGAAACATCTTTCACAAGTTCCTTTTATGCTAAACTTAACTTGAATACTTTAGTCGTGTCGATCAAATCGAAGAGACTTGTTAATTCAATATCCTCTTTGTTGTGAACTCATTTGAACAATTCAAATCATTTCAAACTTATGTTTCATTAAGTAAATACGTTTATTCACTTAAGTCCACAATTAACTAATGATTTCCACTATTTGTTGAAAATACGATACATCACTATGTATAAGATTCAACATTTCTTCGCATATCACCGTTTTACCAGAATGCGAAGTTTTAGTCATTCTGCCCAAGAGGCATGGTTTTGCAAAGTCTCTAGATTAAGCATCTAGGACCCCGATCTTCATTAAGAACATGCAAACCAAAATGACTTAAACTATAGTGTCATTTCATTCTTAAACGTTGGATATCTTTTAGCATTCTAATCCTTTATAAATGTTTAAACTATTATCATTAACATAGTGATGAGAATAACTTGTTTTTAATCGTGATGTGACCATACGGTATTGTTCACAAGAATAGCACAAATTGGCATGTAACTTTTTCATATGAATAATCATCTCACCAAAAGCAAGACACACAAACATGGATTACAAATTAATATTCAAGTCCACTAATCCAAATGACAAACTTTGAGGGAAGAGGTGATGTCGGCCATCAAATGTTTTGCTTGCCATCATCAAGCCACATTGCCTCAAATCCAGCAATTCTCAAGCAGATCATCCTATTTTCACAAAACAGGACAAGTATCAAATACTTTGCAAACTGCCACGAGTTTTGCAAGAACCACATTTATAATTTGTAAATCTTACATATACCTTTTCATCTATGACTCCATTTGCAATCAAGCCCTTCTAAGAGTTCTCAACTCTAATGCAAGATCACTAAGTGTTTTTCTAAGCATTCTAGAGTCATCGAATTATCTCCTAATGGTTATTGTATCAAGAAGAGAAGATCACCTTTTACGAGGATATCCCTCAGGCGTGGGTATTAATCTATGAAGTTGGACCCTTTTGCTAAGTTCCAAAATAAGCAATATATTCCCATGGTCGCAAAGGACCTCAATGGGATAGGCTAAGATCTACTAAGATATTTGCAAATACACATCTAGACTAAGTTTATAATAAGAGATCAATTTATAATTAGTCTCCACTAAAATTGTCACCCCAGACGATTTCAGTGATCGCATGATCCCTATCCTCTGCACCTCCCCCGATCATCACGGCCATCAGTGCATTATCAAAGGTAGACATTCACTAATGTCAATCACATCATCCATGTGACTCATGCTCGATCTTTCGATCTCTTGTGTTCTAAGGCCATGTATGTACATGCTAGGCTCGCCAAATCTAACTTGTGTGTATTCGCTGTGCAACATGGCTTACACCCACTGTATGCGAACGTAGATATGTCTGACCCCCGATCATCACGGCAGGCCTCATACCGAAGAACTTTCTTGGTGCTGCACACACAAGGGGAACATAGAGCATTGAAATTAAATAGGGATTATCTTATTTGCTACCGTTGAGTATCCTAATACTAGCACACAATAAGATGTAAAACATGTATCTACATCATATGTATAATATCATATGATATAGTGCTTCTTCTTGCGCCTCGATCTCCATCGAGCGCTCCGGCATGATCTCCATCTTGCCCTTGGTTTGACGGCAAGTCCACGACGCCTCCACCAGATCGTTCATCGGAACGATGACTATTACTATACTACTTAGTAACATAAAATTAAACTACTTTACCTTCGCAACGACCAATGCCATATCATAATCACATGCCCCCTGCAAAATAAAGTAAGACGCCTCTACTTTATCTATTGCAAGTTTTACGTGGTTGTTAGGGCTTTCGCAATAGAACCGTTTCTAATCTACGAACTTTCCAACCACAACATGGATCCAACAGTTGTCTATACTACACCCCTTTCGGGGCCCTCCGTTGTAAATGCTATATCAACTATCGAATGAGAGACAGACACCCGCTAGCCACTTATATGGTACAAGCCGTATGTTGAGCGTGGAACCAGTCTCGTGTACGAATACGCGTAAGGTCGGTCCGGGCCGCTTCATCAAACAATACCACGATATAAACAAGTACACGTTAGAGGGTAACAACTAAGGGATCAATGCCCGCACAATACATGTGCGTACTGGCCGTACAACACTCCTACGCATATATCGGCTCTGATACCACTTTTGGGGATTGCAGCAGAAAACAAAAAAATTCCTACGATGGAACCCCAAAACTGCCTAGGATCTATCTATGTAGTAATGTGGTAATGGCCGGAGCGTATAGAATGCATACCCTTATAGACCGTACGCGGTTAATGTTCCGCGGGGAACGTGGTTGAAGTAGTCATACTCGTAGCCGACCTCAAGGTCGCGAAGCTCCTCGCAGGTCACCCTTGCTCCTTCGTCATCTTCATCGTGCAATAGCTCCGGCTCACGACATTTAAGCGCCCCAAGTGTTGCGCCTCGTGTCTTCGTACACATCTGGTACACGATGAGACCTCCGGCTCCCCGATCCTGCCGGGAGTGCGGAAGTTGATATCCAGATAGGAATCCCTGCAGCGCAACGGCATACTGCAGGTGTGCCTTGATCGCACAGCTCAGACTTGGGGCCATGGTCACAAGGTATAGAGAGAGGGAGGGAAAAAGTCTACTAAAAGACTTCTCTAATTGTGCGTTTCATCCAACCCATGGGCACCCCCTTTATATAAGCGGAGGGGGGCGTGCCCTCTCTCCTAGGTGCCCCATGTGGGACTAATAAATAAAGAAAAGATGCAAAAGAAGGCACTCCAGCCGGCTGGGCCACAAGGGCCCAGCACAGCAAGCCGGCTGTATGTATCTTTACCAGTCATGTGGGTGAACAAATCCTGGTCTTGTAGTCACATGTCATCAACTGTTCATTTGGAATACCCAACATACACCTTTATGGCCACCGTATTACCAGATGACGGTTGATGTAGTCAAAGCAGCCTCGGGAAACAATGAGTAATATGAGCTCACGGTCTAAGGAGAAGGAGTCTAGGTATAGCTGTTGCAACAATGAACTATATGACTTGATCATGTTGCAATCCTTCGAGGAATGTCCAATCACATCATTCTCCAATGATATGATCCCATTGTCAGTCGGCATAAATGCCCATGATCTTGAAACCCAGATCATCTTCGTGACCAACGAACTAGTATGAATAGAGGCTACTAGGGACTTGGTTGTTTCATACCACACCTGTACCAATGTTTCTACTTGGCACAGTTCTAGCACAATATGAAACTATTATAAACTAATTGAGATATGACAATAAAAACCTATTTATTATTTGCCTCTAGGGCATATCTCCGTCAGTTCTATCATCATGACCTCCATTGGGCCTTCGAGTCCTGTATTAGGCTCCATGTCCTCGAGTGCCATTGGATCATTGGGTGGCGTAGCCCCCGAGTCTGTTGATGTGCTTGCCTTTTTCTCTAGAGCCTTGGGCTTGATTGAGTGTTTGCAGATGCTCTCTAAAAATACTCCAGGTGGTATTGGGGCGAAGGTGGAGTTGATGTTGGCGAGTATATCCGCTTCCTCATTGCTTTCGTGGCCAACGTGTTGCAGCTCGCAGCCGTCGAAGTCTCCCTTGAGTGTGTTGTAGAGGTCGCGATAGGCGATCATGTTGTCGCTCAGTGTGTCGCACTCATGCATCGTTTGGTTGACCACCAGCTTGGAGTCGCCATAGATGATGAGCCTCTTGGCGCCGTAAGCTTTTGCCATCCGCATTCCATGGATCAAGGCTTCGTACCAGCTTCGTTATTGGAGGTTGTGAACTGCATTCACAGAATATACTTCATATTGTCTCCTTGGGGAGATGTCAGTATGACACCTGTGCCCGCTCCGTCCTTTCGCTTGGACCCGTCTTGTATATTGGGGAGCTGGTTCTCCATCCAGTGCACGAGGAAGTCCGGGAGAACCAGCAATTTTATCGTGTCGCGCTTCTCATATGGGATGTCTCATGGAGACAGTTCGATTCCCTAGAGCGCGACTCGTCTAGTGGCGTCGGGATTATTGAGTATGTGCCCGAGCGGGGCGTTGTTTACCACCACGATTGGGTGCTCCTGGAAGTAGTGGTGCAGTCACCTGGCTGTCATAAATACGCCATACGCCAGCTTCTGATAGTGTGGGTACCACTGCTTGGTCGGCGTGAGCACCTCGCTGAGGTAGTATACTAGGCGCTGAACCCCGTGGACCTTATTTTCTTCTGTCCACTCAAACTTGTCAGCTTTATGGAGAAGTTGGTCGAAGGGCAATGCCTTTTTGCCCATTCGACTGATGAATCGACTAAGCACCGTGATTGCCCAGCTAGCTGCTGGACGCCTTTTACGTTCTTCGGCTTCTCCATGGCCAGTATGGCTTTTATTTTCTTTGGGTTTGCTTTGATCCCTCTCACGGAGATGAGATACCCGAGTAATTACCCAGATGGTATGCCGAAGGCGCATTTGTCCAGATTGAGCTTGATCTGGTAGCGGTTGAGGTTATCAAAGGTCTCGCGGAGATCATCGATTAACGTGGCTTCCTCTTTGGTTTTGATGACGATGTCATCAACGTAAACTTGGATATTGCAACCAAGTTGGTTCTTGAGGCAGGCCTGCATACACCGCTAGTAGGTGGCTCCGGCGTTTTTTAGCCCGAAGGGCATCATGTTGTAGCAGAACACACCAAAGGGTGTTGTGAACGCCGTTTTTTCTTGGTCTTCCTCCTTCATTCAAATATGATTGTAGCCTGAGTAGGCGTCGAGGAAGCAGAGGCGCTCGCATCTCGTAGTGGAGTCAATTATTTGATCGATTCGTGGCAACGGGAAGTGATCCTTCGGGCAGTGCTTGTTCAAGGAGGTGAAGTCCACGCACATCCACAGGATATCTGTGTCCTTTTCGGGCACAAGCACTGTATTTGCGAGCCAGGTGCTTTCCTTGATCTCACGTATGAAATTTGGATCGAGGAGTCTGTTGATCTCCATACCGACTGCTTTTGCTCTTGGTTCAGACAGTCGCCGTATTGTCTGCTTGACTGGCCTTGCGTCTGGATTCACGTTGAGTGAGTGCTCGGTGAATTCCCTGGGAACTCCTGGCATGCCCGCTGGACACCAGGCGAATGTTGGGCCATGCAGAGAAAAAACAAAACTTTTTCTTACGCGGTGATCCCAAGATCCAGCTCAGGTAGAAGGCCACGAGGATTACCACTAGACGCGCAGTTGCAGAATTGATGAAGCACGTCGCTTGATGCAGTGCAGTCCTCGTGGTCCGTTCTGGTTCCACGATCCACGATCCGTTATTTCTTCACGATTGTCGAAGTGTTGAACGTACAACACCTCCGCCGGTATCCACACGTACGAGGAGGAGCGCCGGCGATGGACTGCTAGGTCCGATACGACGACGACAGGACTAGACTGGAGCTAGGGTTTCCAACACATGGAGTGACCTAACCTTGTGCTCTAAGCACCTGTGCCCCAGCTTATATAGGGAGTGAAAGTGGGCTCCACTCACTTGTGGCCCATTCACTAAAAGGCCTATATTAGCCACTACAAGTCTCACTTGCTGACTATGTCCATGTCTCTATTTGGGTCCAACCCAAATAGATTTCTGTTTGGGTCTAACCCAAACTTACTCCCGCTCTTAAGTGTGTGAGCCGACAGGCTCATGGTAACCCGGACACGATTCCGAGTCTCACTCATGATCGATCAGTTGGTAGCGGCTCCTAGCAGAACGTGCCAACTCCCAAGTACCAAAGAGTCATGACGACATGCCTTTCAATGTGACTTTCGTCTAAGTCCCTTTTGCCTCACGATATACCTTGTCAGACTATAGGCAAATGATCGTCATCCCTTAAATAGTCCGACTCTCTTTCTCGATCCGAGATAAGTGATTCATCCGACTAACTCTTAGTCGGCTGCCTCGGTTAACACTTATCCAAGACGCGCATGGCCATGCTTTCCAAATCATATCTTTTGAGAGGGCCCAGAGAATATCTCTCCAGATGGAGGGGCAAAATCCCATCTCGGTTATTCACATCACGCAGCTTGATTCTCAGTCGACCCGAACTCTGCCTTTATAACTGCCTAGTGATGGAACAACGTTTGACAGAACCTAAGTCGGTGATCCTCAACTCGGATTGTGCAATAACCTCAGGTCTAAGGATTACATTGATTGAGATATGCAAATGACGACTTGTTCATTGCATCTCAATATGGGTCAGTCCGACTCGCTAAACTCTTTAGCTGAATCCGTGTAAGTCGGAATAACATCTCCATGCCCATGACAATTGGAACCTAGTCATCTGCTGACTTTCACATTGGTCTAAGTTGTGTGTCTAGCACAACCTCAATGACCAAGGACAATTAGTATGACCAACATGAATATATAGTTCCACAATCAAATCACATATTCGATGATACATATCAGCAGTTCATACATGGACCATAACCTTATGAATACATTGGGAATAACATTATACATGATTGCCTCCAGGGCATATTCCCAACAGCGAAGATTTCCCAGTGCTCACGGAGGAACTCGACGAGCGCGAGTTCCTATGCGGAACTCAAGTTCTTGGCGATAAGGGCCGTCTTGGCTGGGTCCGTTGGGTGGACCTGGACTTTCTTGGTGTGCACCGACGAGTCAAAGGAGAGGTCGGGTGAGCTTGGCTTGCTCACGGGAGGTAGACTATTGTCCGTCGACTCCTTCAGTCTTGCGAGTTCCTCTTGCATGCCGAAGAATTGCGAGATTCTATTGAACTCCCTGTCGCAGCTATCAGACCTCTCGAAGCTTCCGTTGATTGTGATGATGCCGTTTGGGCCTAGCATCTTCATCTGCAGATAGGTGTAGTGTGGTACCGCCATAAACCTCGCGAATGCGACACGTCCGAGGATGCAGTGGTACTGTGAGGGCCAGTCGACGACTTCGAAGTCGATGCGTTCTCGTCGGAAATTTTGCGGCATGCCGAAGATGACGTCGAGGTTGATTTTGCCCAGAGGGTACACTCCCTTCCCTGGGATGATGCCGTGGAACGTCGTGTCTGAAACTTCCAGACATGTCAGAGGGATCCTCATCGCGTGCAAGGTACTTGCAAACATGAGGTTGATGCCGCTTCCACCATCCATGAAGACGCGACTCATATCAAAGCCCCCGATATGTGCCTTGAGTACGAGGGGACAGTGGCCTAGGTGAGGTACTTGGCACGGGTGGTCGCGCTTGTCGAAGGTGATGCAGGACTCGCTTTCACTGAGGTACTCAGTGGTGGAAGGTGGAGTTATCGTCAAATTGACTTGCCGAGTGATTGCCTTCTGCACTCAATTTGAGGGACGCTCCTTTTGGATCATCCCCATATTGCCCAGCGCTCGTGGGTACGGTTCGCCCCCATGGTTCTGGACTGGTGCAGCCGCAGCTGGTGGTGCCCCAGGTGGCGGTGGTGGGCTCCGTGAGCCACGGCATCCGGGGCGGCTCCGTATACCTGGTTGATCGTGTCGCGATTCATCTTGGCCAGGCCTTCGTGGAGCTTGAGGAACTCGCGGTAGTCCTTGAGAAGATGGCTGGACTTTTTCTTGTCGTCGCGCTTGTCGATGTAGAAGTGTACGTTGCGTAGTCCAGACAACTTGTCCTAGATGGATAGTCCAGGTGCCTCGTCGCGAGTGTGGTGTTGCCACACTTGCGTGGATTTCCCACTATCGCGGTATTCACTGTTGCGGTTGTCGTTGCGTTTGTCAGCATAGCCAACCGTGACCATGTTGATTTCTTCACGGTCCTCGTAGACACGCATTCGACGTTTCTCTCGGCGGTCGCGTCTGCGCCCAAGGTCGTTGTCATCATCGGAGTAGGTACGTTTTTTCACTGAGTCCTCTCCGTCCGCCCACCAATTCACGATCTCCATCAGGTGGTCAATTGTTTTGGGCTTCGAGCAGCCCAGCTCCTCCCTAAGCTCTATACGGCGAACACCGCTGTTGAACGCGTCGATTGCACGGTCCTCCGAGATATTCTCTGCGAAGTTCTTGATGATGGACCACCTCTGGATGTACGAGCGCAATGACTGGCCAGACCTTTGATGGCAGCCTCTTAATTCTTCGATTGACGCGGGCCTTTTATAGGTGCCCTTGAAGTTGTGCACGAAGCTGTAGACCAGCTCCTCCCAGCCGCGAATTGATCCGCGGGGGAGATTGTTGAGCCACACGTGGGCGGCGCCTTGCAGCTGTAGCTGCAAGCATTGCATTGCCGTGCTTGAGATCCCGCCGTGCAGTTTGACGGAGGATATGTGATCCTCTAGCTAGATTTTTGGGTCCTGCAGGCCGTCAAATTTCGGGGTCTTCGATGGGAGTTTGAACCCCTTAGGCATTCGCTTCTTCCTGATGGCTCTGCTGAAGCATCTAGCGCCGTAGAGCTCTACCTCATCATCTTCCGAGTCAGTTGAATGAGCGCTCCTCTCTCACATCTTGTCGACCTTGCGCTGCGTGATGTCATCACATGCATCGTAGTCGCGGTTGTGCCGCCGTGAGCGATGTCGCCGTGACAGATCGTGGATGTCGTCGCTGGAGGAGTACGAGTAGTAGTACTTATCCGGAGTTTTACCTTTTTTCGACTCAAGTGTCGGCTCCTTGATGATGGCAGCTTCGACTAGCCACATGCCCGCGATCATAGATCGGTGCATGGTAGCTCGCGGATCCCCAGCCGATGGCTGGTTGTTGAGGAGGTACATGGTGTCCGCTGCCACCGCTGCTTGCGCGTATCCACCATCATAGAGCCAAAGTCGAGGACTTTCGTGGCTTCTTCGCGCTCCTTGTCGGTGAGGTGGGCCAGTCGAGATCGATGTTTGGCAGCCACATACTCGTTGCACTTGGAAGAGGATCCTCTCATGGAGGAAAGCTGAGCCTGTTGAAGGCTCAACTCGTCCGCTGATACATTGCAAATGTATCTATAATTTTTGATGTTCCATGCTTGGTTTTATCCACTTTGTTGTGTTTTGTCCACACTTTGGAGTACTTTTCATATGATTTCTTGCACTAACCTATTAACAAGAGCCACAGTGCCAGATGCCTATTTTCTACTGTTTTTGGTTCCAGGAAAGTCAGAAAATGAATATTCTCGGAATTGGGCGGGACAAAAGCCAAAGTGCCTATTTTTCCGGAAGTCATCAGATGCCAGAATACGAGACGGAGAAGGGATGGGGGCCGGCCACACCACCTGGCCGCGTGGCCAGGCCTAGCCCGCGCCAGGGGGTGGTCTGGCCGACCCCAGCACCCCCTCGGCCTCTCCTTCCGCCTATAAGATGCCCTCGGGACAAAAACCCTAAGTACCCGATCAAAAAATCCACGAAAGAGTCTATAGCCGCCATCATCTCCATCCCTAGATCGGGAGGGATCTGAAGCTCTTCCCGGCACCCTGCCGGAGAGGGGAATTCACCCTGGAGGCCTTCTTCATCACCATGCAAGCCTCCGGTGTGATGCGCGGGTAGTTTATCCTTGGACTATGGAACCATGTAGTAGCTAGATGGCTGGTTCTCCTCCTTTGTGCTTTCATGTTTAGATCTTGTGAGCTTCGTTCATAATCAAGATCATCTATTTGTAATTCTGCATGTTGTGTTTGCGGGGATCCGATGGATATTGAGAGGCTATTTTATATTGATTATTGATTCTATCATGTCTTTGTTATTTGTGATCTTTCATGCTTTCCGTTGTTAGTAGCTATCTTGGCCAAGTAGATGCTAGCAGCTCCAAGAGTTAGTATTTATGCTCGATAGTGTGTTCATGCCTCTGGTAATCTGGGGAAGTGACAGAAATCTCTAAGGTACTAGATGTTTTGTTGCTACTAGGGAGAAAACAACAATCATTTGTTCATAGAACAATCGTATTGTTTACATTACACGCAATTCATAAAGCAATAATCTATTGATTGCAACTTAATACTGGAGGGGGTTGAGATGATAACCTGAAGGTGGATTATTAGTCATAGATACAGTTCGATGGCGGTCTATGTATAATGTTGTAATGCCCAATCAAGTCTCAAAGGAGTCAATATGATTAGTATATGCATGTATTTCTTTCTCGATGTTTGTCAATTGCCTCGCTGTAATTTGTTCACCCAGCATGTTATCTATCTTAAGGAGAGCCACCTCTAGTGAACTATGGATCCTGGTCCTTTTTCTTTACATACAATCTATAAAAATTTTACTGTTTTGTATTTACTTTCTACAAACTATTACTTCATTCCATTCGATACGTTTAATCCTTTGTTTTCAGCAAAACACAGTGAGATTTACAACCTCATCGCAAGTTGGGGACAAAGTTCTGTGGTTGTGTTGTGCAGGTCTCCATGTTGCTACTAGCACCGGTAGTGCACCCAGCCAAGGCTCCGCTAGCAACACCTTTGGGGTGTTTCCTTTCTCCTACTGGTTCGATTAAACCTTGGTTTCATAACTGAGGGAAACTTGCCGTTGTGCTCATCATACCTTCCTCTTGGGGTTCCCAACGAGCTCTACATCAACACTAAGCCATCAAACATTTTTCTGGCGCTGTTGCCGGGGAGTCAAGGACATATTCACAAGGGGAGTCCCTCATAACCAATCTCTTTACTTTGTTATTTTTGTTTTTCTTAGTTTACTTTTCCTTTCTTTGCTTGTTTTGTTATCAAAAACACACAAAAATTAGTTTTACAAGTTTGCTTTCCTATTTGAAAACACACAAAAATGACTACCTTTGAAAACACTAAGTTGTGTGACTTCACTAGCACCAATAACAATGATTTTATGAGCACACCTATTGGTCCACCTATGCCTGAAGATACTTTCTTTGAGATAAAACCTGCTTTACTCAATCTTGTTATGAGAGAACAATTTTCTGGTATTGGTAATGAAGATGATGCTGCCCATCTAAATAACTTTGTTGAACTTTGTGAGATGCAAAAGCATAGGGATATAGATGGTGATATTATTAAGCTGAAATTGTTTCCTTTCACTTTGAGAGGAAAATCTAAAGAATGGTTGAATTCCCTAACTAGGAATAGTATTGATTCTTGGACTAAATGCAAAGATGCTTTCATTGGAAAATACTATCCACCTGCTAAGATTATATCTATGAGAAGTGAAATAATGAAGTTTAAACAATCTAATAATGAACATGTTGCTCAAGCTTGGGAAAGAATGAAATCTTTGGTAAAGAATTGTCCCACTCATGGACTGACTGCTTGGATGATCATCCAAACTTTTTATGCAGGATTGAACTATTCTTCAAGGAACCTATTGGATTCTGCTGCTGGAGGTACCTTTATGACCATCACTTTGGGTGCCGCAACAAAACTTCTGGACAATATGATGGTTAATTATTCTGAATGGCATACTGAGAGAGCTCCACAAGGTAGGAAGGTAAATTCTGTTGAGGAAACCTCCTCCTTGAGTGATAAGATTGATATTATTATGTCTATGCTTGTTAATGGGAAAGCCCATATTGATCCAAATAATGTTCCTTTAGCCTCTTTGGTTGCTCAAGAAGAGCAAGTTGATGTGAACTTCATAAGAAATAATAATTTTGGCAATAATGCTTATAGGAGTAATTTTGGTAACAACAATTATAAGCCATATCCTCCCAACAATGGTAATGCTTATGGAAATTCTTACAACAATAATAGGAGTGCACCCTCTGAACTTGAAGGTATGCTTAAAGACTTTATTAGTAAACAAACTGCTTTCAATAAAACTATTGAGGAAAAACTCTCTAATGCTGAAAGAAATATAGCATCTTTGGCTGAAGCTCAATCTTCTTTGAATAAAATGGCTACTAAACCTGAAACTAATGATAATCCCTTTGCAGCTACTAATGATATACAAGTAAGAATTGATGAAAATGTTAGAATATTAGCTGAATTACATGCTAAGTGGGAAAGAGAAGATGAAATTGCTAGAAACATTAGTGTTTCTACTATTACCACCACTAGTGTTGAGGCTAGTAATAGTTCTACTACTTTAAATGATAATTATGATTTTGATCTTGATGGTTGCAACATCTCTGAAGTTATTAAGTTCCTACAAAAGCTTGCTAAAAGTCCTAATGCTAGTGCTATGAACATGGCCTTTACAAAACACATTACTGATGCTCTCATAAAAATTAAAGAAGAAAAGATGGAACATAAAGCTTCTACTCCTATACAACAATAAGATGGTTGGGAACCCATAATTAATATGAAAGTGAATGACTTTGATTTCAACGCTTTATGTGATCTTGATAGTAGTGTTTCTATTATGCCTAGAAGGATTTATGATATGCTTGATTTGCCTCCACTTGAAGAATGTTATTTGAATGTCCCACTTGATGATAATGCTAAAAATAAACTCATGGGGAGTCTTAATGATGTTCTTATTATGGTTAACAATGCCTATGTCCCCGTTGATTTCTATGTTTTGGATGTTGAATGCAATTCTTCTTGTTCGATTATTGGGAAGACCTTTTCTTAGAACTGTTGGTGCCATTATTGATATGAAAGAAAGCACCATTAAATATCAACTCCCACTCAAGAAAGGTATAGAACACTTCCCCAAGAAGAGAGAGAAGATTTCTTTTGCCTCTCCTATGAAAACAAAATTTGGTCTTAATGCTTCTTCATTTGAGAACACTTGATTCTTCCTTGCTTCTTATGCCTAACTTAAAGGCGTTAAAGAAAAGTACTTATTTGGAGATAACCCAAAAGTTTTAGATGAGTCTTGGAAGTTATTATTTTAGTAATAACCGCTCCTTATCCTTTTTATTTGCTTTTTGTGCCAAGAGTAACCTCTAATGAGAGAGAAGTAATGATTGGCAAAGTTGTTGTCCCAAAACAGATTTCTGTGCTTCACCATAAAAATTCGTGTAAAATCTCTGAACATATTTTTGAGGCGTGAATGTTTGTGCTTCTGACCCAGGTTGTTATCTAACTTTCGTTATTTCAACACTTTTTGATTTGAGCAACAGAAGGTCTTCGAAAAAATTCGTCTTTACCTGCTGGTTTGTTTTGACAGATTTCTGCCATTTTCTGCATTTGCTTCTTGTTGGTTCCTTTTTTAGTTATTTTGGGGAATTGAGCTTTTTGAGGGAAGTGCTTCAGTAGCTAGTGTTCTAATGGAAGTTTATTTGGTGTTAGAACTGAACCTTAAGACTTATTTACCTTGAGTGCACTAATGTTGCTAATAAAGATTGTGTGAAGTTTTGTATGAATGAAAAATTTTAGGTGTATGGAAGGAATGAGTAATGAGATGAAGGATGGACTAAAGCTCAAGCTTGGGGATGCCACGCGTGTCACCCCAAGAAATATCCAATAAGTACAAGCGTCAAAGCTTGGGGATGCCCAAGGCATCCCCTTCTTCATCAATAAAAATCCCACGTTCCTTCCAAACGCTTCATTTTTATTGTTTCATGCACAGTTGTGTTGTTCTTGGAGTGTCTTCTTTTTTCGTTTTGGTTCTGGTTTTTCGTTTTCTTGGTTTTCTTAGTTTTCTGAATAAATTGGTTGGACCCCCTCTTTCATACATTGGTTTGCAAATAGTTTGGTTTGGTTTGGAAAAGAGTAGGAAAGTTCATGCTTATGTGGTAAAAAGAGCTCGTTTTTGACTGTGGCCTATGCTCTGTCATGCCATGCTTGATATTGTTTTGGCTTTATGCTTAGTATTCTTTGTTGTAGCATGACTTGTTATAGACAATTGAGATTGCTTAATGTGCCTTGGATGAATTATGCGTTGTTGGAGCATATTAAAGCATAGTATAGTGGTATTCTCCTTTGATGCTTTATTTGGGTTGACTTGGCGCATGCTCACACCATGTTATGACTATCTCAAGTCATCATAGCCTTTATGATCCTTTAGTTTTCAACCTGTAGTATCACTTTATGGTTTGATCAATGATGTTTTGTCGCTCTGCATGATTATGGCCATTATTGCTCTCTTAGTTTGTCGCTCCCAGTCTTTTGCTAGCCTCCACAACCAAGTATGAGTTCCACTCCTGCATCCAACTCCTTAAACCAAGTTATTCCAAAGAGTGCACCATACCTACCTACTAGCTTATGCTATTCCAAGTATATTCATTCTTTTGTTTACCTTCCAAATTAAACTTGTTATGAGAAAACTACTGATTAAAGCTCTCACGAACTTGATCACACACTTTACTTTTCTTGCCCTTAATAAACTTGAACCATTGTGTCGTCTATGTTGTATATGCTTGCACTTATTTGTTGGGAATTAGCAGAACCATGCTTTCATGCGGAACGCTTTCAACATTGCACTTGGTACTTGTACCTAGTTGATATCATGCTCTTTTGTATATGGATATCGTCGGTGTGAAATGAAAGGGGAGCTTGTAAGTCCATGGAGTTATGTATATGTGTTAGAGAAACGCCTGGGCTGCTGGTCTAATCAATGCTGACATGGTGGAAACCTGCAGCATAACCATAATGAGCTGTCTATGAAGCATTCTTCTTATAAAAAAAGAGTCCTATATTGAGAAAAAAGAGAAAAGAGAAAAAAAAGATTATGAAAAGAGGAAAGAGAGAAGAAAGCACCATATTCCCATGGTAAATAAGAAGATTGTTGAGATGCTCATTGTCTGCTTTCCTTGTCATTTTGATATGGGGATTCTTCCGTATCATCGGGCAAGGGGTACCCTGTTGGCGGTTCTCTATGATACACATGTACTTACGATGACAAGAACTTACCGGTGAGTAAACTTGAGTAGCATGAGGAGCGGCCCTCGTATACAAGGGACATGAGATTTCTATCTTATACTTCGTCAAGCATGTACACCATAGTTTGTTCACTTTAACCTTAATCACTTCAAGATGCTTATGATAGGGGCAATGAGAGCTGAAAGCTAGTAAGTACCATAATTTTTGGAAGCTCTTTATGAGACTTGAATCCCTACTTCCTTTTATAAAAAGGCCTTTCTTCCACCATTATATTGAGTCTCCACCTTCTATATTTATGCACCTACTTTGAGAGCATAGTGGCCATTCTTAGTTCTATGTGCATTGTCCCAAGACTAGTTGATTGATGCATAACTTGATATTGCTTGTTTGAAACTTTTGTATCTAGTCACTCTTATGAACTTTGAAGGTGTCCTATGCAATTTATATTTGCTGCTCTATTGAGGGACAAGCTGAATACTATTATGCTATGTTTTCTTTATGTGAAACAAACAAACGTCTTGCAAAGCATTGTTATTCATGAATCTTTTGTTTGTGTCTTTTCATGTTGCATCATAGTTTCTTTGTCTTATTGCTAGAACTTTGTCTTTCATGTTATGATTGAAGTACTATGATCCTAGCTTTGAATGTTTTACAAATACTTTGATCAAGTCTTTGATGGTGCATGTCACCTCAAAAATTATTCTTTCTTTTTATCACTTACCTACTCGAGGACGAGCAGGAGTTAAGCTTGGGGATGTTGATACATTGCAAATGTATCTATAATTTTTGATGTTCCATGCTTGGTCTTATCCACTTTCTTGTGTTTTGTCCACACTTTGGAGTACTTTTCATATGATTTCTTGGACTAACCTATTAACAAGAGCCACAGTGCCAGCTGCCTGTTTTCTGCTGTTTTTCGTTCCAGGAAAGTCAGAAAATTAATATTCTCGAAATTAGACGGGACAAAAGCCAAAGTGCCTATTTTTCTGGAAGTCATCAGATGCCAAAATACGAGACGGAGAAGGGCTGGGGGTGGCCACACCACCTGGTCGTGCGGCCAGGTCTAACCCGCGCCAGGGCGTGGTCTGGCCGACCCGAGCACCCCCTCGGCCTCTCCTTCCGCCTATAAGATGCCCTCGGGACGAAAACCCTAAGTACCCGATCAAAAATCCATGAAAGAGTATGTAGCCGCCATCATCTCCATCCTTAGATCGGGAGGGATCTAAAGCTCTTCCCGGCACCCTGCCAGAGAGGGGAATTCACCTTGGAGGCCTTCTTCATCACCATGCAAGCCTCCGGTGTGATGCGTGAGTAGTTCATCCTTGGACTACGGATCCATGTAGTAGCTAGATGGCTAGTTCTCCTCCTTTGTGCTTTCATGTTTAGATCTTGTGAGATCCGTTCATGATCAAGATCATCTATTTGTAATTCTGCATGTTGTGTTTACGAGGATCCGATGGATATTGAGATGCTATTTCAGATTGATTATTGATTCTATCATGTCTTTGTTATTTGTGATCTTGCACGCTTTCCGTTGTTAGTAGCTATCTTGGCCAAGTAGATGCTAGCAACTCCAAGAGTTAGTATTTATGCTCGATAGTGGGTTCATTCCTCTAGTAATCTAGGGAAGTGACAGAAATCTCTAAGGTACTAGATGTGCTATTGCTACTAGGGAGAAAACAACAATCCTTTGTTCATAGAACAATCGTATTGTTTACACTACACGCAATTCGTAAAGCAATAATCTATTGCTTACAACTTAATACTGGAGGGGGTTCAGATGATAACCTACAGGTGGATTATTAGTCATAGATACAGTTGGATGGCGGTCTATGTATAATGTTGTAATGCCCAATCAAGTCTCAAAGGAGTCAAGATGATTAGTATATGCATGTATTGCTTTCTCGATGTTTGTCAATTGCCCCGCTGTAATTTGTTCACCCATCATGTTATCTATCTTAAGAAGAGCCACCTCTAGTGAACTATGGATCCCGGTCCTTTTTCTTTACATACAATCTATAAACAGTTTACTGCTTTGTGTTTACTTTCTACAAACTATTACTTCATTCCATTCGATACGTTTAATCCTTTGTTTTCAGCAAAACACGGTGAGATTGACAACGTCATCGCAAGTTGGGGACAAAGTTCTATGGTTGTGTTGTGCAGGTCTCCACGTTGCTACTAGCACCCGTAGTGCGCCCTGCCAAGGCTTAGCTAGCAACACCTTTGGGATGTTTCCTTGCTCCTACTAGTTCGATTAAACCTTAGTTTCATAACTGAGGGAAACTTGCTGCTGTGCTCATCATACCTTCCTCTTGGTGTTCCCAACGAGCTCTACATCAACACTGAGCCATCATCCGCGGCTTTCCTGCGCTCGTCGAGTTGCACGATTACTTGCTGCTGGCGCTTGAACTCCTCGTTGAGAAGCTAGTGGTAGCCCATCAGCATCTGTTGCGATGAGTCTAGGGGGAGAGGATTACCCTGCAGAGCATCGCGGTAGCGGGCCCACTCGTTGTCGTTGAGTTTGATCAGCATGCGCTCCTCGGCGCGCCCATTCGCCGTGAGGTTCGGTTTCCCGTCCGTCCCGTTGTTGACAGGTGCGCCGTTGACGGGTGGACCATTGACGGGCACGCCATTGGTGGGTGCTCTGTTGGTGGGGCCACCATTCCCACCGTTGGATGGACCAGTGCCGGTGTTGTCGCAATTGACACCGGTGTCGCCTGCGTTGATGACGGCACACATGACGTGATTGGGGAAGCTGTTCCTCCCACAACTTTCAGATCTGGAGCCGTAAGCCCCGTCTTCTGTGTCCAAGTCACCCAAATCGGATACACGACTGCTGTCATTGTCTGTACTCCCGACTGTTGTCGGGGTGTTAGGCTCACTGAGGGTGCTGATTGGAGGCAGAAACCACGATGCTGGAGCAATCGCGGGGAGCGTCGGCTGATCAGGGAGGCAAAGTGTGCCCAGCTTACCAACTTGGAAGCGTAAGCTCCCTATTGCCAGGCCGATCCCGTTGCCTACGGACTCGAAAGCTGGGCGAGTGGCCGGCGTGTGAACGGTGAAGTCGAAAGCGCCGAAGAGCTGGCGAATCTCCGCTATCGCAGATTTGTAGATCACGGTTGACGGGGCCGAAGAATCTGCGACATCAGCACTCCCAGTTCCCACAGACAGCGTCAATTAACGAGGGTTTAACTCGTCAATGCCCATTGTTATGGACTTGGGTTTTGGAGAAGGAGGGAGCACTGGAGGCATCAATCGGCTAGCAAACAAGCACACAGGGACGCAAGGTTTACCCAGGTTTAGGCCTCGTAGAGGTCCCTACTCCTGCTTGTCTGCTCTTGGAATTATTGAGGGAGTCGAAAGTTACAGGGGGTGCGCAGATGCAATTTGGCGATGGTTGTGGAAACTAGGGTTGTGATTGTCCTCCTTGCCGCCCTCTCCTAGCCTTTATATATAGGCTAGGTCTTAGGTAGTAGGTTGAGTCGGTTACAGATTAGGGTTTGTCCCTTTAACCTTTCTATCTTAAGCTTCGTCTTGTGCTGCAAGCAATCGGAGTCTCCACGAGTCACTCGAATCCTGTATTGGGCCCTGGTAACACCATGGGCTTCCATCATATCTGGGCCGTATATACCAAGCTCGAGTACCTGTAGGGTATGCCCACGTCACACATAAATAAGGCAAAGATAAGTTGACACATATTCACCCGTCGCTAGACTACTTTTTCCCTGGTTGCCACTTATGGTCTTCTCATTCATCAAATGGATGTGAATACTGCTTTCCTTAATGGAGAGTTAGAAGAGGAGATCTATATGGATCATTCGGATAGGTTTGTTGTGAAGGGTGAAGATATAAAGATGTGTAAGTTGTTAAAATCTTTTTATGGCTCGAAACAAGCACCTAAGCAGTGGCATGAGAAGTTTGACAAAACTTTACTTTCTATTGCCTTTGTCATTAATGGGGATGATAGGTATGTTTAGTATCACCCTAGTGGTGGGCGATAGTTTTTATATTATGTTTGTACATGGATGACATTCTGATATTTGGAATAAAAATGAAAGTGGTAAATGCAGTCAAGTCTTTCCTATCAAAGAGCTTTGATATGAAGGATTTGGGATAAGTTGATGTGATTTTGAACATCAAGCTTATTAAGAATGAGAAGGGGGTTACTTTAACACAATTTCATTATGTTAAGTAGGTCTTGGGACGTTTTGGATTTAATGATAGCAATACTTCTCAAACACCTTATAACCCAGTGCAACATTGCGAAAGAATAAGAAGGAACCAACGGATTAGTTGAAATATCTTCTCTCATGTACTTAGCAAGCGCCATCAAACCTGCTATCTCTTTTGTTGTGAGAAAGTTGAGTAGGTTCATGTCTAACCCGAGTATTGATCATTGTCATGCACTTAAAAGGGTCATGCACTATCTATATGGTACAATGAGCTATGGGATTCACTGTTCAGGGAACCCTGATGTTCTTGAAGGGTAGAGTGATTTGAACTGGATATCTGATGTCGATGAACTCCACACCACAAGCGGATATGTGTTTAACTTTGGACGTTGTGCAATGCCATGGATGTCTCATAGACAGACCATATGAAGAGGTCAACCATGGAAGCAGAATTTACTGTTTTAGACACAACCATTGTTGAGTTAGAATGGCTGCATGAGCTTTTGATGGACTTTCCTGTGGTTGAAAAATATGTGCCGACAATCTTTTTGAATTGTGGAAAACTGTGATTGTCAAAGTGAACATTTCTAAGGATAAGGCGAAGTCATCAAGGCACGTAAAGTGACGTTTGAAATTAGTCAGGAAATTGAGAAAATTCGGAGTAATAACTGTTACGTATACTCAAGAAGACAAAAACATGACAGATCCCTTTACAAACAAACTATCACTAAATATGATATAAAGTGTATTGAGCGAGATGGGGTTGAGACCCATGGATATCACACCATAGAGTTAACGCAACCTATGTGACCAGAAATCCCATGACTGGGAAGAACAAGATAGCGGTTTGATTGAGGAGGGTATTTTGTAACATTCTCTACGTGAAGATGCATAACTTTCAGAATCTATAAGGCAGTTTGGAAACATGCCTTAATGTATTTATTTTGTCTATAACTAGCAAAGATGTTTTCCTACATGACATTCTTGAAAGAACACACCTATATGAGACCACTATTAAACATCATAGTCTATGAGACTTGGGTGATCTCTAGTAAAATCATGAAGAGACCACGGAGTATGCGCATATGCTACACCTATGGGGTAGGTGATGGAAAAAAATCTATGTGTACCAACTCATTGGCACTCCAAGTGCAGAGTGTTATAGCAAGAGTCTTTTCCCCATAAGGGTGACGCGAGGGCTTATATCAAACTCTCGGGGAGTTGGCTTAGAGACTTCTTTTGTTTTCTTTTTCCAACAACCTACAAAACAAAGTAGTTTCCTTGTCTCCCTAACTCCACCATGTGGTTTTCAAGCACAAGTTTTCGTATTAGTAAAACTTAAATAAACTGTAATAAATAAAAGTAAAATCAATCTATACCTAGGCAAGAAAATAATAACTATAAGGTAAAGGGATTTTTGGGTTTTTGTTTGTGTTTTCTAATAGTACAAGTGTTTTTGTCGTTTTGGGATTTAATTGGTGCAGCAAGTATAAAAGCAATAAAAGTAATAAATGTTGTGTTTCTTATAATAAAAGATGGACCGGGGTTTCACGGGTTCACTTGTCTATTCTGTCATAAAGTGTAGTGGCATAGAACAATAAATAAGCAATACTATATTGATAAGAAACTTCATTATATGTACTAGACTTCACTCTGCGTCCTACGGAGAGTGGCAGGCAGGAAGAACGCTTGATAATATGATCACGCTACATATTAGCGCAAAAGAAAAGACCTTGACACCCAGAACAAGGTAAACAGGTCAATGAAAAAATAGTCGATGACCAAATCAATTGAATCTGTCAACCATCGCGTTTACAACATGTCGATGAAGGCAATAAAGTAAACTCTTATAGTTTCATTTGACCATAACCGTTACGAAAGTAAAAATATATACCCGAGTGATACCACTCTAGGACATTGAGATAAGACCCGCACGAGCATCATACATGACGTGCATCCGAGAAAATGCTGATACAACGATATAAGAGATAGTCTCACACACATTCGATACCCACGACCCGACCTACAAAGCTTACACAACGTGCGTATGAGAAAACACCTATACAATAATATAAGAGACAATCTCCCATATGTTCGATACCCACATACACCCCAAGCTACGAAGCGACCTCTGTAGCTCAAATCGAATATAAAAACAGAAATTGAACCATCGAAAACTTGGCAGCCGAAAAGTCAAAGCGTTGTGCGAAAAAGTAACGGGATGAAACATGCTTAGCAACAAAACACATTAAACAATGCTCATATTTTATTGATTATTTAATCCGATTATAAGGCCAAGAACTAGAAAACAAAAGTTCTTCTCACAGACGCATACACGTAAAACGGTGCAATTTATTTATTCAATCCAATTAGAAACATAAGTATAAGTATTATAGAGAAAACAAAACAAAAGTTCTTCTCATAGACGCATAGACGTAAAATGACGGTAAAATATTTATTTAATCCGATTAGAAACATAAGTATAAGTATTATAGAGTATAAGTATTATAGAGACAACTATCCAATTAAAAAGTCAAGCATCAGAACACCACTTTTTTCTTAGTCTCACGCAGACGAACACATTATGCGATGACTTTTTTCTTCCATTACAAACCAAAGTATTGTTGAGAAAATAGAGCAATTTTCAAAGAGATTTAACCAAAATAAAAGGCAGATAAACCATAGGCAGAAAAATAGAAAAGACCAAAAGATGATATACATCACGGTAGAGGAACCGCCGGTGTTCCCGTTAGCGTTGGCACTGTCGTCAGCCATGTTGTCGAGGAAAAGGTTGTTGATGTCGGGGAAGAAGTCATCGTTGGAGAAGACGTCACTACAGTCGCTATCCGTGAAGGAGTCTGTGATGAAGCCAGTAGTCGTGCTGGTAGCGCTCCCCAAAAACCTTATCGCCCTTCTCCCGTACAGGACTCGAAGCAGCGGGGTCTCGGAGGCCTACTGTCCTAGCTCGCGGTGCACGCCGCAAGACAGGATGGGGAAGATCTAAGCAGCACAATGCTCTGAAACTGGAGGCGCAAGGTGTGTGCATTGGTGTGTCTGAGGAGAGGAGCGACCTCTCACTCTTATAGACACGGGTAGGCAGGCGAACAGTCGGCGTCGGGAGAGGAAACGAACAGGCATCGACCGAAGCCAAACAGCCTCCACTAAGCTCGAATTAAATCTCCACTGAGTTCGTGCGTATTAAAAATACACTCACGCAGACTGTTCAAATTATTATCCATTTATGCGTGGCAAAAAGAAAGAGAAGCTCTCGGCTCGAGGCATTCCCGCAACCCGCGGCGCGCGCGCGCGAGGCGAGGCGAGGTGTGGCGGGCGGCGGAGGAGAAGGAGCGCGCGTGTATATGTCTTCTCTTCTGAAGCTCGTACAAGTGGTGGAAGAGCTCTCCTTATAAGCTGGTCCAACTTCCACTCAACTAGCAATGTGGGACTAAACTCTTGTCCCACCTCTTTGCCTTGCATGAATGGGCCAAGTGGGCCTCTAGGATTTCAGGAATTGTTGAATAATATAAATGGGCTGGGCCTTTATTAGGAAAAATTCCAACAAGTATTGGAAATACACGACATTTCCAATAGCTAAACATAATTTTGATTAAAAATAAAGTTAACAAAAACACACATTTCTTTAATCTGACACAAACAAACACATTACATAATTTGTTTAATTATTATTTCTTGTCTCGTATTATAAACCTAACTATTACACATGCACAAATTTTTCAGCAAACTAAGCGAGTAAAAAGTTCTATCGGGCATCTTACCCCTACTCCTAGCTATCAGTACTCCTACTCCAAGCTACCAGAACGGTCGGAAGAAGCTAGCTCTAGAAGCTCGTCGTGCATGAACAGATGCATGGAGACCTGTCCATGGAAGCAATAGGGCAAGTATATGGCGTGCTGATCCCCTCAAAGCACCGACTGTCATCCTGCAGCATCGATGACCATAGACGGCATAGCAGGTAGGCTACCCTTGGCATGAAATAAGAGCCGTGGAGAGACACACGGACGATCACAATGTGGTTCTTGAGGCGATGACGCTCGTCCTCTCCATCTTCGCTGCCTACCTGCACCGCCGGAATTAGAGCATCTGCGAGCATGGACAAAGAAATGAATTAAGAATCTAAAAATGGATTGAGCATGATGCGGAAGCACAAAAAAGAGATATGTAAGAGCACCTTACCAGCGGTCGCAACGAAGGAAGAAGTGGACTATACCAAGACAACCAGGGAGTCGATCTCGTGGCTGGATCGTTCGTCTTGCACATCAAAGTGGTTCTAGGCATGCATCATGTTCACCCTCATCAGCGACGCCAAAAGTGGAATGCCGGAGCTAAAGAAAGCAAGGCAGAGGTGGGAGCGAATGTGGGAGAGGAGGAAGGCTACATAATGTATTGAGGAGAAAGAAGTTGGTGCTCAGTGTTTTATATATAATGCGTGGGCACAAATACCTAGGATATTGAACGCTCGGCTCTCCACCGCGATAACCCGCGGAGGCCTATAGTCTAGGAAGCCGGCTGGGATCTCGCCCGCGAGAACCCACGTCCATTAAGAGTTTCCTTGGCCACGACGGTTCTAGACAGGACCCACGGTATGATCTTGCCGTGAGAAAGCATGAGGACCTATGACCTATGACGTTAGTTGTGCTATCGCCGAGACCCATCGTATGATAAAGCCACAAGAAATCGTGGACGCCTACAGTCTACGCTGCTAGCTCTTCTCTCTGCCTTGAGAACCAGCATTTTCTCATGCCTTCTGATACCACCTCGGCTATCAGCTCTCCTCCCTACCGTGAAAAACTGCGTCCTTAGAGGGCCCATGGTACCACGTAGTCTTGTATAGGGTCCCACCACCCGGCGGGTGCGGACCCATGTCACGCCAAAAACGCCTCTCACAAGTCGAGGTCCTTCCCGCATACGTTGACAGCGGTCCTAGTGCGTGCATGGTCCATCGTCGGGCGACGCGAGGTACGACAACGCGTGCGACACATGTACACTGCAGGGAATCTTTCGCCCCGACCCGCAGTGGGTCCCACCTCACGGGATAACAGGGATCATTGCGACGTTGCTACGTGTCATTTTTGGCATCCATCTCACGACCTAAAAGAATCGAGACGATATGGATAGCAGTTTGAGCCAAAACAATTTAGCACTATTATTTACTCCTGATGATAAGCATTCATATGGGCATCACATCCTATCATAAAGATGATGCAACACATCTCACTTATACTCCTCTTCCAAGTAGTCTAGAATTAAGAACAGATAGAGTATAGCCTTAGGCACTTTGACATGATGTTTGAATGACAAATATGTTACCTTCAAAAAACAAGATCACCTGTGATGTCACTAGATGATAAAAAACATGCATTCACTTTATCCCTAGTGAGGTAACAAAAGAAAGGTAAGAACCATAGTAGACTTGAATTTCTTGTCACTATCCAATCACTACCACCATGTTACTCCATATGATACACACATTCCCCCACACATGATCTATCCCACAAGTTGGATAAAAAGAAGTAATAAAGAACACGGTACATAATATGCATCTACCAATACATCTCACACATAATCAGAGTAAATAATAGCGCTAGATTGTTTTAGCTCAAACTACTATCCATGTTGTCCCGATTCTTTTCAGCCGTGGGATGGACGCTGAAAAGGACACGCAGCAACATCGTAACAGAGCCCTGCTATCCCGTGAGGCGGGACCCGCTGCGAACTAGGCCAAAAGATTCCCTACCGCGTATGTATGTCTGGCGCGCCGTGGTACCCCGCATTGCTGGATGGTAACGGGGTTCACCGTGAGCCAACGTGGCGTCGTGAGCCCATGCCGACTGTGGAATCTCGCGGTCATGGGGCCCGTGGAGAGACAACGTGGCTCCATATGCCCATGCCAGCCATGGTTTCTCGCAGATGTGGGGACCGTTGAGAATCGACGTGGCATCATGAGCCCATGCTGCCTACGGTTTCTCACGGATGTTGGGCCCACCGAGAGCCGATGTGGCATCGTCCTCCCATGCCTTCCATGGTTTCTCGTGTGTGTTGGTCTCGTTCAATGTAGATCTGGAAGCCTACGCGGTAGACATCGCGACCACTTCTCATGTACAAGCATTCTGAAGGACGAGAACGTTCATGTTCGTAGCCGACCTTACAACATAGATTATAGATGTATGCGGGTTCTTGCTAGTGCTAGCTCAGTTGTCAGTGTTATCCCTCGCCTAGGTCGTGATGTGGGTCCTACTAACTAAGTTTTTTGTGAGAGGTGCATCCAGTATAAAATGGTTCTCTAGGTTTCTTGCATACACATTGAGTTAGCTAGGTCCCCTCCAACCCTGTGTATGTCCTCCTTCCCCACATCCCCGTGGTCATCCGCATGAGCCGGTACGGTGAGGATACCTGTAGCAGGTGATGCTAGTGCCCACTGTGATAAGGTGAAATGATCTGGCGATCCTAGAAGATGACATGCTAGACTAGATTGCCAATAGGTGGTGGTGGCCGTCCCCGAGTTAGCTTCCAGCTCCAGGGGTGGCCCGCATCTTACAGGCGCAGAGAAAGAAGTTGCGCAGAGCAAGAAGGCGTTACGTGGCCACCCCCTGTGGTAATAAGGGGAGCGCAATCTCTACAACTTTCTTCTCTAGCTATTCTTGCTTTACTCTTCTAATGCTTTTTCTATGCAGGTGTGCGAGTTCGTATTTACCATCGTTTCATACACCGTACTCCATTTGGCGTGTCCAAGGTATGCCGCTTGTTTTGCATCTCGGCCTTTCCCTTCTCCTTTTTCTCTCTCTTTGTGACATAGGTATGATTACCAGGATTCTTATGATTCGCTACCCTATATTGGGTAAAAGGCTTACGGCCCATGAAGGTTTCAGATAACCGCCCAAGGAAGCAACCGACAAAGGCTTTAATTGTATTAGGAAAGATACCATGCACCAACATTGTGTTGGTATTCTAATTACGCGTGTATGAAACCTATCCGCATACAACTTTGAGACCCGGCCTATTATTGGGGATCGCATCAGAAAACAAAAAATTTCCTACGATGTAACCCCAAAACTGCCTAGGATCTATCTATGTAGTAATGCGGTAACGGTCGATGTGTAGAGAATACATACCCTTGTAGACCATACGCGGTTAACGTTCCGCGGGGAACGTGGTTGAAGTATTCGTACTCATAGCCGACCTCAAGGTCGCGAAGCTCCTCGCAGGCCACCCCTTGCTCCTTCTTCATCTTCATCGTGCAACAGCTCCGGCTCACGACATTTAAGCGCCCCAAGTGTTGCACCTCGTGTCTTCGTACACATCTGGTGCACGATGAGATCTCCGGCTCCCTGATCCCGCCGGGTGTGCGGAAGTTCATATACGGCTAGGAATCCCTGGAGCGCAACGGCATACTGCAGGTGTGCCTTGATCGCACAACCCAGACTTGGTGCCATGGTCACAAGGTATAGAGAGAGGGAGGAGGAGAAAGTCAACCAAAGGACTTCTCCAATTGTGTGTTTAATCCCACCCATGGGCACCCCTTTATATAGGCGGAGGGGGTGTGTCTCCCCATTAGGTTAGCCATGTGGGACTAATAGGTACAGGAAAAATACATGTATTTTCGTCCTGGCTGATTGGGACGAATTAACTCAGCCCAATAGACAAAACAGAAAATAACTCATAAAAGGAAAAAGGAGGGCAGCAACAAACAACAGCCAGCCGGGTGGGCCTAGCGCCACACCGGCGGCCTAGCTCGCTGCGAGGCAGAGCTAGCCCTGGGTGGGCCTTGGCGCCCCGGCGGCCCAGCTTGCGGCGACGTCTGGCGCCTGGGTGGGCCGGTTGCTCCTCCCGCGGCCTAGCTCGCCCCCGACGGCGGCCTGCGCCCCACATCGCCTGGGTGGGCCGGCTCGCCCCGGCGGCCCAGCTCCCTGGCACCCACGTGGGCCAGGTCGAGCAGTATGAATAGAGGCTACAAGGGACTTGGTTGTTTCATACCACACATGTACCAATGTTTATACTTGGCATAGTTATAGCACAATATGAAACTATTATAAACTAATTGAGATATGACAATAAAAACCCATTTATTATTTGCCTCTAGGGCATATCTCCTTCAGTCTCCCACTTGCACTAGAGTACAAATAATCCAGCTCACATTTTACTCATATAAACCATATACCGTATGCGTTTACAGATCATGCGTGCTCATACGAAATGTTATGTCCATGTTCTGTTTTACCAGATCATTATGCCTTTTGCAAATTGTTAATAACTTCCTAATTTGACATTCACACCATTATCGTATAATGGGTCGAAGTATTTGTTTAGCGACAAAGTGAGACTTTGTTTCCAGTGTTTATGATGACGGTCGTTTTCACCGTTGTCATCTAAACTTCAAAACACACTTTGCTATCCTTTGTGTATATACTATAGTCATGGCAGCAGAACGAGGCCGGATTCCAAGAGCTTACAGTGACTTTAGATCAACCTCGAGGGCTTTCTCATGGGCACTGGGCCCTGGGACACATCATTCTACATTAAAAGAGAACTAGCCCCACCATAACATTATACATCACATCAGATGGAGCCTTTATACTTCTATATCTATGTAGATCCTAGTGCATGAAAAGCAACTATGCCACTTACATTGCTTCTTGCTATTTAAGTACAAACTTAATTTTGGTTCAGTGATCAACTCAGGAATCACTTAAAGACATGTTCTTACAATTAAGACTTTGTCCTACCAACCAGAACCTTGGGTCACATTACGTCGAGTATACAACATGGTTGTATGGAAGAACCTATGACTGGAGCATAGGAGATGCAACGCATCTCTTCCTTTCAACCATAGTTGCAATACTAACTCAATGCTTCATATAGTAAGAACTACTTTCTCACCTTGTTCCATTCTGAACTTCTTTAGAATCTTTCTTAGGACTTTCTGAACATCTTTCAGAATCAAGTTCAGGAAGCATTTGACATCCAGTGTTTATTAAACTCACCAATCTATCTTGATAGATCTCATTGTTTAATAATTTCAACTTCATCCTAACTTAAATGTTATTAACACCAATCACATCATTCATATATGTCGTCCACATATCCTAGAATGATTTCACGCTCCCACTCAAATATGACATTCATATTTGAGATCCAGGGATTCCACTTAGCTCCCACTCAAAATATGTCAGCTACATATTATGAATTAGCCAAGCTGATTTTCTCCCACTCAAATCTAGGTCCTCTCGATAATAATGGACATTCCAAAATTCCTTGATCACTATCAAATCGAGAATTTCACTAACGATATTTCAATGACCATTTATTTTTCGTACTTAGGTCCATCACGCTTCTTTGTATTTCGTAGGTATGTCTTGTTCAAAACATGACAAGTGAATCAACAATATAATTCCACAAACTTGTAGAATATATAGTTGAATCCTATTTCTTTAGTAAAAGTATTCACTAAAACTTTATGATCATTATCATTGGTTTCTCCTCTATTTGTAGAGTTTGGATTCATGAAACAAATTTCGCTGCGCCACTCAACAATCCGGACGTAAGGTCAAATACCTTGTTTGATCTTTTACTTTCTTCCACTTGTATCTGTATCAAGACACATCAAGTTTGGACAAGAATAGGTTTGCCCTTGTGTGGAAGATGCATTCATAGCTTCCTAAGAATGATCTACAAAGACTTGTTTATTCGCCACGATCTCGACTTATCGAAATCTCCAAAAACTCGAACGTGCCATAACACTTATGGTGTTGTTTCCACGAATCTTCAGATGTTCCTTTTTTATTTCAAATGAGTGTTTTCTTATTTTGATCTCTAACTCTAAACGATAACTACAACCCCATAAGAGATGATATTATACCATATGTATCTTAATACATAATGATTATGATGTTTAGACATTTCAACATAGTTTGAATTCGTCCAATTATCATAATTTGTGAAACATCTTTCACAAGTCCCTTTTATGCTAAACTTAACTTGAATACTTTAGTCATGTCGATCAAATCGAAGAGACTTTGTATTCTTGTTAATTTCAATATCCTCCTTTTGTTGTGAACTCGTTTGAACAATTCAAATCATTTCAAACTCATGTTTCATTAAGTAAATACACTTATTCACTTAAGTCCACAATCAACAAATGATTTCCACTACTTGTTGAAAATACGATACATCACTATGTATAAGATTCAACATTTCTTCGCATATCACCGTTTTACCAGAATGCGGAGTTTTATTCATTCTGCCCAAGAGGCATGGTTTTGCAAAGTCTCTAGATTAAGCATCTAGGACCCCGATCTTTCATAAAGAACCTGCAATAACCAAAATGACTTAAACTGTAGTGTCATTTCATTATTATACTTTGGATATCTTTTAGCATTCTGATCCTTTATAAATGTTTAAACTATTATCATCAACATAGTGATGAGAATAACTTATTTATAATCATAATGTGACCATAACGGTATTGTTCATAAGAATAGTACAAACTGGTTGGTAACTTGTTCATATGAATAATCATCTTGCCAAAAGCAAGACACACAAACAAGGATTACAAATTATATTTAAGTCCACTAATCCAAATGATAAACTATGAGGAAAGAGGTGATGTCGGCCATCAACTGTTTTGCTTGCCGTCATCAAGTCACGTTGCCTCAAAACAGCAATTCTCAAACAGATCATCTTGTTTTCACAAAACGGGACAAGTATCAAATACTTTGCAAACTACAACAAGTTTTGCAAGAACCACATTTATAATTTTGTATATCTAACATATACCTTTTTCATCCATGACCTCCTTTTGCAATCAAGCCCTTCTAAGAGTACTTAACTCTAATGCAAGATTGCTAAGTGTTTTTACAGACATTTTGGAGTCATCGAATTATCTCCTAATGGTTATTGTATCAAGAAGAGAAGATCACCTTTTACGAGGATATCCCTCAGGCGTGGGTATTAATCTATGAAGTTGGACCCTTTTGCTAAGTTCCAAATTAAGCAATATATTCCCATGGTCGCAAAGGACCTCAATGGGATAGGCTAAGATCTAGTAAGATATTTGCAAATACACATCTAGACTAAGTTTATAATAAGAGATCAATTTATAATTGGTCTCCACTAAAATTGTCACCCCCTGGACGATTTCAGTGATCGCATGATCCCTATCCTCTGCACCTCCCCCGATCATCACGGCCATCAGTGCATTATCAAAGGTAGACATTCACAATTCCAATCACATCATCCATGTGACTCATGCTCGATCTTTCGATCTCTTGTGTTCTAAGGCCATGTCTGCACATGCTAGGCTCGCCAAATCTAACTTGTGTGTATTCGCTGTGCAACATGGCTTACACCCACTGTATGCGAACGTAGATATGTCTGACCCCCGATCATCACGGCCGGCCTCATACCGAAGAACTTTCTTGGTGGTGCACACACAAGGGGAACACGGAACATTGGAATTAAATAGGGATTATCTTATTTGCTACCGATGAGTATCTAAATACTAGCACACAATAAGATGTAAAAACTGGTATCAACATCATATGTATAATGTGATATGATATGGTCTTTCTTGCGCCTTGATCTCCATCGAGCGCTCTGGCATGATCTCCATCTTGCCCTTGGTTTGATGCAAAGTCCACGACGCCGCCACCAGGTCGTCCATCGGAACAATGACTATTACTATACTACTTAGTAACAGAAAAGTAAACTACTTTACCTTCGTAACGACCAATGTCATATCATAATCACATGCCCCTGTAAAATAAAGTTAGACGCCTCTACTTTATCTATTGCAAGTTTTACGTGGTTGTTAGGACTTTCGCAATAGAACCGTTTCTAAACTACGAACTTTCCAACCACAAAATGGATCCAACAGTTGTCTCTATTACACCCCTTTCGGGGCCCTCCGTTGTAAATGCTATATCAACTATCGAATGAGAGACAGACACCCGCTAGCCACTTATATGGTACAAGCCGTATGTTGAGCGTGGAACCAGTCTCGCGTACGAATACGCGTAAGGTGGTCCGGGCCTCTTCATCAAACAATACCGCGATATAAACAAGTACACGTTAGAGGGTAACAACTAAGGGATCAATGCCCGCACAAGACTTGTGCGTACTAGCCGTACAACACTCCTACACATAGATTGGCTCTGATACCACTGTTGGGGATCGCAGCAGTAAACAAAAAAATTCCTACGATGTAACCCCAAAACTGCCTAGGATCTATCTATGTAGTAATGCGGTAACGGCCGATGCGTAGAGAATACATACCCTTGTAGACCGTACGCGGTTAACGTTCCGCGGGGAACGTGGTTGAAGTAGTCGTACTCGTAGCCGACCTCAAGGTCGCGAAGCTCCTCGCAGGTCACCCCTTACTCCTTCTTCATCTTCATCGTGCAATAACTCCGGCTCACGATATTTAAGCACCCCAAGTGTTGCGCCTCGTGTCTTCGTACACATCCGGTGCACGATGAGACCTCTGGCTCCCCGATCCCGCCAGGAGTGCGGAAGTTGATATCCGGATAGGAATCCCTGCAGCACAACGGCATACTGCAGGTGTGCCTTGATCGCTCAACCCAAACTTGGGGCCATGGTCACAAGGTATATAGAGAGGGAGGAGGAGAAAGCCAACCAAAGGACTTCTGCAATTGTGTGTTTAATCCCATCCATAGGCACCCCTTTATATAGGCGGAGGGGGTGTGTCCTTGCCATTAGGTTAGCCATGTGGGACTAATAGGCAAAGTAAAAATACATGTATTTTCATCCTGGCCGATTGGTCCGAATTAACTCAGCCCAATAGACAAAACAGAAAATACCTAATAAAAGGAAAAAGGAGGGCAGCAGCAAACAGCAGCCAGCCGGGTGGGCCTGGCGCCACACCGACGGCCCAGCTCGCTGCGAGGCAGAGCCAGCCCCGGGAGGGCCTTGGCGCCCCGGCGGCCCACCTCGCGGCGGCGGCTGGCGCCCGGCTGGGCTAGTTGCTCCCCCCGCGGTCCAGCTCGCCCCGGCGGCGGCTTGTGCCTCGCACCGCCCGGGTGGGCCGGCTTTCCCAGCGGCCCAGCTCCCTGGCACCCGCGTGGGCCAGGTCGAGCAGGCCCTGCACCTGGCGCAGCCTAGTTACACGCCACCCTGTGCGGTGGCAGTTATCCGCCGCCCACGGGCTGGCTGTTTTGCCTTTTTCCATTTCTTTTTCTGCAGTTTTATTTATAGGCCTTTTCCCTCTAGGATTTGGCCTAATGTAAAAGTTTCCTTTATAAATCTTAACTTAAATATTATTTAAAATATATTAATTCACAATTAACATATAATAAATATATATTTAAATTCCCATTTATCCGAAAACACTTTTCAGGGTCTTTTCCTTTATTCTTTCTCCAAACAACTTCGGATCTCTCTGCGGAATGATTCTGGCTTTCTCTCTTTCTCTACTGTGATTCCGTCTTACGAATGATCGCTCTCATCGTACCCTTAAGTGTATCCTCTCACGGCTCGGGAATGCTCTAGACATGATCTGTATCAATGATCAACAGAGGGACCAGGGATGTCCATGTGACCCCTATGCATTCCTGATGACAATGTCGTTTGAACCGCTAAATGTAGCATCCTCTTCCTTTTGTTTCTCGATACAACTTGTCTGAGATCCGATCATGGGTATCCCATACCTTGTTGAATCTCGTTCACAACAAGTTATGTTTTCTTGTTACCGTGATATTACATCCCTGTGACCTAGTCACATGTTGCAACATTTATGGATGTAATCTCACCAAGCCGGCCGTATGTATCTTTACCCGTCATGTGGGTGAACAAATCCCAGTCTTGCAGTCAGATGTCATCAACTGTTCCTTTGGAATACCCAACATACACCTTTATGGCCACCGTATTACCAGATGACAGTTGATGTAGTCAAAGCAGCCTCGGGAAATAGTGAGTAATATGAGCTCATGGTCTAAGGAGAAGGAGTCTAGGTATAACTTTTCAACAATGAACTATATGACTTGATCGTGTTGCAATCCTTCGAGGAATGTCCAATCACATCATTCTCCAATGATATGATCCCGTTGTCAGTCGGCATAAATGCCCATGATCTTGAAACCCAGATCATCTTCGTGACCAACAAACTAGTATGAATAGAGGCTACTAGGGACTTGGTTGTTTCATACCACACCCGTACCAATGTTTCTACTTGGCACAGTTATAGCACAATATGAAACTATTATAAACTAATTGATATATGACAATAAAAACCCATTTATTATTTGCCTCTAGGGCATATCTCCTTCACCTATTATATATAGGACGGGAGAAGCCCAAGCGAGGGTACCAAAATCTAGAAGACAACTTGTAGTAGTGCGATTACTCAATATTCAGGTGGCTTTGACTCTATTGTTTTCCTAACATCCGACGAAATCCCCAGCATTCTCGTTTCTGCGAAACCCCAAGTCCTTCACCATGGACATTGCCGAGGTTACCCCTCGTTAATTGGCGCCGTCTGTGGGAAACCTGAACGCTGGAACCATGGATTCGGTGGACCGCTCTCCACCAAGCATGAACTCGACGAAAGCAGATCCATGCCCACCCACCCCTTTATTGGTACCCGCCTATTTCAATGGCGGATCTGATATGATCATCGGAAGTTTCCACTTCCAAGTAGAGGACCCGCAAGAATCGCACCCTTCGGCCCAGATCACATCAGAACTGTCGGTGCAAAAACCTGCACCTACGGCGGTACCAGCATCTTCTGTCGGATCCTCCACGGACATCATAGCACATATCGAAGCAGGCGAAGAAGGCGAGCAAATCGGGATAGATCTGGGGGAACTTGATGGCCTTTATGGTAATCTCTCCCTCGGATCAGGTTCTCGACCAACTCCACCACGTGAAACAAACCCAACAAACTCAGAACCCGAAGAAAGCAGTGAAAACATCGACTTCGAACAAAGGATGGCGAAGATATATCCAGAACTACAATCTCGGAATACTATCATCACATCCTTTGAAGTGAGAGATGACGCAATCGTCCCACGCACAACACGCTACCAAGTGTGTATGATCAACGGGGATACCTCAACACCACGTGACTCTAACGGTAATCCTATCCTCAACCCCGATAATATTTTTTTAGATGACAATGCAGGAAACCACGACAATGAAGGAGATCATGGAAACATAGGAGAAACAGCAAATAATCACATAGTCTAAGGAAGAGGCGGAGAACCGAATGGAGGAGAGAGGCAAAGACTTCGGCTACCAGCATTGGCATGGCAAAAAGCAAGGGAAGCAATTTCGGAAGCAGTTCCGATGACAATAGATGCTTCACATGAGGATCTATTAGCATACCAGTATCTGCTTCACCACAAGAAGAGAGACCTACTCAGGATGCATAGGCAACTTGACGAAAGAAAGAGATTACCGATGAATCCAGTTTACGATGAGCACAGTTAAGCTCTACTCATGGATCAGGGAGCGTAACAGGAGGAGCACCACCAAGAAAGGAAACATCTCGACTTCAGCATATCCCTGAAGCAGAAAGAAGTGGACTCATTCGAGATCTCGACTTATCATTCAAGTCGATCGACCAAGCAGGAAACATCAAGGCAAAAACAGCTCAGGCAGCCATTGTGGCTGCGCAAACATATCTAATCACCACTTAGCCCGCACCTGGCGATCCATGTGCGGCCCCCCACCGCTCCGCCCTGATGAACCTTGGCATGGTGGGAGCCTCTCTCACGGAAGCGGAGCAAGGAATCACGCGACAACCTGATAGATCCCCACGCCGTCACAACTATCCTCGGCAAGTGGGACACACCCGATGATCTCGATCGCCACACCAGTCGCATCTCGTAGGACCCGAGCTGCTAAGCAACACAAGAAATGACAACACGCAACACAGGAGCAATGGATCAAGAGATGAAAACCGTAGCCGATGATATCATGATGGATACAAAGAAGATGATTACGAGCTATGCGGGGCCAGCTGTTTTACGCAGCGGATTCACAAAACCTCAGTACCCAAGGACTTCAAACTTCCACATGACCACCACAAGTACGATGGACTCCAGGAACCCGAAGCATGGTTAGCAGATTATTTGGCCACTGTCAAATTACAAGGTGGCTCCACAACTACCGCAATGCAAAGCCTACAATTACATATCACTGGCGCCGCAAGATCATGGCTCAGGCAGTTACCCGAAGATTCCATCGGCAGCTAGAACGACCTGGAAGATAAGTTCATCTGGCACTTCCAATCCACATTTAAACGACCAGCATCCTTGGAGTAGTTGCGAGCATGCAAACAAAATCCGGGGAATCAATAAGAGCATTCATCCAACGATGGAATATCATCAAAAACTCAGCTAAGTCCATATCCAACGAAAGGGCCATTGACAACGACGGCCTCCGTCGCCGAGAATTCATAGAAGAACAGGGACAGGTTAAACCCAAAACAATCTCACAGCTAATGGAAATAGCAAATCGCTGGGCTGATGGGAAGGACGCGCTGCATACTAAGCACACGCGATCACCCGAGGAAGACACGGATAAACGCGTCAACGAGAGAATAAGAAGGAACAACGATGGAAACACGGGACCAAGTTATGTTGCAGCCGGTTTTTCGGGTGAAGATAACAACGGCAAAGGACACAAAAGAAGTACAAATCCACCCCGTTGACCCGACAAAAACAACATTTGTGGCTTCCAATCTTGATCCTGCATAGGAAAGCATGCTCATCGAGTTCCTCTATGAGCACTGGGAGATCTTCACATGGCTACCTTCTGACATGCCGAGGATTCCCAGGAAACTCACTGAACACGCATTAAATTTGGATCCAAAGGCGAAGCCAGTAAAGCAACCGCTTTGTTGCTTCGCAGAACCAAAACGTAAAGCCATTGGAAAGGAGCTCCATCGCCTTATTGACGCCAACTTTATCAAGGAACTAACAAAAGCAAAGTGGGTCGCAAACCCAGTATGTGTTCCAAAGAAAAATACTACAGAACTTCGGATGTGCATCGACTTTACTGCACTGAACAAACATTATCCAAAAGATCACTTCCTATTATCGCGCATCAACCAAATAATCGATGCAACACGAGATGTGAATGCCTTTCTTTTTTGGATGCCTACTCAGGATACCACTAGATTAGGATGAAGGAAGAAGATCAGTAGAAAACGATGTTTATCATGCCTTATGGTGTATTCTATTACACAATAATGCCCTTCGGCTTAAAGAACACCGGAGCAACATGTCAGCGGATGATGCAGAAATGTTTGGGAAGCCAAATAGGCACAAACATACAAGTATACATCGATGAAGTTATAGTTACAACAAGAGAAGGATCTGTGCTCATCAAGGAACTCGAAGAAACATTCAAAAATCTCGACAAGTTTAGCATCAAGCTGAACCCGAAGAAATGCTCCATTGGAGTCCCAGCAGGGCAACTCCTCGGATATTTGGTCAGAAGAATAGAGGCTAATCCCGAGAAAATACAAGCAATTCTAACAATGAAGAAGCCAACAAATCTACGTAGCGTATAGCAGTTGGCAGGGCGAGTAGCGGGATTCAATCATTTCATTGCAAGGTTAGGAGAAAAAGCGCTGCCATTTTACGCCCTTATGAGGAAATCGGAAAAATTTGAATGGACAGAAGAAGCTCAGCGCGCCTTTGAAGATCTCAAAAGGACACTTTCGACATCTCTAGACGTTGTGTCGCCAAAAGAAAAAGAGCCTTTACTACTTTATATTGCTGCCACAAATCAGGTGGTCAACACGGTCTTGGTCGTGGAGCGACCCGAAGAATGGAAAACCCATGGTGTGTAGATACCAGTCTACTTCCCGAGCGAGGTCTTATCGCCATCCAAACAAAGGTACCCACATTACAAAAAACTAGTATACGGGGTATTTATGACAGCATGAAAACTATGCCATTATTTTTCAGAACATCCGATCATAGTGGTCGATGAAGCACCTTTGTCAAGCATCCTCAACAATCCATAAGCAACCGGGCGCGTCTCTCTATGGGGCATCGAATTATCCCCTCGAGATATCATGTATGAGAAGCGCAAAACAATCAAGTCACAAGTTCTGCCGAATTTCATCACAGAATGGACATAGTTGCAATGTGCGGGTCCACCAGACCTTTCCAGTGCCTGGACAATGTACTTTGATGGATCAAAAATAACGGAAAGAGCAGGAGTTATACTAATATCACCACAAGGCAACAAAATGCACTATATACTTTGGATGAGCTTTGCAAACGCATCCAATAACGAAGCTGAATACGAGGCCTTGTTGCATGGCATGCGAATGGCCAAAGCTTGCGGTGCAACTCACCTCAAAATCTTTGGAGATTCCAGTCTTGTGGCACAACAAGCAATGAACAAGTGCGATGCCATCAACAAAAATATGTTTGCTTATCGCGATCTATATGGCGTTATGGAAGCTCAATTTGATGGGTGCGAAGTATCACATATAGGGAGAGCAAGCAATGAAGAAGCCGACAACTTAGCAAACATCGGATCCTTATGCCTACCAATACCACCTGGAGTTTTTTGGGAAGAAATAATGGAGCGATCGATCAAAGCATAAAGAGTCTCCGAGGTTGTAGCGCCAAAAACAGGGAAAAAGAAACATCCGCAAAAAGACTCGAGGGTTCCATCAGAAACCAAGAGTATAGAAGAGGCTATCGAAGAAGAAGAGCAGGAAATTGGAGAGGCCATGCTAATTGAGCCTAACTGGATGGTATATAACATATATGACTAAGGGAGAACTACCCAAAGATGTGATAGAAGCCCGACGAATCACCCGAAGATCGAAGGCCTTCAGAATAATCAAAGAGGAGGTGTATAAGAGAAGTATTTTGGGAGTGTTGCAGCATTGCGTAACACCCGAAGAAGGAAAAATCATACTCAAAGATATACATGAAGGAGTTTGTGGTCACAATGCTAGTAGCCGAGCAATTGCTACAAAAGCATTCAGGGCAGGATTTTACTGGCTCACTGTAGTTCAAGATGCAAAAGATATCGTCAAAACATGTGAAGCATGTCAATGATTCGCAACAAAGCCTGGAGCACCCGCCACTGAGTTAAATCCTATACCTTTGGCTAGGCCTTTTGCTCAGTGGGGACTCGATATGGTAGGAAAACTTCACAAATCATCGCCTGGAGGACAGGTCTTTCTGCTAGTAGCAGTTGACAAATTTACTAAACGGATTGAAGCAATGCCTGTCACCACCCAAGACAGAACTTCGGCTGTGAATTTTATTAAATCTATAGTATTTCGGTTTGGCGTACCGAACATCATCATCACGGACAATGGGACCAACTTCACTTCCAATGAGTTCAAGGAGTACTGCCAGGAGATGGGTATCAAGGTAAGCTACACTTCGGTAGCTCACCCGCAAACAAATGGACAGGTAGAAAACGCCAATGGTCTAGTTACTGCTCGACTGAAGACAAGACTACTAGCACCGCTTGACAGAGCAAAAGGAGCATGGGTTGATGAATTTCCATCTGTCATATGGAGTTTACGTATAACTCCAAATAATTCAACACAAGAGACACCTTTTTTTGGGTCCACGGTACAGAAGCCGTGCTTCCTATTGAGGTGTCACATGAATCCCCAAGAGTAGCCGCATATGATGAAGAGGAATCAAGAGAAGCACTCGAAGATGATGTGGATGCACTTGATGAAGCTCGAGATGAAGCCCTACAAAGAGCAACTATATACCAGCAAAATTTGCGCAATTACCATAGCAGAAGATTGTGGCCTAGGTCCTTTGCAGTAGGGGACCTAGTTCTTCGCCTCAAGCAAGATGGCCACAAGTAGTTAGAATCGACATGGGAAGGACCATACATCGTCACAGAAGTTATTCCCGGAGGAGCATATCGACTACAAGACAAGAAGATAGGAGTAAATTACTCAAATCCATGGAACGTATCACCGCTACGATGCTTTTGCACATAAGATTTCTTACAATATGATAAGAGTTACAGTTCGGTTGCTTAAGCTAGAATATCCAGGTCAACGGCTAGATGCCATCCGCCCAAAGAATAATGTATCATCTATTTTTCGCCTTATGTATAAAGAGATAAGTTTTTCGTACCTTAAGATCTTTATTATTGTTCCAAAGATCTATGTTTTCCATCAAGCTAACAACAACTATGAGCCTATGTCTAGATACAGGCATCCGAACATAGCCTCGGGGGCTACTCCCGTCAGGAGCGCTGGCGTGCACCCGATAGAAATCCAATTGTGTTTAAAACAAAAATATTCATGATTGAAAATACCTTTGAGTTTTACATCAATGTATCCTTAAAAAGGTATCCTCAAAAGAAAGATTACTCCCATCGGGAGTCAATATAAAGCATTAAAACTTTTTGATAAATCAGCCCAGCAGGGTAACCGCCAAAAAGCCAAAAATCTCGGATTGCGCTCAAACACGATAAAAATCTGAATGCCGTGTTCAGAAACATGAAGGTAAGACCCCAGGATTCGTCCTGTGTGGCCTGGTAATCATACAACAATGCGCTCTGCTAGTAAAATATCCGTATCAATGATACGATGAAAAATCCCGATGGACGCGTTGGGTACTCGATAAAATAGAAGCTGGAATCCAGTATTCGATAAGACCTCAGCAGCCCGAACTGAATTACGCTAGTAATAATTTCTGAGTTCAGGCCTGGGCACTTGAATTTAATGTAGGACAGCCTTGTTTTTACCCAGGAGCAATTAACTGATTCCCTATCCGTCGGAAGCATCAGACTCGTTGTACCAAAATCCCTACAAGAATAAAAATCAAGGAACAAAAATAAAATAAAAGAATGAAAAAAGAAACTTTGAGACTCAACTTGAAACTGTGGTTCAAGTAGAGTCTCGGGGGCTACTGACATAGGTATGATTACTTGGATGGTTATGATTCGCTACCCTATATTGGGTAAAAGGCTTACGGCCCATGAAGGTTTTAGATGAAGCCCAAAGAAGCAACCGACAAAGGCTTTGATTGTATTAGGAAAGAGACTATGAACCAACATTGTGTTGGCATTGTAATTATGTGTGTATGAAACCTATCCGCATACAGCTTTGAGACCCGGTCTATTATATATAGGACGGTAAAAGCCCAAGCGAGGGTACCGAAATCTAAAAGACAACTTGTAATAGTGCGATTACTCAATATTTAGGCGAATTTGACTCCATTGTTTTCCTAACATCCGACGAAATCCCCAGCGTTCTCTTTTCCGCGAAACCCCAAGTCCTTCACCACGGACATTGCCGAGGTTACCCCTCGTCACTTCGTCTCACGCTCTTCCACATATTTGTTTTACGCAGCGACCAACAACAGGACTAGTGAAGGAGCAAGAATAGCGGTAGAAGAGTACTTCGCCTGCACCACATTATGTGTAATGTAATTTTCCTCCTGTTGTATATTTTCTTTTCATATCACCCTTTTGACTTTTTTTGGTTTTTTATCGCTTTGTTTAGTGATGTTTATAGTTCACTACAAGAAAAGTGTCCATCCACAATGACTAGACCCGTCGGTCGTCGTAGAAGGCACGTCTTCCGCGACGAATTTCTTAGCTCGACTGTGGCTGATGGAATTTTTTTATGGTTTTGCGGCCCTCTACTATGATGAAACCGCTAAAAACATGGAGGAAGCTAGACCAGCGCATGGCAGAAGCAAGATTTTCGGTTCCTCGCTCAATGTTGACTCATCAAAGTCTTTTGATACATGTGGGTCCCGGACGTCAGTGTCTCTAGCGCACCCTAATTTGAACTCCATAACGTTGCTCGATATGTCTATCATTTAGTCAGGATGCTGAGTCCCACATGTTAGCCTCTCATTAAAATAATCGTGTGTATGGTCGAATTTTTTTCCTTCGCTCATGCTACCCTTTTCCAAACTTGATAGCGTTGCTCGATGCATCTGCCGTTTAATCAGTTGTTGGGTCCCAAATGTCATCCTCTCATTAGAAGAAACATGTGCATGATGATTTTTTTTCCTTGGCTCGTGCCTCCATGATGTGAACTCGATAACACTACTCAATGCATCTGCTATTTAGTCACACTGCTGGGTCCCCCATGTTAGCCCCTCATTAGAAGAATCGTGTGTTGATAGATTTTTTGCCGTCGCTCGCGCTACCCTGTTCTAAACTTGATAGCGCTGCTAGATGCATCTACCGTTTAATCATGCTGCTGGGCCCCACATGTCACCCTCTCATTAGAAGAAATGTGAGTCTGATGGAACTTTTTCCCTCAGTCGCTCGCACCTCTGTGTTACGAAATTGATAGTGTTACTTGCTACATCAGTCGTTTATTCTGGATGGTGGGCCCCTATGTCATCCTCTCACTAGAAGAATCGTGTGTATGATCGAATTTTTTCTTCTCTAGCACTACCCTATTCCGAACTAGATAGCGTTCCTCGATGAATCTGCCATTTAGTCACACAACTGGGTCTCACATGTCAGCCTCTCATTAGAAGGATCGATTGTATGATTGACTTTTTTCTTTGCTTGCGCCTTCGTGTTTCGAACTTGATAATGTTGCTCGCTGCATAAGCCGTTTTTTAGGCTGCTCCATGCGAGCCTCTCATTAGAAGAAACATGTGCATGCTGGACTTTTTTCTCGCTAGCGCCTCCCTGTTTTGATATTGGCAACGTTGATCGATGCAGCACATGTATAAGGTCGCGCTACTGGTCCCACCTGTTAGTCTCTCTGTAAATGAAACATGCGTATGATGGAATTTTTTTAGCCGTGTCCGCTGTTTTGACCTTGGCAGTGTTGCTCGATGCGGCAGCCATGTATGGTCTTGCTGCTGGGCTCTCATGTCAGCCTCTCTACTATGTTCTGGCTTGTGGGTCCCTGATGTAGCCTTATATTTTCTGGCGGGTCGGTCCTCGATGCTAGCCTCTCTGTATAAGTATTTAACATTTTTTTCAAACGCGATCATTAAACTCGAGGGATGCTGCAGCATGGTGGTCCGTGATGTCAGCCTCCTTGTAATGCGATATTACTCGAAGAAGAAAAATGTATATATGTACGCACAGGGGATTCGAATTCAAGACCTTTAAATAAAATAGACGTAAACTGAGTGCTTTGCCACTACACCAAAGATATTTATAGAAGTTATATCACTAAACCTGTATTAGTGCTACACATTATATATCAGTCTTCTAAAAATTATTTTGTGTGTCTATGTTTATCTCTTTTAAAATATAAAATGGTAGGCTCAGGCATCTCCATAAAATGCCACATAATGGAGCAGTTTCTTTAAAACATGGGTAGATAGAGTTTTTTCTTTTTAGAGGTGGGGGCAATGCCCAAAAGGCCGAATTAGAAAGAGTTTGGCTATCTACATGGACTGCTCTACATGGGCTATCCTACATAGGCTATGCTCCATGGGCTCCTTTCTCAAATTTCACTGGCCTGTGCTCAGCAGTCCCTTGACCCCTAAAAAGCCAACCTAAAATATTCAGGGCTATGCTCCCTAGACTCCTTTCTCAAATTTTTCTGGGTTATGGTCAGTAGTCCCCCATGTCCCTCTCATTAGAAGAAACATGTGCATGCTGGACTTTTTCCTCGCTCGCGCCTCCCAGTTTCGAACTTGGCCATGTTGCTCGATGCAACACCTGTATAAGGTCTCGCTACTGGGTCTCACATGTCAGTCTCTTTATAAATTAAACGTGTGTATGATGGACTCTTTTTGGCTGCGTTTGTTGTTTTGACCTTTGAAACGTTGCTCGATGCGGCATCCGCGTGTGATCTTCTGTTGGGGCCCACATATCAGTCTCCCTGGTATGTTTTGTCTTGTGCATGTCAGCCTACCTGGTATGTTCTGTCTTGTGCGACCCTGGTGTTAGTCTCTCTGTACAAGTACTTAACTTCTTTTTTTCAAACCAGCCTATTAAACTCGAGGGACGCTGCAGGCTGGTGGGTCTGCGATCCAGCCTCTCCGTAAAGCAATATTGCTACATGAAAAATATGTAAACCCAAATAAATATATGTCAAGCACACATGATTCAAACTCAAAACCTCAATAAATATAAACTGTATGCGTTGCCACTACACCAAAGAAATCAGATAAAAACTATCATTAAAAGCTTTATAGTACCGATAACTTATGTATTAGTCTTCTTAAAAATATTTTGTGTGTCCATATTTATCTCTCTTAAAATAAAAGGGTAGTGCTAGTGGAACCTCAATTTTTAAAATTCCATATGATAGATTAGTTTCTTAAAAACATAGGTAGGCAGAGTTTTTTTAGAGGTGGGGGCAATGCCAAAAAGGACAAATTTAAAAGTTTTTGGGCTATGGTCAGTGGGATCCTATCTCAAATTCACTGGGCCGTGGCTCGTCAGATTCAAACACAGACCTCACCGAGGGCGAAAAAAGTGATAATTCATTTGGCAGATATCCATGTAAAAATATCTAAAAAAACCAGGGACACACACCGCGTGCGCCAAAATAGGGCTGGTATCTAATGACTTCACTTAGTGAAATCATTTTGTATCTTTACCCTCTCATCTCTATTCAAAACATATCTAACGGTTCCGATGACACACAGGCAAAAGCTCTAGTGCATGCAGCCCAACAGCAATGACAGAACTTTTCAAAAATTCAGTAGCATTTGAAAGATTAAGCAGTACAGAATAAGACATAAAAATATCATTAAATTTCTAGTTCATATTCATTAGCACTTAACCAATTCAGCAGCATTTCAAAGTGATTGATTCAGCAATACAGACACTAAAATTCAGTAGTAGTACAGAGAGAGTCAGTTCTTGTTTCAGCTCTAAAAATCATGTCACACGATCAGTTTATCATTTTCTCCAAACACACTTGATCATTCGAACATAATCATTGTCATAATATTTATTCATATAGGGAACCGTCATATAGATACATATATATCATACAAGTACGTACTAGTCATAGATCCAATACAGCAAAAGGTTATCACAGTTATACCACCCATATATGATTAGTGGCGATAAGACAACCACATAATTAATTACAATAACATGCGACCAAAGAGCTAGACACGTAGGAACTTCATGAACAACATTCAACATTCACTAGTAGGAAAAGGCCTAGTGGCGAAGTTCCGAAAAGGGGGTTCGTGGTGTTGAACCCGCACACTACTAACCTCACACCACTAGTAGGTCCTAGTGGTGGCCTCTTAATCAAACGCCACCAGTATAACTAGTAGTAGTAACATTCGGTCTAAACGCCACGACTATGAAACTACATGTTGCGTTCGATCCCTACCAGCAGCATTTGGTGTACACACTTTTACGATCGGCATAATGGTGGCGTGCACACATAGCGCCACTAGTTCTGTAATTTCTGGCGGCATTTCCTTTTTATGGAACGCCTCAACTGATTATTTTAGGGTCAAAAAATTAAATTCACTGCCACTGCCAAATTCAAATATTTCAAGGCCACAATCGAAATACTTAATTACAACATCTCAATTAGTAGAGCTAGTTAGTTCATCTCATTCATAACACAATGCATTGTCTACATAAGAACTAATTGGACCAACTAATGCATGGGTACATAGAAGATGGTTTCAACTACTTATAAGATGACGATAGAAGATGCTATCACATAACATAGAAGATGTACAAGTACACAATAATGATAGATTGTATGAGAATTATGTAGTTCTTGAAGCTAGTAGACTCGACCACTTGCTTTTCAACTTCATAGTTCCTTCTCTTTTCCTCTGGCTTAAGGGAGTTGAAGTACTCCTCTTCTGCCATCTCTTTTGTCGAAAACCCTTTGAAGGAGTTGTTCAAATAGCCTACAACTTGTTTACTATATTCACCCCATGAATCGTAGACTCCTAGAACCTCTCCTCGACATACCGCATACCATCTATTTTTGGCCATTGTCAATCTAAATATAAAGTTGCATAGAATTTTTTTGTAAGAGTATAGCAAACACATATATACATCACACCTACAATAAAAGGAGATACTCTGAACATGCAAACAAATTGGCGACGCCGCTACTTCTTGGTCACCGGAATCCCGCCGGCGTCAGGTGGAGAGGCGGAAAACTCACCAACATAGGAGTCGTGGAGGTGGAGGCGTCGGCGCGGTGGCGGCATGGGGCGTCGAGGAGGCCGTGGAGGCGGGGGAGCGTCGATGAGGTGGCGCCATGGCCGAGCTCTAGACAGATGGAAGGTGGAGGCACGGACGAGGTCGGGGAGGTGGCGGTGTAGGACCAGTGTGGCGGCCCAGATAGTGGAGGCGCGAAATCGACATCGGGAGAGATGGTGGGACCACCCAGTCCGGCGCAGACGGGGTCAGGGAGGTGGCGATGCGGACAGGGTTGGTGACATGGGGCAGAGGAGCCGGTGGACGCATTGGCGAGGTGGGGGGAAATGGATCGATCTGGATCCACATTGTTTATATCGTATCCACCTTGCTGTAGTAGAGGCATTCGTATAATAAAGGTGTCGGTACTATGACTTTATTAGTGGCGTTTGTACTACATTGAAAGCCTCTAGTGGCTCTAGTAGTGGCGCTCAACTTCGCGAGGACGCCACTCATATGTGTGATCTATATTTTATGCAGGCTTTCAAGTAAAAGGGGGCACAAAAGGCATCTTAATTCATTCGTTTATCTCACGATTTCATCATGATAGTACAAAATATGATTTCATCAGTGCTGTGTGTACTACAAAAGGAGGCACATGCATAATTCATTTGTTCATCGATCTCGCGATCGTAAACTACAAAAGGCAGTGTGTGTCTCATCTCGACTAACATAAATATAATAGATCATCACCATCTCATTCAGCATTTGACAATCTTATCAGTAGTCTTCCTCTTTTTGGTAGGGATCCTTGCATATCTTAGTTTCATAGTGTGACACTTTCTTTTGAATGGAAGATCATCAGCTATGGTCAGCGTAGGTAAGGTAGTTCTGATCCTTCTGCTAACATATGGTTGATCATTATCTATATTTTCTTATTCTTGCTGTGCGTGGCCGTATTGATCAAAGTCTTCGCTTGTGGCAACTCCGTCCATTAAAACAATTTTCATTTTGCCTCTTCTCACGATAACACGACTTGGCCTTATCAGATCGGTTATGAAGAAGCATTGGTCCACGTCTTTAGCAAATACCCAAGGTTCATTTTGGGAGGTGAGTTTTTGTGTTGATGGAGGTATGACCATGGGAGTGAAATAATAGTGTTCATCTTTGACATCCTTTGCCCATCTAACATGGAACATTGATGTCTTGTATAATCCTGAGTAATTTAGTTCCCAAATCTCTTATATCCTGCCATAGAATGTCCTCTTACCAGTACCTTTTTCGTTCATAGACATCATTGTCACCCCCAAGTTCTGGTAATCACTAGTTTTGTCTTTGCTCTCTATATAGAATGTGTACCTGTTGATGTCGTATGCTTGATAGGTTGCGAGGTTGCTTGCGGGGCCATTTGCTACGGAAAATATGAGATTTGCATTCTTAGTACTCGGTGCCAATGGTTCATTCGTAAGCTTTTCTATGAACCAAGCCGTGAACTTGGCATTGTGCTCTCTAGTGACTTGGTCATCATTGATCATCTTCTTTTTAGGAGTAGGTTCGAACGCACTCTTGATCAACATTTTGGGATGATTCAATCCAGGATCGATAATGCTTAATTGTTGTAGCACAACTAGGTGTTCTCTGTCGAAATCTTTAAGTCGGCTAGGTTTATCAATGTCCACATGAAATTCCCTCATCAGAGTGGAATGACCTACTCCTAGAAGCCTCCCAAAGTTCTTATTAATGGGCATACCAAGAGATGTGTCGACTTTCATATAATTATTGAAGAATGAGATCACTCCTCGGTCAGATATCCCTAGACGATGCTTCCATCCGGATTGGCACTGTTACGGATGAAATGCTTGACGTGCCCATTCATACTTTCGACTGGCATCAATGAGAGCAAGAGTACCGGCCCAAGTCTTTGATCTGATCGACAATATGGAGCAAGATATGCAGCATAACATCAAATAAATCTAGTGGAAATTAGATCTCAAGATCACAAAGTACGACAATGATCTCTTCCCTTAGCCTTTCGAGATGCTTCAGGCTAATCGACTTTCTCGAGATGACGTAGAAAATATTATAGAAGTCAAGCAGTGTTTCATGAACAAGATTGTCCATTACCCCTCTAAGTGCAATTGGAAGTAACTGCGTCAACATCATGTGACAGTCATGAGACTTCATCCCGCTAAACCTTTGTTTCTTGACGTCTAGATATCTTTTTACAAGCCTAGAGTAACTGGAACTAACTTCGATACCAACAAGGCAGTTGAAGAGTTGTTTAAGCTCTTTCGGAGTTAAAGTGAAGCAAGAGACGGGGCAAGTGTCGATGCTAAATTTTTCCCTTAGCTTTTTTTCTTCTCACAACCTCCATGAAGGTGTTTTCTTATATTAAACTAGATCAAATCTCTCCTTGCCTGAGGTCCATCTTTTGTCTTGTCTGGCATGTTGCACAAGTGTAGCAAGCAAACTCTCACACATATTCTTTGTGATATGCATGAGGTCGAGACAATGAGGCGTCTCAAGCAGCAACCAATATTCCAAGTCCTAGAAAATAGACCTCCTTTTCCATACTTCAAGCATATCTCCCTTCTGCTTCTATCATTGTTCCAAATCATGAGCTTTGCTTCCTTTGGGTCTGCAAAATACCGCTACATATGTGGATTGAGTGGGAAGTACCAGACAACCTTATGAGGAGCTTTTATTCCTAGTTCGTATCGGGAAGTCGTGCACACTCTTCCAAGTTTGCATACTCATTCCAAGAAATGATGAAATCGTACAGGCACACATGGTATTTTTCAACCAGCAAATCAAGAGGGCAGACGATTTTCTTGGCCTCATCTATACTCATAGGCAATGTGTTTCCATCAGGAAGGTACTCCTGTAGGTACTCCAGTTGCTTAGCAAATAATGCATCGTTGCATTTGTATTTTGCCTTAAGATCCAGAAGATTTAGCGCGACATCTAAACAAGTGGGCTCTGGATTGCAACAGGCATACAATGGAGTTTTCGCATCTTCCTCCAGTTGCTCCAACTTTGATGTCTCTTTAGATGCATCCCTTTCCATATTGGCCTTCTTTTGAAACAACTCTTTATAATGAGGGCCGCCCACTATGCCAGCCAAAGATGACTCTTGGGTGCCTTGCGGCTCATCTTGTTCGTGCTCTTCTTCTTCATGATCATATTCAGACATCTCCTCATCATCATCTTCATACCCTCCTCCAATCCCTCCATCTTCCGGATGGTCTTCCTCAAAATTAATAGCCTCATCCTCCTCTTCCTCTTCCTCGTCGTGAAGTGTCCAACGTGTGTAACCAAGCATGAAATTATTTGTAATCAAGTGCATCGAAATAGTTCCACTCAATGGTTCGTACATAACATTGTTCTTGCATTTTGCACATGGACATCTTATTTTCCTAGCACGATTTTTGTACATATGCACCATTGCAAACGACAAGAAGCCTTGTGGGCTTCGATCCATATGGAAGTCGATGCCTAGAAGATATAAGAAAATTTAGTAGAATTTTTTTGGCATGACCTTTGCTAAATATTGGACATATATAAGTGCCAAATTTGACAAAATGGAAATTAATCAACATTTCACCATTAAATTTGGCACTCTCGTGTACCTGCAAGACCAAACACAACATGCGCCATATTCGCGAGCAACACAATTAATGGCCGAACCATCACACTAGGCGCACCAAATAACATATATGCATGCATATGCATGCAACACACAATCACCATAAGCCACCTAATTTTATCCTCACCTTTGGAACTCGAGGGCCACGTAGATCCGCTAGGTCGATGTCGATCCAACACGTGGTTAAGAGAGAAAGAAAAGTGGAGAAGGTAGTGTAGTATGGAGGCTTTGTCTCACTAAACAAGGAGAATGATTAATTTAATGCATGGGAGAGTGAGCTATTTAGCTAGGAGTGGTGGGGAGTGGTGCGGACAAGAGGATCCATAATTAAGACTAATTTATTGGCTAGATCTAAAGAATTTGGAGAGTGAGAGTGTGAGGGAGTGAGAAAGTGTGGAACGAAGAACAAGAGAGAATGGGGAAAGTGTGAGGAGAAGAGGAGGAAAGGGGAGGTCACATGACAAATAGTGGCTGCGATGAAACTAGTGGCGTTCGAAATTTCCGAATGACACTGCTATGCAGAATAACATCAGCGTTCGCGTTGGTGTAAATGCCGCCACTATCCATGGACGAAAATGGGTCCCCTCCTAAACAATCTGCAGTGTTCAACTCATTTAAACATTGTTGGTAACCATACTATTCGTGGCATTAAGTAAAGCCAAACATCGCGACTATGCTGGTCCTGGCTCACATTGTGATCCCCACTTAATGGAGGCGTTTGCCATTTTGCAAACACCAGGACTACTACGTAATGGTGGCGTTCGCGTTTTTCTGAATGCCGCTACTATTTTGCCTAATAGTGGTGGAGCCTTCTTTTCCTAGAACTCCACTACAAAAATGAATGCTATAAGCCTTTTCCTACTAGTGATTCAGGGCATCGAGATACATCGACCTTGAATGTTCTTCTAATGGTAAGTTGGCTGCTTTCGGGAACTTGATCCACCTAGAAGTAGCTGCCAAGCACCCATCAGTCGAGTTAATGGTGTAGCGTCCCTTGATTTTCCCTCCTTTGCTCTGCATCTTGAAGACTATTGTGCCCTTCCGTATGGCCTGGAGTTACTTTGTGGCACTCTTAGTCAATTTCTGAGTCAAAGCAAGAGATAGACGCATAATTAATAAGAGCAATGCACTAAATCATGTTAAACTTGAGAAGACATTCAGAGCAGTTTATTTGCTGCCATATACTCACAAACATAATTCGGTGCTTCCTTGTGATGACAAATGTGTAGGATACGGTCTAACAAGGCACTGCCCGAGGTGATGAAGGAGCTTGTGTCGGTGCCTATGCTGGGGCTGGTGCGGTAGCTGGTGCTAGTGCAGGAGATGGTGCTGCTGGATGTGTTGGGGATGGTGCTAGTGCTGGTGCATGAGATGGTGCCGCTGCATGTGCTAGGGCTAGTTCTGGTGCTGGCGTAGGAGATGGTGCCAATGCAGTTAATAGTAGAGGGGCTGGTTCAAGAGCTAGAACCGGTGCCGATGCCAACGGCTTGATGCTAGATTCTTTCTGAGGGGTAGCTAAGCTGACTGTAGCGATGGTAGAGGCAGATGAGATGTGTACAAGCAAAATGGTCTCTTATACAACAGTTACTCACAAGATAGTGATCAGAGGATATGATGAGTATACAAGCAAATTAAGTTACTACCTCCATTCTTTCTCCTTAAGTCAACAGGTGTCGGAGCAGGAACTAGGGCCAGTGTCGGTGCGGGTGTGAGCTGTGTGATGCTGGTTAGCTTCTGGGGGTAGGTAAGGGGACTGCAGGAGTGGTCAGAGAGGCATATGAGATGTGTACGAGCAAAATGGTTTCTTATACAACAGTTACTCCTAGATAGAGATGAGAGTATACAAGTGAATTAAGTTACTACCTCTATTATTTCTCCTACGTAGGTCAACATGTGTTGTTGCAGGAACTGGGGCCGGTGCCGGTGCTAGCAGCTTGATGTTGTCACCCTTCTGGGGGTACATAAGGGGAAGGGGACTACCGAAGTGGTCAGAGTCATATGATGAGTAAAGACAATGGTGCAGAAGATTTAGTCGCAAGAAAATCATTAGAGGTTGTGATGAGTACATATGAAAATTAATTAGTACTACCTCTGTTCTTGGTCCTTAGGTCAACACGTGTACGATGGCGTGCAAGTATTGGCCAGGCTTGCTAAAATTGAATGCTACCTCATCCCCCTGCTTCAGACCATTCTCACAGACATACTTGGACCAACCTCGGCTACCCAAATAGGTGGTGGCCATCATTTGGGAGACAGCCCCATCATATAGTTGTCGCATGACTTTAGGTACCTCTCTATATAGAGTTACAAACTTGTCGTTTCCGAACATCTTTTTTATAATGGGGCGAGTGACACAAAGGAAAACCTTCATGAGAAAATTGATAGAGAAGTAAGGAAACATAAAAAAAGTAATATACAAGATCTTACATCAAGTTGGTCTAAACCACTTGGAATCCATACCTGATACCATGGGTAACCTTTGTAAAGGGTGGTCATGCACAATTTTCTTCCCTCTGCCTATGGAATGGCATGTAGGCCCCCCCTTTCAATCCACATGATTGACAAAAGGATGGTAGAAGAAAGGGCTGGGCAGCTGGTGTGTGGTACTGATTGAAATTAAGTGGAAAGGTTAAATTATGTAAAGAGCATGTAAATATAATACTATCAGACAAAACCATTGCCTATAAAGCAAACATATTTGATATTTGTGAACTTCTGATGAGCGTAAAGATATAGTACTAGCTGATAATAATAACATGAAATTCATAACATGTGAAATTGTTGATTTCCAAATTATACCCACTTCTTAGAGAGGTCAATGCCCACCTGGGTACTATGTTGGTGCTTCCTTGACGTGTATACGATGTCCGCTTTTGGTGTGGGGATCAGCAATCTACTAGCCTCTACAATAGCCTCAGTCTCCACAGAAGCACCTTCAATCTGCATAAATAGCAACAGAGCTCAACAATTCAATATAGTACATAGTAGTCATATATGACTGTATGAGAGAGTCAGACAGATCAAGATCTGGATTCACATAAACACAGTGCCAAAATTAATAAAATCACACATATGTTTCTGAACATCTGATAAGCATGCATGACACCAAGCGGATAATAATAAAATCAGACTGCACAATGGGTACTAAGTGGATTAAGAAAAAAATACATTTATCTTTAAGCTAGGCCTCCTAGCTGGTCACTGGCCTTACGCTTGTTTGGTGAGTAGTTATATTGGCCAGATCCTATGGCATGTGGGGGTACCATCCTGTTTGCCACACCTGGAGCACTGCACGCTCGCAGGTATGTGCCACCATGCTACAGTAAATAAAGAAGAGATGGTGTCACAGAGGCTTCCACAAAAACAAGATGCAGACAGAGACAACTTTTAGCACATGGATACATCCAGGTTGCGGCCAACCACTTTCAGCATTGGAAAGGATGGAAGAACACAACAAATATACTGTTGCATTACCTTTTAGGCAACTTTTAAGGGAACTGGCGTGACCATCTCTGTCGGTAGTGGCCCAGCGCGCCACTGACCCATAATTCTTCATACAGAATCTAACGCAAAACCCATTGCACATTATGAGTAGAAACTAAAGGTTACAGAAGTGAAGAACACCGAAATCGAACCCGACCAAATGCCCCAATTAGAACAAAGGTGACCATGCCCCGATCTCGAATCCATATGAAATCAGTACCACCTACCCACCCCACCCCCACCCCCACCCAAATGACCCAATCGATCAGAGCAGAGGGAAAATATGCTGATTAGGTGATTCCAAGGTGAGCAATAATCAAGTACTCCATAATCAAAGCATACTGAATACTACTACTAATAGTACCCCCAATGGCCCAATTGGAAGAAAATTAAACAAAGCCAGATTTTGAGGTGAGCAAATACAGCCACCTATTTTAGCAAGAACTCTCCAATCGGAGCAAATTGGGAAAAGAAATGGTTGCACCAGTTCCAATAGTTGCTTGCTGGATGGGAGCTAGCTAGTGGTGGTTTCTTATCTTGGCGGTAGAAAGGCATGGGCAGCAGAGTAGTAGTACTAGTAGTAGTAGGGTTGGGCAGTACACTTTTCTACTGTAATGTTTTTAAGTAGCGGTGGTGGGAACATTTTACCAGGCGATTTCCGAATTTTTGATCCCAGCTATCATGTGGTGGCCTATAGCTGTTTCAGGGGATAAGTTAAAGCGGGACCCACGTCAAGGGGGTGAGTTAAAGCGGGTCCCACATTAAGGGGTTGAGAAATAATTGACCGAGCCAACCTCCTCCTTCCCTTGGTACTACTAGTTCTCCCAGGTTCCTCTCCCAGGATCGAGAAAATCGCCCCTCTTAGAATAAAATTGATCCCAAATTATATATCCTCTTGCTGATTCGGCTCATGGAGCATTGAGGAAGGGGAAGGGCTAGCAGAAGACAATACGGTGGTAGTTGCAGCATAGGGCACTGATGACTGGGTTCCTGCACCAATAACAGGCTTATTGCGGTACTTGTAGCAACAAATATTTAAAGAGTTTGGCATGATGGGAGCTCGGCGAACATGACCCCACGGCCACGTTGTCAATGCGACCATGTTCGCACCCAAACCGTGGTTTGGAAATATCCTATTCTATAAGTTGATAGGATAAATGAATTTAAGATGTTTTGTAATAACTACTACTAGGACTGGAAGAAAACTAGAACAAAAGTAAAACTGAAAAGAGGTGAATGCAATGAGATGAAATATTAATGCTATCATTCCCCAAGTAATGTTGTGTATACCAGTGCGCATGATAAGTGCTTATTGAATAGCTATTAAACTATAATTGTGGCGGTCCCTCATATACCATTATCTCCTACTGTTGGTAAGTGGAACCTAGACAACTCAATTGTCCACACCCTCTTCAGACATGGGTCATCTCGTAATAGAATAGTGTATTAAGGTAACAAAACTAATCAAGGTAAACCAGAGCAAAGGCATTAAGTTCTATGGACAACCATACTCCTAAGCAAGTGTGCTAGTCACAATATATCCCTTCTGTCTCTTTGGGATTAAAAAATTCACAACACTATACCTATCTATATCATGAGTGATCTTGAAGGAACTCTGGGAGGTGCATCCTAAGCTCCTATTGCCTCCGCAAATCACTTATAGCAAATAGCCTATTAGTTCTACCCATGGAAGAGCAGAGACTAATGATACGTTTTGTGACACTCCTTGAATCCCTAGTAAATTCCTCAACAATGGATTGGACGTCACCAATCACTAGAAAAATATCATGAATAGAACAATGTAAAGAGAAAGCACAAACTTATTAATTAACAAGAACACACCACACTTCAATTACTCAAATCATCATAACATTAATAAAAGGGGTTTAAGCCATGTTACAACCCATCACGGAGATCATGATAGGGAAGGATGAAGGAGTAGCGGTGATGGATATGGTGATGACGGCGCGGTGATGGTGGCATCGACATGGTGATGGCGGCGTCCTCCTTCTCCTCCTCTTCTTGCTTGGATGGCTTGATGGTGTTGATGGAGATATGGATCTTGGTGGAGCTGTAGAGGCTATGGAGGTGGCACGGTGGTAGGGCGCCGCCATGGAGGCGGTAGATGGGATCTAGATCTTGTATATGGTGTATTGTGGCTTCCTCCTTTCTTCTTTGACTCCTCCCTCCTTTATATAGGCCTTGGGGGCGCCCTAGGGTTCCCCAATACCGTCATATGACTTAGGGAAGGTTCTTAAGCTTCCGGAGGGTGAAATCCCGTCGTTTGCGATCTTTTTGGAAACTATATGGCGGGAGCTATACGGCCGGAATTTTTGCTCCCGCCGTATAGTTGGTCGTTAAACCTTCGGTACTCTTTAGTATTTTGGTCGCCATTTCTTTATACGAACTCCGTTTTGGGTGTTCTTGGGCTTGTTGAATCCGTACGAGGACTACAACCCTGTGGTATTGGATCTTTATTTTGAGAAGTTGGAAAAAATCACTTTTCCAACACCTCAAATGGCTAAGTCTGGTCCCTGTAGCTCCTCCATACTATGCTCTCTTTGTTCCTTTTGCCTTTGTTTTATCCATAATCATCATCAACACCTACACACATGTGAAAGACAAGGAAGAGGGATAAAATTCTACCTAAACTACTAAATGTGCAAAGCTCATATTGAATTTAATAAAAACAAGTAATCATGCATATCAGGCATAACGATAGTTAGATGGAGCATGATATGAAATGACACAATTTGTATTGCTAAAAAGTGTTGTATTATCACAGCCATTAGGCGCCAGTACTGGATGCCTCAAAAACCGTTTGGGAACCGATAAAAACATAAGCTTGGATTTTAGACTAGAAACACACATAAACACACATATATACTAATATACAGGATAGTTTCAAAATTACAGTTCTGCTAACAAAGGCCTAGAAATCATAAGGTAGCTGCATATTACAGAACTACTATAGTAGGAAACCAATCATGGGATATCTCTACACCCTAAGAGTTTTGTAGCTGGGCTAGTGGTCATGAGACTACTCAGACAGCACCAAAAGTACACCCCGTATGATCAGTAGCCCTATATCAACTTGATCCAGAAGCAGTGTACCCGATCCATAGCCTCGGTTGTCTGCTTTTGCGATTAGTAGATTAACAGATACATTTATAGGGAAACATCAAAGACACACAACCTGAACATTTGTTGTTCTATAGATATACCTTGTCATATGACATAGCGGAAGTACCAGAAATGAAACCCGTTTTATGCAGCTTGCACTTTTTCTCTCCCCCTTCTTGAAGTTGATCTAGATGCTCAGGTGTTGCCTCTGTCAGTTGATCTAGATGATGAACATCTACTTCCCCTACTTGATCTTGATGATAAAGATGTGCTTCCCCTGGTTCATATGGAGGATAATATGATTCACCATGAAATACCCATCTAACATATGTGCTTAGCATCCCAAATATAAAAATATGGTCTTCCACTGTACTTTGAGGCAGCACCCTATGATTCACACACAACCAATAGGGGCAATGTACTTTTGAGTTGTCACAATGATCTCTAACAAACTTGATAAATATGAGAACACCAAGGATATGTTTAGCGATGTATAATGATGAGTGCATATTTGCATCATGTTTATATTATTTTATTGCATTATAGTGGTAGGATCTTGGTATTTTACGGTGTTTGCATGCATGTTTTATGTCTATTTTCACAAGGATCATGACAGATGATGGATACAATGGACACAATTACTGGATAAGTTGTATTGGGGAGAAAAGGAGTAAAAACAACATAAATCGTGTATTTGGGAAATATCAATAACACTAGAAGAAAACCTGAAGCGATCGAGGCATACAGACGGTTCAACGACCAACTATACGACATGAATAAATTTTCTGGTCGTATAGTTCCGGTCATATAGTTGGCGTTGCCACCGCCTCCTCAAATAGTTTCACCCCATGCAACTGGATCGGAGAGACGACATACAGAACACCCAGAAATCGCCGAAACCTCACCTCCAGAAGGCATCTAGAGGGGGAACTTGCCCAAGGGATCCATCTTCCCCCTACGTCGATCTGGGAGGCCAATGCATCGATCTTCATCTTCATCAACCACTTCACCACCATCATATCCATCCATCCCATCTTCATCCCATCTAGATCTTGTTGTAATTTCCATACTCGCTTTGGATTTATACAAGAACTATTCATTTATAATTGCTTCTATTACCATTGCCATGATGTTGATTGCCTCCATGTCTGAGTAGATCTTTAGTTCTTGGGGAGATGGAGAAACCCTAGCATATGATTGAGATGAGATAGAGATTATTATGTTATACATAATTATGTGTATGTATTAATTGTCTTCATCTTGATGTTGGGAGTTGTGCACCTCCTTAATATTTGCCTCTTATGGGGACTCGATGAAGGGGATTACTCGTTGGTAGATGGAGGGATGATAGCACTTACTATGACTATAAAGTTGTTGTTATTCTTTACATACTAACTTGGGGAAACAAGGAGAACTCTTAAATCCATGTCCATACCACGGGAGAAATCCCTTAATAGCGGGATAATACGATTAATGTCGTTTATCTGTCAGCTGTGGTTATGAAGGATGATGTGAGCAGTGGTTGCTGCCTATTTGTCCATATATGGAGCTCCTCCCACATACATACATATCATGAGAATATTTGTTATAATAATCTTGATTGCTTAGTCTAAATTGCAAGTGGTGTATCCACCAGTCCCTGAGAATGTCTTTTTCCCTATTGCAGTTCCAAGCTCTTTTACACACGCGACTCTCATTTTCTGCATTAACTTTTACTTTACTTTAAATTGCTTCATTCAATCAAAAACCCAAAAACAACTCTACTTTTCTTGCATCTTAAAGTTATTCCTTAAGTACTTCGTTTAGTTTTAGTTAAAAGCATTTTAGTCTTTCGCCTACTACTCCATGTGGGATCGATATCTTTATTTCGAAATTAGCTACAAACGATCTGTGCACTTGCAGTCATCACCTAATAGAGCAACCTCTATCCAAAATTTGTCCATCTATTTAATTAGGACATACAAGATTGGTTCTTATTAAAAGAAAAGCAGGAAACATATAGATGGAGTACAAAAACTATATATGCATATGCATTTTAGCAACATATTGATAGCAAAAATTGGCGAAGGTATTAAAGAACACTGATCGAGCGCGTAATCAACTATGACCATGCAGATTGAGGACAAAATAAACTACGGATTTGAGGAGGCAGATCGGGTGAAAGGGCAATAAAATGCCAAGCAGATCAAGCTAGAGATAGAAGGACTACCGTGGGATCGACGTGCCCACCAGTGCGTCTCAAGAAGACCGACGGGTGGGGAAAGATTCTTTCCGCATGGTGGTGATGAGGAGCAGAGGTGAGCACGTCTATTTTGTGGGCAAGGGGTGAGGTTCTAGGCAGCGGGGGATGGAAGTTATTACACACCGCAACAAGGTGGGGAGGGATAACTTTGGAAATTTGGACCTACCCTCCTTTGGGCACCACCATATATGTGGCCCACCTGTCAGTCACCATAGATCAAAATTGATCCAAAAGTTGTCAAAATACAAGTTTATATTTTACCATGGAAACTAATGCACATAGCATTGCAATTTGCGAACAAATGGTTTTGCTTCAACTATATTTAATTTTGTCCCTAATTTTTTCGAAAAGGGACCAAATTTGGAAATTTGAAAAGAAACTTTAAATTTAGAACCAGACATATTGGTTGATTTGCCAATAGGGAACGATATACCAAATGTCAACACTTCATCATAAACTATGGCCCTGACCTTGGTCACCTGTTTTTTTGGACGATGGTCATCTTTTTGAAAGCCTTGAATTGTTCGACAATTTCAGCAAATGCCTAGAAACTCATTTAAATGCTGGAAAGCAACTCTCACTAGCATACGGGTCTAGATGGTAATAGCACATCTGAGTGGCCCTACGTCAGAGCAGCGTATGTTATAAGCTTCAACCTTGGAATTTTGTTATGGTGCCCAAACATCGCACACATCGATTCAAATATCCTAAGCATCCATTCAGACATACTTCACCTTTTTTAGAATGCAAAATTCCTCTTCTATCCCTGCTCCAGAAATAAGACCCCAAGGAGCACTACAGTAATAGAGGGATATAGGATAAAGCAGATAAACTATAAACCCTGAACAACCCATAAAACCTAAACTGTAAAACCCTAAAACCCTAAACCCTCAATCCATAAACCCTAACCAAGCAGATACCATGCACTTATAGATCAAAATTTGAGATACTTGCATTAAATTATGGTAACACCATTCTATTCCACGAATATAAGCATAAAGCTTGAACATTATTGAAAATTCCCTAAACCCTAAACCCTCAACCCCTAAATGACCCTGACAAAGGAGCTATCATGCACTTGTAGATCAAAATTTCAGATATACATTCATAAAATTGCGCTAACGCCATTCTATTCCACGAATATAAGCATAAAGCAGCCTCGACATTATTGAAAATTCCCTAAAACCTAAACCCCTAAAAAACAGAAACCCTAGAACCCTAAACCCTCAACCCCTTTCCAAGCAGGTATCATGCACTTATAGATCAAAATTCGAGATAATTTCATTAAATTGCTATAACACCATTCTATTCCACGAATATTGTAAGCATATATATAAAGCTTGAACATTATTATTCAAAATTCCCTAAACCATAAAACCTAGACAACCCTAAACCTTAAATTCTGAACCCTAACCCCTAAATATTGAACCTTAAACCCCTAAACCCTAAAATCCTAAACCATAAACCCTAAACCCTCAACCCAAAAACCCCGAGCCAAAAACCCTAGGCTATATATATCTTGTGTGAAAACTGGGACAGTGGGATTTTGAGCCATACTTATTTGTAGTTGCTTCACGACAAAATCCACTGTTATCGCTATGAAAATGGAAAATAACTTCAAATTTGGAAGCCCCCTTTGTAAATAATATTTTAAATGCCAATACGCACTAATCTACCAACTATGGACAGGTTATTATAAACTATAGCAAAGATATGGCCATGACATTGGTCATCTGGTTTGAAAGCCATGCATATTAATACATAGTAAGCCATATATCATATGAAAAATTAAAGCCAGTATTATCGATTGGAAAATTTAAAATAACTTCAAATATGGAAGATCTTTTTGTAAACAATGTTTAAATGCCAATATGCACCAACCTACCAAACATGGTTACATTATGATAAAGTATGGTAATACATATGGCCTTGACATTGGTCATCTAGTTTTTGAAAGCCATGAATGTTCATACATGGTACATCATATTGTGAAACAAGTTTTTTCAAGAGTTATCAAATTTTAAGATTATATGTTTCCATGGAAACTAGCTAGTGCACACAGTGAGACACCAAGAGAGAAAAGAATGGTTGTATATCGTTTTATATTTTGTTTCTTTATTTGTATAAAAATGGCCCAAATTCGGTGTCATTACCATTCATATCAAAAAGTTGAGTCTTGCAAAACTCTCGGTGGTTCTCCAATATTTGACTAATTCAGTACCTTTAAATTATTATTTTCAAGTCAAGAGCAAGCTATATCACACACTTTGTAGTTCAAAATTAGACATACTTACGTTAAATTGTCAAAAAGTCATTTTATTGCACAAATTTAGCTAGGAAGCTTGGAAATTCATGAAAGTAGGGCATTATCCATCAAATCTGGAATCTCCTTTTGTAAACATTGCTCGAAATGCTAAGATGCACTGATCTACCAAATATGGACACGTTTGTAAGAAAAGATTGATTGGCGAAGATGTATCAATGTACGGAGTACAAAACATGGACATGGTATCTGAAAGTATGGTTGTGACCTTGGTAATCTTGTTTGAAAGCCTTGAATTAATGTTCATTAATTTCGGTAGATGTCTATAAAATCATTAAATGCTGGAAAGCATACAGGCGTGTGGTTCTATCTGACGGGGATAGCATCCCCAAGTGGGAGTAGCGTACCTTAGAAGCTTCAACTTCAAAATTTCAGTAGAGTGCCGAAATATATTCCCCATCCATTCAAACATACAACCCAAAAAATTATTTTATTGCACAAATTTTAAGCCTAGAAGCTTGAAAGGGCATTATACATTGTGTTAAAAATGGTGGAGGTGGCATTTTGAGCCATCATCTTTGTAGTTTCTCCACAGCAAAACACATTGTTTTCACTTGGAAATTCGAAAACAAAGTTCAAATTTGGAACCAGACATATTGGTTGATTTGCCAAGATGCACTGATCTACCAAATGCGGACATAAACTACGGCCATGACCTTGGTCACCTTTTTTTGGATGATGGTCATCTTCTTGAAAGCCTTGAATTGTTCCAAAATTTCAGCAAATGCCTAGAAACTCATTTATATGTTGGAAAGCAACTCACGCTGGCGTGTGGGTCTAGACGGTGACAACGCATCTGAGCAACCCCATGTTGGAGTAGCATATGCTAGAAGCTTCGACATCAAAATTTTGGTACGACACCCAAACATCACACCCATCCATTCAAATATCCTCCGCATCCATTCAAACATACTTCACCATTTTTTAGAATGTGAAATTCCTCTTCTATCCCTGCTTCGGAAACAAGAACCTGAGGAGTACTACAATAACAGAGTGATATATGTGGTAAATTTGTGTTCTCCCACGTGCATCACCCCATCGATGTTTCCCTGTCCTTCTTCAATATTTACCTGCCCGCCCACTCTAACCTACACTAACTTTTTGGACCCACCATGCAAGTGATCCACATGTTAGTGACTCGGAATTACGGGAAGTAGAGATTCCCATTGCTTATTGTTCAAAATTTGAAAAAAATTCGCTAAACCGAGATAAAATCATTAAAATCAGCAAACTTGGCTTAGAAGCTTGAAAAATCATGAAACTTGGGCATTATCCGTCAAAAAAATTATACTTTGTGAGAAAATTGGTGCGGTGAGATTTTCAACCACATATAGTCTTTGTAGTTGCTTCACAACGAAAGTCATTATTGTCACTTCGACAATTTAAAATAACTTCAGATTTGGATGCACCCTCTGTAAACATTGTTTGAAATGCTAATATGCAGTTATGCACCGATCTACCAAACATGTACACGTTATCATAAACTATCGCAAACATATTGCCATGACCTTGGTCATATCGTTTGAAAGCCATGAATGTTCATACATGGTACACCATATTGTGAAACTAGTTTCTTCGAAAGTTGTCAAGTTTTAGCATACTTTTTCATGGAAACTAGGTAGTGCACATAACAATATACTTTGCGAAAGAAAGAGATTGCATCAATTTATATATTTTTTATTTGGATTTTTCTTCCATGGTCTAAGGATGAAGATTACTTTGTATGATGCTATAGCAGTATAAACATAATGACTTTGATCGTAATACTATACTTCGGATGAATGTTCATCACATTATTCACCAATGTTGTGACCTCGTTATTAACAACATCCAATGTCCATGATTAGGAAACCTTGATCATCCTATTAATTAACGAGCTAGTTTATAGATAGGCATAACTAGGAACTTTCTATTTGTTTATTAAACACACATGTATTAAGGTTTTTGTATTTATAGCATGCAAAATAAACATCTATCATATACTTGGAATAGATATAATAACAACTTTATATTGCCTCTCAGGGCATATTTCCTTCACCTATATCCCCCATCGCCTCTCCCCCGCCCACACCCCGCCGACCTCGACCTTCCTCCAGCTGCTTCACTGTCGGCCCTATCCTCCACATCGGATCTCCTTCACTGTCGGCTCTCTCTTCCACACGGGAGCTTCTTCACCACCCCACGCACCTGATCCACCTCTTCATACACTCGTCGACCGACTACCGCATCATGGACACCGGAACTATTTCACTGACTTCCTCGCCACATCAGTTCTACTTCACCAACACCGTCGTCTACCCTACAGGGGCACTTCACTGAATCTCTCGTTGTTGACCCTGAAATGCCCGGTCGTCGCCCCAACCGCCCTCTTGCCTGTCCCACCTGCCCTCATCATGGAGCGGTAATTTCTCTTGCACATTTGCTATTTTTTGTACTCGTAAGCTACGGAATCGTTAGAATGTTGCTCAATATCGTGCATGATATTGCCATTTCGTTTGCACCCACATAGGGTAGGTCCTATCCACACCATTAGCTTCTCGCTATTATTCCCTTTCTTACATTCTCATGCTATTGGTATAATCATGCAACACTAACTCATAGATGTTATTCTTTCTGAGTGCTCGCACGGGTCATGCAAATAGCTCATAGAGGATCCAACATTGACAATCAGATGCCAAGCAAGGCTGAAGTGCGAGGTTTCCTTGTGTTACTTAGGTTAGTTTCTTCTCATGTTAATAAGTTATATAACTTGCATGCCTAATAAGTTAATAACTCATTCTACCTAAAACCTTGCCATGACATTTGCATTCGTGTTTTGTTGTGTTTCTATCTGCGAATGCTTAATTCAAAAAATGTCCATCTAGTTTGAATCATATATCTAGTCATCTTAGTGCTATATTTTTGGTGTTTTCACCTGCTTTCATCCTTCCAAACCTGCTACTAAGTTTGAACCATACATCTTGTAATTTTGAATGCTATGTTTTTGGTGTTTTCAAAGACGGTTTGTCCTTCCAAACTAGCTAACTGGGTTTTAAATGGCATGTGTTAATGCAGAGAAATGAGAATGGAGTACAAGGACCCGAGTTCCAGCTACTCGGCTCAGATTCTTCTAGCAGATTGACCAGGAGTCGCACCCGCTTGATAATGAGCTACTGTTAGCCTGAACCTACTACTGTAAGTTCATACTTACTTTAAATTATCTCTACTTTATATAATATAGGTGTTTCCCTTGTTCTTTGTTTTAACCTCTTTCGCCATATTTTAGCAGGTTATAGTTAAAACCAAGCAGGAGTCCTCGGAAGGCAGAACTGAAAGTTGTGATTCCTCTTCCTATTCATCCTCCCATTGCATTTCTGAAGCAAAAAACTTACTTAGCAGTCCACCTAGAACAACTCCTGCAGGTGATAAATATATAAAGGTTGTATTGCATGCAGAAAGAAAGGGTGTAGCTGCTCTTAGATCTGAAGCTGAAATGTTGAAGAAGAGGACAGATGATACATTGAAGCGAATCGCCATGTACTGATCTCTTATTGATGATACCAACACTTTGTAATCTTTCAGAATGTCGATCTTGTTGTACAATCTGTTGTAATAAACTTTTATTGTTGTGTAATAAGTAGTTTAAATTTGTGCGTGTTTATTACTTGATGTCTTGAAATTCTTGTGTTGTTTTGCAAAACAGTCAGCGCTACCAAAAAAGGCTGAAATAGTAACATGCCAGAGCAGTAACATGCCGAACATTGAAACAACGGGAACATGGATGGCCCAAAACGAATATTAAAATGGAAGAATAGTAGAAGGCCAGAACTCTAAAGGTCATAACCATAGAAGGCTAGAACAGTGAAAGGCTAGAATAGTAGAAGACCAAAACGGTAAAAGGCTTGAACAGTAGAAGGCCGGAAAGGCCGGAAAGGCCGGAAAGACATGATAGAATCAATAATCAATCTGAAATAGCATCTCAATATCCATCGGATCCTCGCAAACACAACATGCAGAATTACAAATAGATGATCTTGATCATGAACGGAGCTCACAAGATCTAAACATGGAAGCACAAAGGAGGAGAACCAGCCATCTAGCTACTACATCGATCCGTAGTCCAAGGATGAACTACTCACGCATCACACCGGAGGCTTTCATGGTGATGAAGAAGGCCTCCAGGGTGAATTCCCCTCTCCGGCAGGGTACCGAAAAGAGCTTCAGATCCCTCCCGATCTAGGGATGGAGATGACGGTGGCTACAGACTCTTTCGTGAATTTTGATCGGGTACTTAGGGTTTTCGTCCCGAGGGCATCTTATAGTCGGAAGGGGAGGCCGAGGGGGTGCCGGAGGCAGCCAGACCACCCCCTGGCGTGGGCCAGGCTGGGCTGCGTGGCCAGGTGGTGTGGTGGCCCCCTGGCGCCTCTCCATCTCATACTCTGGCATCTGATGACTTCCAGAAAAATAGGCACTTTGGCTCTTGTCCCGTCCAATTCCGAGAATATTCATTTTCTGACTTTCCTGGAACCAAAAACAGCAGAAAATAGGCAGCTGGCACTGTGGCTCTTGTTAATAGTTTAGTCCAAGAAATCATATGAAAAGTACTCCAAAGTGTGGACAAAACATAAGAAAGTGGATAAAACCAAGCATGGAACATCAAAAATTATAGATACAACTGCAATGTATCAGATGGCTGGCCTTCTTTTCCTTACGATAATGTTCCTTCTAACGCCCGCGACCCGAGGGTGCATGGATAAGTCTATTCACGCAAAAAGAATAGAAGAAGTGTATGTAAGAATTATTCACACAGAAAGAATAGAAGAAGTATTAGTAAGTACAAGTTACATTGTTGAATATTTAGAGTTTGGTTAACTTTTCGATTTTATAGTGTTTTGACTGGTTGTACCATCCAGGTGTTGGTGTTTAGGGATGGATATGCTAACGATTTCAATGGATAATAGTGAAGATGCTTATGATTGCACGTCATGGACCAGGTGCAAAGAGGAGATGCGGCAGTGTTGGGGCTATATGGTGGCTTAGCATCGCGTGAAGCAGCAAGAGTCGTTCTTGCAGTTGTAATCTTATTTTCATGGGATTTTGTGGATCTTTTAGCGAGTGAAGGCATAGAAATATATCGGAATACATTCTACTTCTTTAAAGCAATAAAATTTGTTTGTTGTTGCCTAACTTATTTGTGACTTAGACCCGTTCAAACACCTTAGTGCCTATGTAATTGTGTTTACTCTTAGTTCCTAGGTAATTGTGTTTGACTTCCATGCCCGTGCGTTTGGAACGTGTCATGAAGAGAGTTCCTTAACCATTTGTAGTATGGTGTTTCCTCGACCATGCTATCAACATTTATGTCTCTGCTATGTCTTCAGATGTTTTGCCTAAGTACCGAGCTGGGAGTTGTAGATATTTTTCTCATTATGGTAATGCAAAAATATTTTTACATTTAATCAACCAACAAACATCCGCGCCCTAGGGGGGCATAGAGAGAATTCTAGTATAGATCAGTTATCAAATATAAATTAATAGAACAAAGATCCACCATAAAGGAATTACATAGATGACCATAATCATGTTGGGCAGCTCATATGGTACTAGAACAATGATGGATCAAGAGAGAATTATATCAAGCTACTGCCACGAACCCATAGTCCAGAGGTGGAATACTCCCTCTTCATCATGGTGATGAAGCCAGAGATGCTAGAGAAGTTAGAGATCCCACCAGAGGCGGTTCTAGCGGTGTTTCCCCTCCAATTTTTAATGGTTCTATCTGTTTCAATGTTTCTGTGCCGCCTCCTTCGAGATCATCCTGAGGTTTATATAGGTATTTTTAGGCCATGACTTCAATCTAGGGCTCAAGATGGATGTCTGTAGAGGATTGAGGAGGGAATGAGGGGTGGTTGCGTGGCTACCAAGGTGGGCCATACCACTTGGCCTTTTTTGGGCCTAGGGCCTCCCCTATCATGGTTCTTGTGCTCTAGTTTCTTCTCCTCGTGAAAAAAATACTTCTCGAAAAAATTCCAGGTTGCGGTGACCCAGCATACCACTTCATGATATAGTACACTATAGTCGTTGACATGAAACCAATGAAATACTGTTCCACTAGTATTACATCCCTCAGAGTGGTACAATAGAAACATCATGGGTCTAAGACATGACTATATATTACAACTCGACTCTTTACAAAAGATCCAGAGAACACTCCTCAAAATAGCGAGGACAAAATATTCAAAAGAATCCAAAAATAGCAACCTGGGGTCTATTCTAGAAATATTACTACCATTAACTTATGACTATGGCTTGAGATTGATGCTATAGCAATGCTCTATAGAAGCAGGTGCTGATATCTAGGGATTTATCTATACTCTACTCTTCATCTTATCTTCTATTGTCATTGATGTAGTCGTCGACTTTGTTGATACTCACTGGATATCTTCAACTCTTCAAAGTAGTTCTCCTCTTGAGTTCGTCGTTGGTTGCCCCGAGATCTAGCAAGGGTTAAGAAGGTACGGTTGAGTACGAGCGTACTCATCAAGTTCACTGAAAATAATTGTTCGATGCACTTTCTATAGTCGTGGCTCATATGTTGTAGGATATGCAGGTTTTCGTAAATATTTCTTAAAAGGGTGCTTTTATTCTCAAAAGCTATGTCCATTAGCCTTCATAGGTTTACCAGAACTTCATGGAGTTCCTTTTCTACCGCGTTCATAGCTCCTTCCTGAAACAGGGAGTAACATGTCACAATTATTACACTATGTAGACGTGCATCACTTTTTTCATAAGAGATCTTAAGCTTTGTTACACAGCAGGGAGTATGTCCCCATTCAAACTTCCATTGTTTGAGGCCCAACCTAAGATCCAAGCCAAACACTGCGCTTCTCAATGACCCCACATGCCAACACGAACCCCCAAGCAGAACGACCTTTGTTAACCCGCATAGAAGATATAACTATGGTTGACTCCTTGAGGACTCTAGTGAGTAGACAATGTCCTGCCCCCCCCCCCCCCAATAAGTTGGTGGACCTACCAATGATAGTCTCTCTAGATAGTCTAGATACCAAGATCGCGGGGAACTAGGGGCCCCACCCATGTACTAGGCCGTGAAAGGTACACTAGCGCCACGATATGGTCATCTGTTGACATATGAAAGGAAGAAGATTCAGCTAACTTCTCCATCCCATTCCAAATCTCATGGTCAATGCGTAATATACGATGCAAGAATAACTAGTGACATTGGTTGTTAAGTCCTAGATGATGTATTCCCATGCAATGGTGGTTCCATTGCTAGTCATAATAGATTAACTGATCACCCTCGATCAGTAACCAATAGTTCATATTAATCAAGAAAATAATGTTTTCTGCCATCCTTTTTGAAATGCAGGTGATAACAATAATAGATTACAAATACTTGATAGAAAATAGCCAAAGACATGAGGAAGTGTGAACTTGCCTTTGTGATTACAAGATTATGCAATCCCGGTCTTTGAGACGATATAAGATCCAATATCTGAAAACAACATCATTGGTCTAGTAAGGACTAATGTTTAAAGAAGCAATATGCTATTATGCATAGATGATGATATGCATTTTGTATAACTCCCAAAGTAAGTCCCCATGTTGAAGTATGGATTGGGCTTGGTGATTTATGCAATATTTGGTTTACATTCAAGTGTACTTCATAATAAGATATAAACTAAGACTCTGAAAGTAATTAACAAGTTAGGAAAGTAAAGTACAACATTGATTAATGTTGAGTATGGATTGATGATAACTCGTAAGAATGGTCATATTTAAAATTAGTGGGTTTTAACATATTGGCTAAAGCTTTTGTTTACGTTAGGTTAATCAACCTTGAAGGTTGGCAGGATTAAAACTATGGTTTTTGATAGAGTACAAATGATGTGGAGTTAGTGTACTTTTAAATGATTGTATAATTGACCAAAGTTAACTATAAAAACATAAATAAATTAAGACACGATGTTTATGATATTTTAGACCAAAGTTCATTGTAAAAATAGAAATGAATCTTAAGGTGTAATGTGTCTAGAACATTACCAAGTTTTAGGGTTTTGATAAGTATGCTTATGAATGTGGGATCACTCACTTTCAATTTGAGTGAATGATGGGTTCAAGATTTGATTTGCTTCTATAATCCTAATAATATTTATGTAACTCATTAATGAAGCATAATTAGATGATTTCATTAATTTGTTAGGGTTTAAAGTATTTATACAAACTTAAGAGTTAATTCTATTATTTTGGAACTATATCACGGGCGCTAGGGTTTTGGTGACCTTGCGTCCCCGCACTTCGGTGATGTCCTGGTGATGATGCTGGTTGGGGTGGTGCGGCTACTCCGTCTACGGCTGTCGCTATCACGGGCGCGGCTTGGCGCAGGTGGCAGTGCTTCGATGCTCCTTACGCAGCGGCCGTGATGGTCACAGTCATAGCTGCCTCGACCGCCTCCATTGCTTCCTCTTCAAGCACTAAGAGAGGACCACCAGGTAGGTTTCTCCTCCCCTCTCCTTACTTCTCCCTTCCTCGCTGCTCTATATGAACCCTATTTAGGGTTTCCCCTATGTTCTAGGCTCATACTAACCTCTAATGATTAGTTTGTTATTGGTTTAAATATGATTTTTTTCCGGTTGCATTAGACCAATATTGTTGATATGATGTTGAGTATATACCAGTGGCTTAAGTTGGTCGGGTGCTAACTGGTCCCAGTTGATCTAAAGTACCTATTTGAAATTACCCCTACGGCTATGTTTGGAGTCAACCCATATTTTTGAATTCATTTGCAGTAAGTCCCTCTACTGATGGTTTAACTGGTTCATACTAGTTGTGCTAGTTTGCACAATGAGGTGTGTATGTACAATAGTATATGTGTACTTGAATCTTGGCTTCATTGTTGTGCTTAACTGAATGTAGAATTTAGGGATGTTTCTGAATTTACATAGATAGTGTGACACCCTCTTTATACACTATCCAATGGTAGTTAACTAACTCTATATGATTCCTAGGAACTTATCTAGGAAAATTTGTTCTTCACTGTTAAGATGGATAGTGGAATAACATGTTGATCTCTTTCCTAGGTTAGTTGCTGGGGAACTAATAAGAAAGCTTTGGGGAAATCGTGTGCAAGTGAAGTTAAAGAGCCAACAAACATGTACTATCAATATGACTATAATCATTCAATTGATTCCTAGATCTATAAATCAAGGAAGATGATATGAATGAGAGACAATTTTCTATGCATGGTGGTAGCTACACACCCTTACATTTTATCTTGTATATATGATTTTCAAGTCATGTATTCCCATTTTATCTTGTTTTCTTAGTACAACACATGTTTCTGGTGTACAAAAGTGGTTTTAGAATTTTGGTTTGAATTTATTTTTGTAAAAGTCAACTCATGTGTTGACTTTTGGTTTGCTGAGTTGAATTTTGGAAAAAGACCAAAAGTATTCAAACCAGAAATTTGAAATCACTTTTCTACACTAGAAATGTGTGTTCTACAACAAAAATAGGCTAAAACATGTTCATTTTGCTTGGATCGATGGGATGTGCAAATGTGTGTAGCTACCACCCATGACACAGAGTTATTTTCATATGAATATATGTTCTACTATCTAACAGACGATTAGAGAAATTGTGATGATTTATTATATTATTGCTACAGTGACTTACTATGATCTTACTTATCAAGCTTCTTACTGTTGACAAAAATATGGTGGCTGCTATTGCCCTTTTGGGCTGCTACTGTGGTGCCTCCCCTGGGAGTGTGCATAGTGGTAACCCAAGGTATCATAGTTTGTTAATGTGAAGTGCTCTAGATAGAACTATATCTGTCTTGATGATTTTCTGGCAAGGATTCATGTGAATTTGTCCCTGGCCTATGATGCTAAGGCTGAGGCTCCTATTTAAAATAAGAACATATGCTTATATTTATTCTTTAGCCCTTCCTGTGATGCAAAGACCGAGGCATATGTTCTTAGTAAGTTTAGATACTAAGATCTATCCTTTTAATTCGGTGAAGTTTTGTAGTACGGGCAACCAGGTCTAAGTCATGCGTGATGAAAATCGCGAGATAGAAAAACATAGCTTCTTACTTGACTAACCGTGTGGGTCACTTTTATTATGTCCCTTGGGTGTTCTCCTACCAACTTTAAATTCACGGTGAAAATTTCTACTAGCTGCATCACTTCATATTTGCATCGTAGCCTATTCTCCCCCTAGGAGAGGTGTTGCTTTTGGGTGCCCTACGTGAATACCTATGTCTCTTCCGGTGAGTGTATAGAGCGGATCTGGCGCACGGTGCATGTTGCCCAGAGAAGATCTGGCGCACACGTCGCGAGACATCCCCGTATTCGCACGAAACCCTTCACAGGAGTCTCCTCCCCCGAGGATAGGGTGCTAGCCTTTGTTACGAAAATGGGAAACAATACATGCTCGAAGGAAGGACCCATTCTCATAAGGCGGGCATGACTAATCCCAAAATATAACGGATTACACCCTAGGTGGACCCAGAGAAGCGGCCTATCAGCCGTTATAGGGAAACATGGTCACCATGTTTGGTTCTTAACAGGAAGAATCTTACACCTGCACTAGGCAATTCCCTATAGTTTCAGTTTACAGAAGTTGGCATCTCAGTGGATGTTACCCTTGGGGGAGATCCATCATCCATGTGAAGGACGTCATGCTTTCCAGACATGTAGTCTATGCTCAGGAGGTTGCTCCTGAAAACCAGCCCCCAAGGGCTAGCGGCTACGAAAAATGGACATCGAGGAGGATATTGCATCCACGGAGCTAGACGGGACCAAGGCCATCTTCTTCGGCCTAGCAACAACCTACCATCCATGCTCTAATGTCTGAGCGTCGCGCTTGCACACCTCGCCCTCGCTTTGGAGGGTCCTCCTTGACAGCATCCTTCCATAGAAATTTCCTCATGAAGGGCGCGCCCCTCCTCTGCCAGCGCACACAAACCTGCAAGTGTCCATAGCTGGCTTACGGTCGTGATGCGATGCTATTTTAGCCCTTCACGCATTTTTGGATCCAGATGTTCTGAGCGAAGGTGTTGATGATGACGTTGTCTGGGATGTCGGGCACTGCCTATGCAACGTGTGAAAACCTTGCCACATATCCTTGTAATAGTTTGTCCCGCCGTTGCACGATGGCCTAAAGTGGGTGTAGGTGCATCGAGGGACAAGCTCTGCCAGGCACCGCACTCATGGCCTGGTTGTGTGGCTTAGGGAGCTTCTTGACGAGGCCTTTCATCAGGCCCCCCAGCCATACTACTTTGGTGCTCTTCAGCGCCATGGGGACCTAGTTTGCCACGATCATGACTTCGGCCTCTGCCGCAACCATGGTGGTGGAGTATTCCTTCTGTTGGGCAGGAGTGCTGGTGAGGAACCCTCCTCCAAAAGAAGCTTCACTAGAGGCGGCGGCGGGCCCCATTGCTCCAGCCACCCACGTGCCATCCCTAGGGTAGGGGGTCAGGCACGACGATGTATGAGGGGTGTCAAGGAACCGTCACGTGAGTTCTATTCATGCCTCCATGTTCGGCTGCCACTGCCCGAACATGATTGGTGCCAGAGGGTATTTCACCAAAGTAGCGATGGCGGCCAAGGCCTCATCCCTAGTGTGATTTCCCACACGCTAGATGAATGAGGGCCGCCAGCGAGTGGGCGGAACGCAGTAATTTCCAGGCAAGAGAAAGCTTGGTGTAGATTCGTGCTTATCCCACACCTAGGGCTCAAGCACGGGGCTAATCCGCTTAGGCCCTTGGATGGCCAAGATCCCACTGGTAGCGCTACCCTCACTATAAAGAAGGGAGCCACCCTCAGCGGCGTCGCGCAGTGATCCCTCATGCTCCTATTCTTGTCCTTCGGTTCCCCCGACCTCCACATCAACGAGTTGCAGCTGCATTCGTGGGGGTGAGGTCGTGTTTCGCCGAGAGCAAGAGTTGTGGTCCTCCGCAGTTCCGGCCGCATGTTACCCGCGCACGGAGCCCCCAGTGTTGCTTTGGTTTAATGACCGGGTTCTAAGGGCCAGCATGCCCTCAATGGGTATGTCCCTGGCCATAGCACTATCGGTACTCTACTACGCCATGCTTACTTCTTTTGGAGAGAATCTAGGGGTGTTGATAGACCAAGATCGCAGCACGTGCACCCCCTACCTGGCGCACCAGATGTCATGTGTCAGAACGAGGACACCGAGAATGTGTTACACCCCTATTTGTTTGGTAAGAGCATGAGGTGCTTAGAGCTCGACGATGATGAAACACGGTAAACACATAGATTCTTTACCTAGGTTTTGACCGCCCTTCAGCTAACAACCCTACATCCTACCTCCTATACTACTGGTGGATCTATCTTGTTTACACAGGAGATGAACTATCATGCCAGGCAGCGAGAGTGCTCCTTAGTCTTCCTCCTCTATTTTTCTATTTTTTCTTCTCTTTTCCTCCTCTACCTCTCCAACCGAGTCTCCCTCCTCTCTTTTTCCCTATACTTATTACTTAGTACAATGTGATATGCCAAATGGCCAACCTCCCTCTCTACAGATGGAGGCCCTCCTCTTATATACCGAGGGGTCACCACATTGTCATCATGCATGCTAGACACGCATGACTCCCGAGTCAGATACTCATCGCCACATGCCGTGGATGTAGACGGGCGGTGATGCGGGCCTCTCCCGTGCTTTGGGCAAAGTAGTCGTACACGACGACGATGGGACAGGATGGCCCTCGTCCCGTCCTATCTATGGTGGCGTGTTTGCACGAGCATAAATTCTTAGACAGAGCTGCTATGATAGGCATGCCATGTGCACGTCATGCCGTCCTATGCACAGCTAAAGATGCTCGCGATGTTGACTTGGGTTCTAGGCCTATGGTAGAGGCAGGGATGGTCCGCCTATTTGTGCTTGCCGGGAAATCCACGCCCTGCAACACCCTGGCCTTGCGGGGGTTCTCCTAATTAAGTGTATATCTTGTATGTCCTCGTGCTCCTCTTGACGGGTTACCTGCAAAGAGATAGACGCACAATTGGATATTTGCATGAGGTAGTTAGTATAATCCTTTACCTCGTCTACGCGGGCCACGCGGCTTAGCACATTCGGGGGTACCCTGTAAGTCTCTGTGTCGAGAAGCAACATAAAGTTTGATTTTTTTGTAGCCCTGTATTTTTTAATGTACTAGTTGAACATTCCGACTTTTCAATGGGGCAAGTTGCACATTTCGAAGACTTCATCCGCCACATATGTGCAATGCTACTGATAAGCACGCTGAAATTGGAAAATTTGAGTTGCAAAACTACATGTAGCTAGAAATTCTCGGTTAAAATCCCACTTGCAACTGGAAAAATCTCAGTTTTCAACGCACCTGCAACTAATAATATTAGTTGTAACCTGGTTGCAACTAAATCTCAGGTACAATCCCACCTGCAACTATAACGTAACCAAGTGGATATGGAGGCATGAGAGCACCTCCAAGTGGCTATGGAGTCATGGGTGGATGAGTGCACCTCGAAGTGGCTATGGAGGCATGGGTGCCATGGGAGCACCTTCGGTTGGCTATGGAGGAATGGTTGGTCTCGTACCACCTTTGGGTGGATTCATCGCTTCCATCATAGCTCTCATGTGTACTATAAGTGATGGATTTGGAGATTCCACGGTTCATCCCAACACCGTCCAAGTTTCAAATGATGGTGAAGAGCAAGATGGAGATGGTAATGAGAAGGATGTTGATTGATGTGTTCATGTGAATTTTATTTGTGTAAAACTTGGTTGTGTCAAACCCTTTGGTTTTGAACTATGCCATGGACTTGAACTATACTATGTTGATCTAATGACGATCTTGAATTTGACATGTTGTGTTTTTCATCAATTGTTTGATATTGGGTTTATTGTCGGAATGAGGACAAGTACGCCATTAGGGGGTCCTCGAGGCGTGGAGAAAGATCAAGTGTGAGATTACGGTGTTCCGGGACAGTGAGCACACAAGCTTTTACCTAGGTACGAATTTGCCAGTGGTGGACATATCCTACTCATGCTAGCAATGTAATAATACGACAGAGCCAAAGTATAGATTACAACAGAGGTTTCGCCTATGCGAGTTGAGGTTGTAGGTTATGAATGCCCTAAAGGCTGGTCCCTAGGATGACTTATATAGATATCCAGCCTAGGGTTATAGGAGAGACCTATCCGGCTACGATATAGAGTCGGTTACAGAGTACATCTTGGACTACAAGTAACCACACATGCCTAAGTTGGTAAGTCTTCTAGGCCTTCCTGTAGCCGGACGGGCTTCCATCTTCTCTCTCTAACTGGGCCGCCCGTGAAGCATAGCTCTAACCCAAAGTGGGCCACCCTCACCAGCGAGTCACAATGGGTATACCCGGAAAGTATATCGCCAATAGTAGCCCCCGGAAGCCTCCAAGATCCAAAGTTGGATTTCATCGTCTAGCTTGATTCTTCTTCAACTTTAGAGTCTTGAAGGGTTCCTGAAACTCTAGAACAAAAAGTAGGATCCGGGTTTCAAAAATGAGTCGAACCTATCAATATTCCATTACGATTTTCCCTGCTCGACTTCAAACTGAGCTAGAAATTGGTATTTGATGCCACCTGACATCAGTCAAGGTCTAGTCTTGTCACTAACAATTATCCTGTCAACGTGACCATTGGTGGGTCCACTTCGCGCGGAACCGTGGCGCCGTTTCAATGCACGCACAAAGATCGAGGCGGTGCAATCTTCTCGGAGAATTTTCCATGTTGCTTCCGCGACGCGTGGCACAAACTACTGTGCATTTATATGAATCTTGGCGCAGGTGCAGTTTATAAGGGGTTGAGATTTCCTCATTCTCCTCTCACCAGCGCCCTTGTCTCTCTTTTTCCCAAAACGACCCAGCGCCCTAACCTCCCATCTCTGTGCTCCAAATCTTCGCAACGCCACCCACCAAAGGTCATCTCCTCCGGACAGATGGCTGATGCCTCCAGTTCTAGCGTGATGATAACGATGGCAGTGACAAAGGCGGCGACGACAATGGCAGAGAACTATCACGGGGTTTGGATCCCCTGTGTCTTGGATGACGAGAAGCTTCATGGCATCAAGGCAGAAGGTCTTGTCTATGCTGGTGAGTGGTGGAGTGGTTCCGGGGAAACTATTCCCGCCCCTCGAGCTGACGAACGAGTCCACTTCGGCACTCATCTTGACTGAGGTTTAAGATTTCCTCCCTCAGAGTTCTTCTCTGAGGTGATTTCATACTATGTAGTTCAACTCAACAATCTTCCTCCCAATTCACTCCTAGAGCTTAGTGCCCATGTCGCTCTTTGTGAGCACTATCTTGAAATCAAACCGAGTCTTACTTTCTTCGGGTACTATTTTAGTACTAGGAAAAACTCTATCACCACCAGCGTTCCATACATTACCAAAACACTCAGCTTAGTACTTAGGAGAGACCGAACTTATACTAAGGTCATAGCTAGTGAGTCGGTGAAGAGATGGCCTTCAACTTTTTTCTATCATAAGGACAAGCCGGCTCCTAGCAAGCAAGAAGCTTTGCCGGTTTTCTTCGACGGTGCCGCTGCTCACCGAGATTCTTGGGATGCGTATGCGCTAAATCTTTATGAAGATTTGATCTGTGCCAAGAGGCGCATTGAATATTTGATGAAACATAAAGGAATGAAGGGATCCGACTTGGTCCATTGCTGGCTGGCCCGTCGCATTCAACCACTTCAGCACCATGGGGATTGTCTGATGCATACGAACACTAAGAGAAAGAAAGACAGCCTAAGGATCATCCAACTCTCGATTCCCAGCAAGGAATATGAGTCTCGGATCTGATGGTTGATCAAGGAGCGGATAAACTAAAAGATCCCAGAGATCTCTCTGGACATATTTACGGTCGAGACGCCCTTGACACTAGTAAGATTTTTTGACTGACTCTCCCATAATCATTTATTTGTATTTTTATCCGCACTGCTGAGATAATTCTTCTTTCAGCTTGTTGACCTCCCTGAGTCTGAACTTCCTAATCTCGAGGGATATCCACTTGAGGATCTAGTTCCTCAGGAGGATTAAGATCTTGAGTTGTTGCTGGAGGTGCTTACCCGAAAGCACAAAACTCCGGTTGTATCTGTTGGCACACAAAATACGCTAGTTGTGAAGAGGTAAATTCCTTCATGAGGTTTTGTGTCTTAATTTGTATTCTTTCTGAGTTGTAACGATCTTAATATGTTACTGTCTAGAGCTAAATCAACTATCAAGGGAAAAGGAAAAGGAAATTCATTGAAGACTTTGTGCCAGCAAAAGTTAACTCTGGTTTCACGTGCTGCCCCACCCCTGACTCCTACCCCAAACCCATCACTAGTATCGGTGGATACTTCATTTCCACATGCTGAAGATGTTATGATTCAGTCTGAAGAGCCAGTGAACCTTGGTTCGCAACCTGACGTCACCGTGAGTGACTCGGGAGTTGATAAGGGTGAACCCTCAAAGAGAAATGATCCCTCAGCTGAAACCTTCGTTGGGAACCTTCTGCAAAATCCGAGTGTCGCCAAACTTGGCCTCACTTAGAAAAGCACAGAAGAAATACGAAAGCTGGCTCTCCACTACTTGGAGACCCGAAATACCACATCTGAACAGAAGGCTCAATAAGCCGAAGATGTTAAACTTGTGGAGCTTCTTGATCAAGTTCGTCTTCATGACGAGAAGTTAAAAGTCGGTGCAGTTCCGCCTCCACCAGTCATTCCTTTAACCCTTGTCGAGAAGGTTTCTGCTGAAGTAAACATTAGCCTCAACAAGCTGAAGAATGAACATTTTATAAGTCATTTTCTGACTATTTTTATTATATTGTATATCATATCCTCTAGCCCCCAAGCATGAAGCTGGATAGGAATCTAAATTTATGCTTTTATAGGATGCCAAAGAATGAAGTAGTATATCCCCCAAGGCTCGTGCTAATATTTAACTTAGTTAAAACAGCAGCCCGAGTCTTAGTAGACTTCTGACTCTGGTTACCATTCTGACTTACAAAAAGATAATGTTTACAACCATGAACTGTTGAAGAATATCTGCAACAAGCGGAGAGAGGTAAAAGCTCTTTGACTTGAAAATGCTCAACTTAAAGTTGAGAAAGATGAAGCGGAAGGTAAGCATTTCTGACTTCATTTTCACAGTTTGAGTGATTTTGTTCCAAATATTTATTTGACTTTTCTATTGCTTTTTTAGGTATGCTGAAACAGTCCTGCAAGCTTGTTGAACAAGCCAAAGATTTCAAAGTCTTGGAGGTAGAAAATGCCAACTTATGAGCCAAGCTAAACAAGCTTAAGGAAGATCATGAGAGAAGTATCAACGGTGTTCTTGGATCCAGCAATCATGCTACTGAAGAGTGTGATCGAATAATAGCTCGCCAAGACAAACAAATCTTGAACTTGAAGGCTAAGATGGACAGGCTAAAGGATACCACCAGATCTCTTCGGGATGAACTCCGAAGTCTTCGGGAAGAAAAGTCCAAAGTATATGATGCTATCTTTGGTCTGTTTGCTGCCATACCATCTCCATTTTACTGTTTCTAACTTTATTTACTCAGATATCTTGTTGAATTTGTTTTTTATTATTCTTTTCAGGTTCTCGCAACATCCTTGATGCCTCTTCATTGAGTCTTGTACCAGCCGGCTTGTTGCAGTCGAAGACTTGATTCATGACTTCCGCCGATCTTTGGAGGAAATCGGTTAAACCGTCAAGCTCTCTGTCCTAGACAAGATGTCCGCCTTTGAAGTACGAGACAAGGTGAAGGATATGCCCAAGCTTGTCAAGGATTGGAACATGTCATATGCATGCACGGCGGCACCGAATGCCCTCACAATGGTAATGAGCCATCATGAAAGCATGGAAATATGGCAAGTTACCAAGGGTTATTAACCTGTCGATGAAGACCGGATACGCTTTCCATGTGGCTGAGTTGACCAGCTACGAGAAGTCGTTCTTCAAATCTATTGAAGTGCCACCCTAGAGAAGAAGTTACTGAAGCTTCCGAACACGACGAGCAGACTGAGTCTGATATACTTACCTTGGAAAGATATCAGTGTGGTGTAGGTGACATCTCTAGCGAGCCGACAGATCCTCCCTCCTCACCTACATCATGAAGTTTGCTAGAAAAACAACGTGTTATTCTGAAAACAATTTTATGTAAAGCTAGAATATTATTTTCTTGTGCTAGCTTGTAAGAACTTATGTTTTACTTCTTAGCACTTTGGTTTTATTTTTGTGCTTGAAAATTTTCTTAAGCACTTTTTGTTCATACTTATTATTTATCTCGCTTTCTGCCTCGTCCCTTTCATGAGCTGGCAAAATTTCAGCATGGAAACTTTGTCGAGGAACGGAGCTCAATTGCTAAACTAGTTTAAACTCGAAAACAAAGTCGGCCTCCAGTACCAACAAATCACTACTCAGAAAATACCCGTGTCCAGCAATCAGACAAAAACCAAAGTACAAACAGAAATTTAGAATTATTCTCAAAGGTAGCATTTTTAGAATCATAAATCTAACCAGAACAAGCATGAGCATAAGTACATTCAGTATCCTGGGATTTTTTACTATGATATGATCATTCGGAAATAGGATGGTACTAAAAGCATCTCAGAAAATAACATTGACGAGACCAATACTTATTTCACTTTGAACATGTACATGATTACAAAGAAATAAATTTTAATAATAAAAGGGATATAGTTGAGCAATATTCTAAGGACGGTCTAATTCATCCGGGTCTGTACTACCTCCAGCTCTCTTTCTCTTCTTAGTAGAAGGTATTTATTTGTCTAGCCTCATGTTAGTTAGGTAGGAAGAACCGTTGTGCAATACTCAACTAACCATAAAGGGCCCTTCCCAGATTGGGGAAAGTTTGTGATTTCTTTTCTGCACTAGTTGGAGAACTAGATCGCCCCTCTTGAAAGACCGATTTTTGACTCTCTGACTATGGTACTTGCGTAACTTCTGATAATAGGTTGTAGATCTCTGTTCAGCAACGACGCATACTTCCTCGAGTATATCAAGGTCATCTTGTTGAGACACTTCAGCATCCTCTTTGATCTACGCATCGGCTCAGGGAGAATTATGGATAAGATCTCTCGGAAGAACTTCCTCCGCACCGTAGACCAAGAAGAAAGGTGTATATCCGGTTGACTTGTTAGGAGTAGTTCTTAAGCTCCATATAACAGATGGCAACTCATCCACCCAAGCCCCGTAGCATGATGAAGTGGTTCTTCGATTCTAGGACAGAGGCCTTGAAGAATTAAACGTTTGCCCATTCGACTTGTCCATTGGCTTGTGGATGTGCGACTAGTGCAATATCAAGTCAGATCCTTTGATCTTCACAAAACTCGGCAAGTTCTCCCATTGAAAAGTTGCTCCCATTGTCTATAATAATACTGTGCGGATATCCAAATCGGATATTAACGTCCTCGACAAATCGTTTGGTTGTTGCTCCATCACAACTTGTGATGGGTTTAGCCTCAATCCATTTCGTAAATTTATCCACCATCACTAGGAGGTGAGTAAATCCACTTGGAGCCCATTTAAATGGTCCTACCATGAAAATCCCCTAGACCGCAAAGGGCCATGTAATCAGAATTGTTCGCAGATGATCAGTCGGAATATGGGCTTATTTGGCGTATTTTTGGCAGCCTTTACACAATTTGACTAGCCTTTTAGCATCTGCCTTAGCTGTAAGCCAGATAAAACCATGTCAGAAAGCTTTTTCCACTAAATATTTGGATGTTGCATGATGTCCGCATTCGCCTTCGTGGATTTCCCTAAGGACTTCCACTCCATCTTCCGGAGAAACACATCGCTGAAAGACCCTAGACACACTCCGCTTATAGAGCTCACCACTGACTACAGTGTAGGATTTTGCTCGTCCTATGATTTGTCGGCTCAAAACATCGTCTTGGGGTAATTTTCCATCTACCAAGAAGTCAAGGTAGGGTTTTTTTCAGCTGGGAATTATACCTAGAACTTCTATCAATGGTGAGTTAGACTTGGTCGGATACACCTCGTCAACTCCTGTGATAGAGAGAACATTAAGGTGCTCCAAAAAATCACCTTCCGGGACCTTTTTACGTGTAGAGCCTATCCTTGATAGAGCATCTTCTTCCTTGTTTTCTGTTTGGGGAATGTGTTGTACGTCAAACCCTTCGAATGATTTTGCTTGTTCATCCACGATAGCCTGATATGCGGCCATGTGCTTATTGGCTTTGCAGATGTCAGATACTTGTTGAGTAACCAAATCTGAATCTCTGTATCACATGAGTCGGCGAATGCCAATGTCTTTTGCAATTCAAAATCCATTTAGCATGGTTTCATACTCGACAATATTATTTGTCACCATGAAGTGAATCTGCAACACACAAAATAATTTGTCTCCTTGGGGTGATTTGAGTACCACGCCAGCCCTCGAGCGCTTTCGACCCGTAAAAGTGCAACGTCTAATATTCTGACTCCGGGAGACGTGTTTTCTTCCGTCTTTATCCAATCAGTGAAAAATTCGACAATTATTTGGGATTTGATTGCTATACAAGGTTTATACTCAATGTCAAAAGTTGCTAGCTCAATTCCCCACTTAGCAACGCGTCTTGTGGCATCGTTGTTGTTGATTATGTCTCTCATGGGAGATGTGCTTACCACGGTAATCTTATGCTCTTGAAAATAATGTCATAGCTTTCTGGATGCAAAGAATACACCATAGGCTAACTTTTGGTAATGAGGGTACCTTTGTTTTGATTCAGTCAGGACCTCGCTGAGGTAATAAGTCGGACGCTACACCAGGTGTTCATGTTTTTCTTCCGGTCGTTCCACCACCATTACAACGCTGACAACTCTGTTTGTCGTAGCCATGTAGTGTAACATTGCTTCCTGTGGTTCCGATGCTACAAGGATAGGGGCGGATGAAAGTAAGGCCTTCAGGTCCTATAGTGCAGCTTCAGCTTCGTCAGTCCAGACGAATTTCTTGGTCTTTTTCAAGAGCTTGTAGAGTGGTGCGGCTCTTTTGCCGAGAAGGCTTACGAACCGACTGACTGCAGCAATGCAGCAGTGAGCCATTGTACGTCTTTCAAGCGAATTGGCCTGATAATGTTAAGTATAGCTTTTATTTTGTCTCAGTTCACCTCTATGCCTCTCGGAGACATGATGAAACCTAACAATTTGTCGGCTAGAATCCCAAAGAAACACTTCTTTGGGTTGAGCATTATGTTATATTTTTGTAGATTGGTGAATGTTTCCTCCAAGTCAGAAATGATTGTATCCTTCTTTTTGGACATCACTGTTGTGTCATCCATGTATGCATGTACATTGTGTCCGACTTTATCGTGGAGGCAATGCTGCATAGTGCGCTGGTACGTAGCTCCTGTGTTTTTAAGCCCAAAACACATCGTTATGTAGCAGAAGGTTCCAAAGGGGGTGATGAACGAAGTCTTTAGTTTGTCTGACTCCTTCATGCGTATTTGGTGATAACTGGAATATGCGTCGAGAAAACATAGGAGTCCCGAGCCTTCTTTCAAGTCGATAACTTGGTCAATTCTAGGCAGAGGGAATGGATCTTATGGACAAGCCTTGTTCAAGGAAGTATAATCAACACACATCCTTAAATTAGTGGTGTCCTTTTTAGGGACCATTACAGGATTGGCCGACCACTCAGTGTGGATGACCTCTTCTATGAATCCAACGAACTAGAGTCGGGCTAGTTCTTTAGCTATTGCTTTGCGCTTTTCATTGCTGAAACATCGTAAGGACTGTTGGATGGGTTTAGCATTCGGATACACGTTTAAAGAGTGCTCAGTAAGTTTCCTAGGTACTCTAGTCATGTCAAAAGGTTGCCATGCAAAGATATCTTTATTAGCTTTGAGAAACTTGATGAGCGCGCTTTCCTATGCGCGGTCTAAACCTACGCCTATCTGTGTCACCTTGGAGGGGTCATCATACTTCAACGGTGTTGTATTCGTCTCTTCCGATGCCTTGAACTCTGGAGTCAGCTTTGTCACCTCCTTCCTCGTTGCGGGCATCTCGGATGGGTCAATGTTCTTCTCGATCTCTTGGTACTCATCGGCGTGCAGTACGCCTTCAGCAAAGGCAGCAACTCCGTCTTCACATTCTCGTGCCTTCTTTGGGTTTCCCTGGATTGTGATGACGCCTTTGGGACATGGAATTTTCAACATAGTGTAAATGTAGCAAGGGCGAGCCATAAAATCCTAGTAAGCTGGATGCCCGAAGATAGCGTGGTATGCGCACTTGAACGACACCACTTCGAAAGACAGTGGTTTCATCTGATAGTTGTTGGGCATTGATACGTCCAAAACGTATCTACTTTCCGGAACACTTTTGCTATTATTTTTTCTCTATACTTGTGTGATTTGGATACAACTAATGCGAACTAATGTTGTTTTCAGCAGAATTGCCTTGGTGTCTACTTTTTGTGCAGAAACCCAACTATCAGGAAAAATCCCGGAAAATATGCCAAAAATCCTATTTCACCCGAAGACTCGAGGAGCCAGAATACGAGACGGAGAAGAGCCAGGGGGTGGCCACACTACCTGGTGACGCGGGCTAGGCCAGGCCACGCCAGGGGGTGGTGTGGGCCCCCCAGGCACCCCCTCAGCCTCTCTCTTCGCCTATAAGGAGCCTTCTGACCTAAAAACTTCGGGGGGGGTCGACGTTTTTTTCAGAATGAGTTCTGCTCCGCCGCCACCACCAGATTCCACGAAACAGCACCAGAAACTCCGTTCTGGCACCCTGCCGGGACGGGGAATTGGAGGAGATCATCGCCATCATCATCACCATCGCTTCTCCATCGACCATCCATGTTTCCCCCATCTATGAGTGAGTAATCCCCCACTGTAGTCTATGGGGATGGTAGGGATTGGATGAGATCGTTCATGTAATGGCACCAGATTGTTAGGGCATGGTGCCTAGTATCTTTTATTAGTGCTTTATGACTTTGTTGCGACTTGTTGTGCTTAATGCTTGTCACTAGGGCCCGAGTGCCATGATTTTAGATCTGAACATGTTATTGATTCATTATGATAGTATTGTTCTTGGTCTTATCTGCAAGTTGTATACACACGTTGTTGTCCGGAACCTATGGCCCCGAAGTGACAGAAATCGGGATAACCAGAAGGGAAAGGCTTTGATGTGAGGATCACATGTGTTCACAGAGTGTTAATGCTTTGCTCTGGTGCTCTATTAAAAGGAGCACCTTAATTGCCAGTAGTTCCCTAGAGGCCCCGCTGCAAACGGGTTGGCAGGACAAAAGATGTTGTGCAAGTTCTCATTGTGAGCACGTATGACTATATATGGAACACATGCCTAGGATTATCTAGTACTTGGATGCTTTATCTTATTTATCTGCAATTGCCCTATGTTCTAATTGCTATGTGAATTGTCTTGTCCATGCAACGCCCGTCCATCCATCCCTATGCCTACCGCACTCGAATCCCACTGTTTACTGCTTTTGTTACTACTGTCTTTGCTTTACTACTGCTGTTACTTTACTATTCCTACTACAAAACTATTGCTACTGATAAACTACTATGAGCAAGATTGTTTCCAGGTGCAGCTGAATTGACAACTCAGTTGTTAAGGCTTATAAATATTCTTTGGCTCCACTTGTGTCGAATCAATAAATTGGGTTTCACTTCCCTCAGAAATACTGCGATACACCCCCTATACTTGTGGGTCATCAAGACTATTTTCTAGCGCCGTTGCCGGGGAGCATAGCTTTATTTATCAAGTTCACTTGGTTTCTCTATTGTTCGCTGCTATCCATCCATCATGGGTAAGTCTCGTGATGGCAAGTTTCCTATTTTACCATCCACTACAAGAAGAGGTACGGTTCTGAACACCTCTGCTGCTCTTGATTCACCATCTGTTATAAGTAAGCTCGTTACACCACCACATACACATGCTACACACACTTCTACTACTGCTGAATCTGAAACTTCTGATGCTTATGATGCTGCTTCTATTGTGCTCGATAAGAGTGGTTCATTAGGTCCTTTCCTAGATGCTACGATTGCTAGAACTATAGCTGGAAATACCGAAACTCCTAATGAAGACACTACCACACCTATTAGCTCACCTGAGTCTAGTGAGAGTTATGATATTGAAGATGGTTATGTTGAGATGACCGATGAATTTATTAAAGAATGTAAGAACACCCATGATAGGAGCGCTGCTAAGAGTCTCCTTGAGAGGCATACTATTAGACCGAAATTATATCCTGCTGCTAAGTTTGTTGCTTCTCCCATAAACATTATAGATGAAGATTATGATTCTCTCTCGATCTATCTTACATAGCTATTGTCGAGAAAGAACCTTTTTGTGGGACTAAGAATGAAAGTGCGGTAGCACATATGAATGAACTTTCTACCATGAATGGCTTGTTTTCTGATGATATTAAGATGCGTACTTATTTTGCTGCCAAGATTTTCCCCTTTTCACTCAAAGGAGAAGCTAAAACTTGGTTTAGTAATTTACCTCCTGGATCTATTGATAGCCCTGAGTGCTTGATTAGTACTTTCCTGCAGAAATATTTTCCTCCCAGTGCTAGACATGCTATTTTGTAGGAACTTTTTGATTTTAAACAGGGAGAAAAGGAGGTATTGCCCGAATCTTGGGCAAGGTTTTGTGCTTTGATTCATGCACAGGCTGGAAGTCCTTTACCTAAGAACGAGCTTCTTGATATATTTTATAATGGACTAACCGAGGAATCTATGACATACCTAGATAGTTGTGCTGATTGTGTTTTCAGGAATAGGACTCCTAAGGAAGCTGAGCAATTAATGGCTAAAATAAGCAAGAATTATGAAGATTGGACTCCTCCTAAACAAGCTATACCTGAAGTAATTGTACCTGAACCATCAATTCTTGTGCCTATTCCAACATCAAAGAAGAGGGGAGTTATTGAATTAAATGATGAAGTGGTGAAGGAAGCTAAGAAATGTCTTAAGGAGAAGGGAATTAAAGCTGAAGATGTCAAGAATTTACCTCCTATAGAAGAATTATGTAAGCCTATTTCCTACTCATCCACTATTGAGGTACACTCTCTCCAACACTTTGATGAAGGTGATATCCCTTACTCTAAACCTCCTGATCAATGCTTAGAAGAATTTGATATCTTTATTGTTCAGGAAGATAACTTTAATAAAAGGGTGCAAAATCATCTAATGGAAAACACTAGAGCTATTGTTGAGTTGAAAGATATTGTGGAAAGAACCTCTAATGATGTTAAAATGATTGTTAAACACTTTCAAATGGTTCAAACTCAAATAGATCAACTCATTAAAGTGCAAAATGACTTGCTAGTTAATGCTGCTAAAGAAAAACATGCTTATGAAATTAGAACTAGAAGTGGAGCTGCTACCCATGATCCTCTATATCATGAGGGGCATCCCAAAAGAATTGAGAAGGATTCTCAACAAGCTGAAAATAGTGGTTCTACTCGTAAGAAAAGAAAAAGAAACATAAAACTGTTGTAGAACCCTCTGAACCTGCTATAGATCCTAATAGTATATCTATCTTTGATGCTGAAACTGAAAGTGGTAATGAAGAAATGAAGTTCATAATGAAGAAAAAGTTGAAGAAGAACCTGAAAACCACACTAAGACTACTAAATACACCAAAGAAGATTTTATTGCTAAGAAACATGGTAGTGAAAGAGAACCTTGGGTCCAAAAAACTATGCCTTTCCCTGATAAGAAACACAAGTCAAAAGAAGATGAACACTATAATAAGTTTTGTGAGTGGATGAAGCCTTTATTCTTGCAAATTCCTTTGACTAATGCTATTAAATTGCCTCCTTACTCAAAGTTAATGAAGGACATTGTCTCGAATAAAAGGAAGATCCCTAATGAAGAAATTTCTACTTTGCTTGCTAATTATTCCTTCAATGGTAAGGTTCCTAAGAAACTTGGAGACCCAGGGATTCCAACTATCCCTTGCTCTATTAAGACCAGTTATGTTAGAACTGCTTTGTGTGATTTGGGAGCTGGAGTTAGTGTTATGCCTTTCTCTCTCTATAAGAGGCTTCAGCTTGAAAAATTGATATCAACTGATATATCTTTGCAAATGGCTGATAAATCTACCACCATTCTTGTGGGTATATGTGAGGATGTACCTGTTCAGGTGGCTCACAATTGCTTGATATTAACTGATTTTGTTGTGCTTGAAATGCCTGAAGATGATAATATGTCTATTATTCTTGGGAGACCTTTTCTTAATACTGCAGGAGCTGTTATTAATTGTAATCAAGGAAAGGTGACCTTCAATGTTAATGACAAGGCACATATTGTCTATTTCCCCAAGAAGATTGAAAGGACTTATGGTTTGAATTCAATTGAACATGTTGAAGGCATTCAAGTTGGAGAAATATATTGTCCCATACCAAGAGAAAAATTTGAAACTATTATGATTGGGACCATTGCTATCAAGGTTAAGGTAACATAATCATTAGTGAAGTACAAAGTTTTGTCTCATATGTAATTGTTTTGGTATCAAGACTTGATCAACCTTGCTAACAAAAGGATTCCATTGAACAAAACAATGTTTTCATTATAATTATCTCCGTTTATTTCTATCCTTTGCATTTTAGTTTTTGCTCTCGCTTAGTTTTCTTTTTGTTGTTAGTTGTTTGCATGCTAGAACTTCTGTAGTTCTAGCCTTGTTTTGTCTTTGCATCATGTTTCCAAAAGAAAAAAATCTGTCTATCAGAAAATCATTCTTCTATTTCTGAAAAATGCCCAAAAATAAAGTGTCTCAAAAAATTTCAGAAAATTCATATTAAACTTTTACGTGAAAAAAGGGGTAGAGGAGTACCTGGTAGGTACCAGGGGGGCCCACCAGGCAGGCACACCACATGGTGGCGCGGCCAGCCTTGGGTGGTGCCATGCCCTGGTGTGGGCCACCCCTGGCCCCCCACTAGCTCTCTCACCTGCCACACTCTTCTCTCTCCCGAGTAAGATCTAGTTCATAGCTCAAAATCGCGTTCTTGCTGTGCTTGCTCTCGATTTTTTCGATATCCTTGCTCAGCCCATCTTTCTTGCTGAAATTTGGAGCATTTGTTCCCTGGTATGTGACTCCTCCCCTTGTCCAAGTAGATTTGTTGTTTAGTGGATTATATGTTGAGTATTTTGCTGCTATAGGTGACTGGTTATGAGAGCTTGTAAGCTTGTTTGATGCTTATAGATATAGTTTTGATGCATGTTTAGGCCTCTTGGAAGTCCCTATGAGTAGAATCCTTCATTATATTTACTTTGCAATCACTTGTTTAATAGGTGTTTAAATTTCAGAATAGAAGATGAGTGAACACCACCTAAACCAACATGAGCTTTGGGTGCCTGAGGTCATGAAGGTCCACCGGGAGGAGGAAGTGTTTCCCTCCATTTATCCATGCTCTGAGTTCATGAGAGCTGCAGGAATTCTACAAGATTTCCACACTTTGGTTTCTAATGTAGGGTTAGAGCACTTTTTGGAAGATGAACCTTGTCAATTTGTGAAGCTAGCCATATTTGTGGTGCAGGACTTCAAATTTAGTCACTCTTTGCTTAACCCCATGGTCCATTACAAAATTTACAATATAGCTGTCGAACTTTCTCTTGATGATTTTTGTGCAGCTATTAAGGTACCTCACTGGGGATCATGTAGAAAGATTAAGAACAAACCTGAACCACTCATGGATTTATATGCAGAAATTTGCCAAGGGAGTAGCTTCTCGAAGGAGAATGGAAAAATCCGTAACATTCATCTTCCCTCCATTCGCTACTTTGCCTACTTTATTGCCAAGTGTGTTCTTGCTAGGAAAACTGCCAATAAGTTATCTTCGTTTGATCTAGCATTTATCTCTACTGCTCTTAGACGAGATAGGTCTTACAACTTGGGTGCTTTGATAGCTTTCCATCTTGCTGCTAACCGTGAGAAAGGTGGAATTTGTGGAGGCCTCATTGCTTCTCGTTTACTAGCATTGCATGGTTTAGTGCCTCATCATCTAGACCTACAGTTTCCCATAAAGAGGCTTGATTTTAATTCCATGATACATCATAAATTTATTTCCTCGTGGGCTAGTTTGAGTGAGTTGTCTTATGAAATAACCTTTTTCAAAGCTGGTTGGAGAAAGAGCAAGTCCGAGCGTGTTGTTCTTTTGCCTGCACCTGTTTTGTTTAACCTTGATAACAGGGAAGGATGGTCCCTCACTGAGGAGGAGCTTGACACGTACTTGGGAGAGCTCTCCCAACAGGAGCAGGACACTAGAAGGGAGGTCACTGATGATTCGGTCCAGCCCTCGAATGAGGGAGAGTCTTCATATCAGCAACCCGCTTATGATTGGGGAGCTTCTTCTTCCTCTCATGGGCCCGGTTACGACCATTCTTACCAAGATCCGCCCGCTTGGAACCCCTATTCTTACATGGATTGATACCCACTTAGGCCAAAAGCCTAAGCTTGGGGGGAGGTACGCCGACACCGTACTCATCTCCATATCATGTTGTGTCGGTTCTTTGTATATTCATGTTTTTGTTCTCTTTTTAGTTTTCGTTCTTCTTTGCTTTTGCTTTCTAAAAACACAAAAAGACCAAAAATATTTCTGTTGTTTCTCTTTGGTTTGTTTCTTCTTTTTGCTTTGGTTTGTTTTTCCCTTTTTGCTTTGTTTAAACTATTTGAAAAACCCAAAAAGATTTTGCTTTGCTTGTTTTTCTCTTTTGGTTCTTGTTTAAAAATCGAAAACACCAAAAATATTTGTCGTTCTTCTTTGGTTTTTGCGAGTTGGCTACAAGGTTCGGCAGTTCTCAGTGGATTATTGGCTTCATATTATTATTCAAGCCACACAAGTGAACAACAATAATGAGGATCAATGACAACTTGAGGCGTGGTAAGAGGCTGGTAATGAACTCTATTTGTTTTCATTTTTGTACATATACTCATCATTGTGAGCTTGCTTAGTCCGTTCATGTAGAGTATATGTTTTCTTTGGATGCTTAGTAGTTCTTGCTTTCTTGTGATTAGCTCCAGCTCGCTAATAGTTTGTAGCATGTATTATGAATGTTTGCTTGCATTTCTCTATTCATAAAATTGGTATGACACTGTGGTATCCTCCTCTGAATGTTTCATTTGATTGACTTGGCACATTCTCACACATGCTCATGACTGGAATAATCAGTTAAGCCTCGATGAATTATTTTGCCTTGAGGATCTTGAATCACTTTCATGCCATGAGTAGTCCTGTTTTGTTGCAAGCATGATAATGATAGCTATTGCTCTCTCGTTTGTCGCTCCCTTACTATTGCTAGCCTTCACTTTTACTGAGTATGTTTTACTCAAGTTTCCAACTCCCTAAACCAAATATTTCCAAAGTGTCCACCATACCTACCTATTAGCATCATTTGCTGCTCCCGTGCATATTCAATATGCCTTGTTTTCTTCCGAATAAAATGTTTGCTTGTTATGGGAAAATTAGTTAGTAAAGCTCTCACGAACTTGATGGCACACTTTATTTACTGCACTTAATAAACTTGAACCATTGTGAACTCTCCATGAAAGTTATATGCTCGTAAATTATAGGCTGGGGATTAGCAGAACCGTGCTGTCGCGGGGATCGCTTTCAACACTTGTAAATATATACCTAGTTGATACCTTGCTCTTTTGTTTACGGATGTCGTCGGTGTGAAATAAAAGGGGAGCTTGTAAGTCCATGGAGTTATGTATGTGTGTTAGAGAAACGCCTGGGCCGCTGGTCTAATCCATGCTGACATGGTGGAAACCTGCAGCGTAAGCATAATGATATCTATGAAGCATTCTTCTTATAAAAAAAGAAGAGATAGCTATTGAGAAAAAAAAAGAGTTTTATGAAAAGAGGAAAGAGAGAAAAAAGCACCATTTTCCCATGGTAAATAAGAAGATTGCTAAGATACTCATTGCCTGCTTGCCTTGTCATTTTGATATGGGGATTCTTCCGTATCATCGGGCAAGGGGTACCCCGTTGGAGGTTCTCAATGATACGCACATACTTACGATGACAAGAACTTACCGGTAACTAAAGTTGAGTAGCATGAGGAGCGGCCCTCGTACTCAAGGGACTTGGGATTTTCAGTTTATAGTCTATCAAGCACATAACTCAGATTGGACCTCACTTTCACCTTAACCACATTAAAGATGCTTATGATAGGGGCAATGAGAGCTCAAAGCTAATGAGTACCATACTTTCAGCATTTTGAAGCCTTTCAAAATTATTCAAAACTTTCTTTCTTATACTTGTTGAGTCTCCACATAGTCTTTGAGAACCTTCTTGAGAGCATAGTTGTCATTCTTTATGTTTGTTCCATTACTTGATTATTTGTGTTATGACTTTGATGCTTGTATTCTTGATATCTTTACTTCTAGTCATCACTTGAACTTCAGAGGTGCCTTGGCATTCATAATCAAAGGCAAGCGAGATACCACTCTATCATACCTTTTTATGAGCATTGTAATGTTGCTTATGTTCGTGCTTCATGCTACTTATTATTCTTGAGTTGGAATCTCTTCATAGCTTGCAATGACTATTAAGTAGACTCAGTTGCATACTCTTTATTATGAATTGTCCAAGTAGTTGATCACATTGCTGAGGATATTTACATCATATGAAGCAAATGTGTTCGTGAAAGTTCTTTTATCGCACTCAGTTTTCAACTGAATTGCTTGAGGACAAGCAATAAGCTAAGCTTGGGGGAGTTGATACGTCCAAAACGTATCTACTTTCCCGAACACTTTTTCTATTGTTTTTCCTCTATGATTGTGTGATTTGGATACAACTAATGCGAACTAACGCTGTTTTCAGCAGAATTGCCTTGGTGTCTACTTTTTGTGCAGAAAACCAACTATCAGGAAAAATCCCGGAAAATATGCCAAAAATCCTATTTCACCCGAAGACTCCAGGAGCCAGAATACGAGACGGAGAAGAGCCAGGGGTGGCCACACCACCTGGTGGCGCGGTCTAGGCCAGGCCGCGCCAGGGGGTGGTGTGGGCCCCCCAGGCACCCCCTCGGCTTCTCTCTTCGCCTATAAGGAATCTTCTGACCTAAAAACTTCGGGGGGTTCGACGTTTTTCCAGAAGGAGTTCCGCTCCGCCGCCACCACCAGATTCCACGAAACAGCACCAGAAACTCCGTTCTGGCACCCTGCCGGGACGGGGAATTGGAGGAGATCATCGCCATCATCATCACCATCGCTTCTCCATCGACCATCCATGTTTCCCCCATCTATGAGTGAGTAATCCCCCGCTGTAGGCTATGGGGATGGTAGGGATTGGATGAGATCATTCATGTAATGGCATCAGATTGTTAGGGCATGGTGCCTAGTATCTTTTATTAGTGCTTTATGACTTTGTTGCGACTTGTTGTGCTTAATGCTTGTCACTAGGGCCCGAGTGCCATGATTTCAGATCTGAACATGTTATTGATTCATTATGATAGTATTGTTCTTGGTCTTATCTGCAAGTTGTATACACACGTTGTTGTCCGGAACCTATGGCCCCGAAGTGACAGAAATCGGGATAACCGGAAGGGAAAGGCTTTGATGTGAGGATCACATGTGTTCACAGAGTGTTAATGCTTTGCTCTGGTGCTCTATTAAAAGGAGCACCTTAATTGCCAGTAGTTCCCTAGAGGCCCCGCTACAAATGGGCTGGCAGGACAAAAGATGTTGTGTAAGTTCTCATTGTGAGCACGTATGACTATATATGGAACATATGCCTAGGATTATCTAGACTTGGATGCTTTATCTTATTTATCTGCAATTGCCCTATGTTATGATTGCTATGTGAATTGTCTTGTCCATGCAACGCCCGTCCATCCATCCCTATGCCTACCGCACTCAAATCCCACTGTTTACTGCTTTTATTACTACTGTCTTTGCTTTACTACTGCTGTTACTTTACTATTCCTACTACAAAGCTGTTGCTACTGATAAACTGCTGTGAGCAAGATTGTTTCCAGGTGTAGCTGAATTGACAACTCAGTTGTTAAGGCTTATAAATATTCTTTGTCTCTCCTTGTGTCGAATCAATAAATTGGGTTTCACTTCCCTCGAAAATACTGCGATACACCCCCTATACTTGTGGGTCATCAGGCATGTCCAGAGTGATATCTCCTAGTAAATTTTCTTATCTTTTGGGGCCAACTCCATGTAAAACCATGGTGCTTTGACTCAGTTGTGTTTCCGATATCTTCATACAGTGTAGTGTTTCGACGTATAGTATATTGATGCTACTGCCTTCGTCCATGAGGGTTTTCAAGAACCCATAGCTATCAATCATTGGATTGACGATCAGAGCATATTTTCCTCGCCTTTGTGGTTTCAACGGATGATCGCTTCAGTCAAAAGTGATTGTCACCTCCGACTAGTCCAGAAATTGGGGGATAGGTGGAACAATCACATTGAGCTCATGCATTGCTGCCTTTTTTACCTTAGCTGGTTGAGATCCAAGGAAGAAGACGTATGTGTCTTTCTTGGTTGGGAAGGTCTTCTTTTTGTCCGACTTGGGATTCGCTGGCTCTGCCTCCTCCATGTCCGAATCTTCCTTGGTATCCTTTTCTTTATTAGGGTTTTTCTCCCTTTCCGTCGCTTGGCCCTATACCTACCGGTTTTGTCTTTATTTATGTCATCATTGAAATGACACTCAGCATTGGTGTGGGAAGAGCCACCGTTGGCATCTAAGTGATGCACACACGGGTTATTGGCAATGTCGGCCCAAGAGTTGGTTTTACTAGGATTTTGGTCTCCTCTACCCCAGACTCGAGAAGTTCCGTGGCCACGTCCACGGTAGCCTTCATGCCCTCCTTGTCCTAAATACCTGAAAGTTGCATTAACACTAGCATTTTACGGGGTGGGTTTATCCTCCGAGGTGTTCTTGCGCTTTGGGGTCTGCTGCTACTTAAGCTGCTTGACCAACTATGGCACAACCATTATGTTTAGCAGTCCCTCTGAATCATCGTCGGCATCAGCATATTTTCTTGCCATTCTATAATTTTCCCCAAGTCGGTGACTTTGTCGCACTTCAAGCGATGATGCAGTAACCCGATTAAGTCCCGCGATGAAGGCTTCAATCGCGGTTCTCTCGTTTACTCCCTCACAGGAGTTTTTCGTGTCGATCCATTGTCCAAGGTAGTGTTGGTAGGTTTCTCCGAGTTTCTGGGTGCAACGATGTAGATCTCCGACCGTGTAGGGCCTCCTGTATGTACCCTCGAAATTCAAAAAGAATGCACTTTGCATATCATACCAGTTGTGAATGGTGTTTTCTAGAAGTTCTTTGAGCCATGATCGAGCCGTCTTCCGCAACATGAGTGGGAGATACCAGGTCGCAACCAAGTTGTTTCCTCCTTTAGCGATGCAACAGGCCTGGAAGAAATCCTGGAGCCAAGTGCCTGGCTGAGCCACGCCGTCGTAGGGTTGAATGTGTCTTGAGATAGCGAACCCTTCCAGAAAATTTGTGTGCATGTTATCCGACTCGTAGCGCCGCGCCTCTATGTTCGAATTGATCTGGTGTCTCGCATCACTTGGTGACAGGGAGCACCATCTTGGTTGTTCGTTGTGGTTGCGGTGCCTTGGAGGCATACTTGTGCTTCTTCTACCACCACCTCCGCCACGACACCCCTGGCCCCCATGGGATCCGTTATGGTGGCTGCTTGGCGGAGAAGGTGGTGTTGGTGGATTATTTCCGGCTGAACGCCAGCCTCCTTCTAGAGGATCATTATTCCGATTCTGGGGAGGGTCTTCATGATGATGGCCACCGTTCCAGCTTGACTCCGCACGGTTTTCATTGTTCCTTTGTCCAGTTTTATCGTCATTGTGACGAGGTTCAGCAGGACGGCTTGTGTGTCTAGGAGGTGGCATTCTCTGCCAATTTTTCTACCAACATCGTTCTTCTTCATCTTCCCTGCGGTTGTTCGACCGCCGCCGGGGAGTTTGATGTGGGACTAGTGCTGCAACGGCATTTTGCTCTACAGCTGGGGAAACATTGCTCCAATCACGTGCGGTTTTGTGCCGTTGTCCTGAAGATCCGATTCTTGAGTAATTGTCATCTCGATGGTCGGAAAGGTAGCACCAATACGGCTCTCGTCGGGGTCTTATGTCTTGTTGTCTTGTCGTGTCTGTGCGGCATTGGTCGGATTTGGAAACCAGCTTTCCGCTACCAGACTTGGCGACCTTTTGTTGCTCCAGGCCCTTAGTAAGTAGCTTTACGCCCAACCAGATTTGACCTGGGCTTGGATTGTTCGCCATGATCTGGGCTTGGATTGTACACACGGTCTCCCTTGCTATCGATCCGAGGCTGTCCCATGACTACATCTTCTTTCCCTCAAAAAGGGTCTTGTGGACATCCGGATTTTTATTTGCTAGCACAGGGCCATTCCGGGTCTTTTGATGCTACAGGGAGTTAAACTGTCATGCCGCTACAATGTGTTGCTTCTCCTCGACGAGATTGGTTGCTTCGTCTAAGAGTTTCTGATGATACACCTATAGATCTATGGCTCTTTCCTCCAACTCGTCCGGATTGAGATCCGTCGCGGTTGATATTGGTGTTGTAAGTGCTTCTCCGAGAAATTCTCGAGCACCTGGGGTAACCACGTGTCCGTCCACCGGAGATGTTTTCAGTTCTTAGGGGATCAGAGCACCGTCTGAGTCCTCCTCGTATTCCTCGGTGATTACCTCCTCAGCCGGAGGATCCTTGGCTCGGGATTTCTTCTTCTTTGCCTTGTTGGCCTTCTAGGCCCCTATGGCAAATATGGCTTTTGGTCCGTTTCCTCGATTCAAGATTTGATCAATACTTTTGGACATTTGGACGTCGGGATTATCTCTGATATCCATGTCATCACGCGAGTCGAGAAAGTTCTCGTCGTATCTTTTGTCCATATTATTGTAGGGAATCGGATGCAACTCTTTTCCTCCCTCTATGGCCTTGGAGTTGATTTCTTCTCCGAATTCTTCATCATATGCATGGAGATCTGCCGACGTCATGGAATCCCCTAGAGAATCAGGTGAGCTAGCGCTTGTACCGATTGCGTGCAGCACCGAGTTGTCGTTGTCTCCAGCATTGCTAGAGCCGGATCCGGATCCAACATATCCGACAAAGTGAGATCCATGCGCTCTGAGGTAGTTGTGGATGTCTTCATTAGCTTCCTCGAATCTTTTGATGGTTTCAAGGATTTGCTCCATACTTGCGTTTCCCCTCATCATCATACGCCTTAACGTGTGCCTCAGAAGTGATTTTCCTGCTCCAGCACCGACAGAGCCGGATCCAAAGCTATTTGCATCTTTGATCTTCTTAAGATTCGACCTCCTTGGGGAGGTCCTCCTGAGATTCGACCTCCTTGAGGAGATTTTCTTCAGATCTGATCTTCTCCACTATCTCTGCTTCAAGTGCGATCTGGGTAGGATTAGGATTTTCTGAGACCCGAAACTCTGCCGCCTCCACGGACAGAGTTGATCCAGAAGATTCTTGGGCCTCTATCATCACCGCTGGGGTGGGTTGGGCAGGTTCAGCGAAACCGAGATAGACATCAATGTCGCCAAAAGACATGATTGTGTAGGTGGCTACATGTTCCCTATCTAGAATCCAAGTCTCATCGAGAAAGATGAGATAGACGTCGCTGGCGTAGAGGACCCGGCCTACGACGATTGTCTTGCCAATTCCGATTCGCGTTGATTCCGCCCGGAACGTAGATCCGAAGGTCACCTGCCCCACGGTGGGCGCCAACTGTTAGCAGATTGAGGACAAGTACACCATGAGAGGGTCCTCGAGGCGTGGAGAAAGATGGGGTGTGATACGACGGTGTTCTGGGATGGTGAGCACACAAGATTCTACCCAGGTTCGAATCTGCCAGCGGTGGACGGATCCTACTCTTGTTAGCAATCCAGTAATACGGCAGAGCTGGAGTATAGATTACAAGAGATGTTTCGCCTGTGCGAGTTGAGGTTGTAGGTTATGGATGCCCTAAACGCTTGTCCCTAGGACGACTTATATAGATATCCGGCCTAAGGTTACAGGAGAGACTTATCCGGCTACGATACAGAGTCGGTTACAGAATACATCTTGGACTACAAGTAACTACACATGGCTAAGTCGGTAAGTCCTCTGTACCTTCACGTAGCCGGACAGGCTTCCATCTTTTCTCCCTGACTGGACCGCCCGTGAAGCATAGCTCTAACCCGAAGTGGGCCACCCTGGTCAGCGAGTCACAGTGGGTATACCCGGAAAGTATATCCCCAACAAGGTTTGTTTGATGTTTGGCAAGCAGCAACCGGTCGTGCGCTGCATTTTTAGAGCGCCTGGTGCAGCGTTGCTTGCTGCACGCGGAATTATAACACGCCTAGGATAGAAGCCGCCTGCCACACGTGCTAAAACAGCTAAACCCGTGACCATTAACCTTTTTAGCGCGCGATAATTTAGTGCGCCCGGTGAAGATGTTGTTTGGCTTCCACCTCCGCACGGGCCTAGCAGAACCCGTCCCCTTCCACCGGTTCTAACACCTCGAGTTGCATGCTGCCTATGACCTAGTCCAGAACACTCTCGGCCTGCCTGTCGGGCACACATAGTAGGGGTACCCGGCCGCCACATCGCCTAATCAACTTTCATCCAGGACCCAAACTACAACTCACTAGCATCAAACTCGCTCGTGGTACATTCCATATGTTCATGATCCATAAAACCACAATGCTCACACTAACGAGGAAGTTTTTGCTCGTTATGCCTTGTTTACTTCTCTCATGTTCGCTAGTGTATTTGCGTGATCACAGAGGATTATTTCAATTCTTGGAAAATTCCCTAGTCCGAAAAATTCCCGTGGTGCAGGGGAGTGTTCCCCAGGGAGGCGGTGAAGGAGGAGGTCGCCATCGTCGGGTAGAGGAAGGGGAGCAATGGGAGAGAAAGATTGACGAAGGATTAGAAGAGAGGATAAGAAAAGGAAGAGTGAGTGGGTCCGGGCGCGTGCACGTATAGAGAAGGATCGAAGGACATGCCGGGCGAAGGGACATGGACGATGGAACCATTCCATTCATCCCTGGGATGTGTATCTTTTTCCATTATTTTAACCTAGACACATATCTCGCTAAAAAACGATGAGTACCCGTACCCGTATAAAGGATGAGAAAATTTTACACACGGACAATTCTGAGAACTCTATATGAGTGCACATTCTAACGTGCCTACATGGCTACATATCTTGAGACACTGCTGGAATCTGCATAGCAGCTCAATCAGCGTCCATGTCACGTGCTGCCGATCTTCACGTCCGGGTTGCGCACCGTCTTGAGCCACATCCCGGCGAGCACCCTGGACGACAGGCTCCATACCACGTCGGGCCGCTGAAGCTGCCTCGCCTTCGCTGCCTGAGACGACGGCGGCGTGTGCACCCTCTTGCCGGCACGGCCGGGACCGTGGGCCACCGTCCACTGCATCGCCGTCAGCTTCTGCCGCTCCGCGCGCCAGCTCGAGCTCCCGCCGACACCCGACGCGCTCCTCGCCTGCACTCCACCGACGTGCAGGCTCCTCACTTTGAACCTCCCGCCGCTGACCCCGGCCGCGCCGATCATCCGCGCGGACTGCACGACGGCGACCATTGGCGCGCCCACCGCCTCGTAGCGCCGGGAAGGGTCGCGCAGCTGGATGGCAGCCACCAGCGTGACGCGGCCGTCCGAGACGCCGCGAGTCTCGGACCACTCGCCGCACGGCATGAGCGCGTCGAACACATCTACATCGCCCGCGGCCGCTGCTACCTCGAACGGCGGGTCCTCTTCAGCCATGTCGGCCTGGATCATGAGCGCGTCCACCGCCATGGCCTCTAGCTTCTGGAGGGAGAATGCGAGCACCTCCTCTAACGTCTCCGGGCCGCTCCCTGCGCTCCAGATGCCGGTGGCCACGCGCTCCCTCCGGCCCTCGGACACGGCGGCGGCGAACTTCCGTACGAGCTGGACCGACCGCGCCGCGCTCGAGCTCGCGCCGCCCTCGGTTCGCCTTCCGCCGATAACCGCCTCCGCGATGCCTTCGAAACCCACCTGCTCGGGCGTCTTTCCGGTAAGGTTTTCCATGCACCCAAGCGACGCCACCTTGTCCCGGACCTCGTTGGGGCCGCCCGCCGCCGCCATCTTCTGAAGCACGTCGAAGCCAGTCGCGGCCATGGCGCTCGGCAGCACGAACGGCTTGGACAGCTGCATTGCGAGCATCGGGGGGAACGTCTCTGCTTGCAAGAGGCACGTTGAACGGGTTCATGGACAGCAAGAACCCGCCGTCGCGCGTTTGCACAGCCGGGCCAAGGCTCTGTCCCAAGTCTGGCACCACCGGCGGAGACGTCGCCACCTCTCTTGATCTCGGTGTCATGGGCTGCTTCAGCTTCTTGTACTTGTCGTCGTCCACCGCCTCAAGCTTCCTAAGGAACTCAACGGTCACCATTTCTTCATCAGCGTCGAGGCGCGGCTGCTGACCCGGTCCCCTCGGCGACTTCTTCCCGCCGCTCGCCATGAGCGCCTCGATGGCCTCGATCTGGTCGGCAATGGAGTCGAGCTCTCGCAGCACGTCGCGCTGGGCCTGGAAATGGACAACCTCTTTGACCGTCTCGACGCCCTTGTCAACCACCTCGTACTCCGGGATGGCGTAGTCAACGTCCCCGGCGCCACTGGCAATAGAGAGGTCGTCGTCGTCGGCACGCTTGTCGACGTTGAGTCTATCGAGCAGCTGCCTGTAAGCTCTCATGGAAGGTGAGATGGCCGCGTCGGACGCTGAAAGCTTGGGCGTACTCGAGATGCTGAAGGAGTTCCTGTTGTGAACCCTGGCGCGAGCGGGTGACACGGACACGTCCCTGGACGATCTCCCCGATCCCGCGGCTTGCGTGTAGAGACGGAGCCCTGCGTCCTCCATGAGCTGAAACCCGAGCTTGAGCAGGAGCACGCCGCCGCCGGCCTTTCCGTCGAGGCCGTACGACCTATCGAACCTCCGGACGCGGCGTCCCTCGGAGCTCTTCTCGAGGGAGTCGAGCACGAGCGCGCTCACGTCGACGGTGTAAGTCCCCAGACGGATGTCCGGCGCCTCGATGGGGACGACAGACAGTACGAACCGGCGCGGCTCGAGCTTGAGAGGCTTCCCCGTGCCCGGGCCGCCGGTGAAGTAGAGGTTGCACTTGACGAAGAGCGTCTCGTCGAACTCCGCGGAGCCGTCGCGCGATACCCGGGCCGGCATCGTCTGCATCGCGCCGTCCTTGGTCTCGGCCTTTCGGACGGATACGGCGAGGCGGAGGCCGTCCATGGATGCCGGCACGCCGCGCACGGCGGCCACCTCGATAGAGAAGAGGCACCCGGCGCGGCGCTTCCCGATGCGGGAGAGCGCGCGCACGGGCTTCCAGCTGCTCCACGCCTTCCCCTTGGCCCTGCCGCTCACCTCGGCAGTGGGTTCTCGGCTCCTTGAGTCCACCGACGCCGTCTCGTCGCCCTGCGGAGGCCTCGGGCGCGGCCCGAGCCACGATGACAGCGAGAGGCGACGTGACGATCGCGCCCTCCTGCCCTCCCGCCCCGCGCCGTCCACGATGCGCGGGCCATCGTCGCCGGACCGCGCGATGGCGAGCGACGCGGTGCGCCGGTGGAGGGCGTTCGGCCGGTCGAGGTAGTCGCTGATCCCAAGGCCACCGCCGGCCTGTCCGGCCATGTGAGCGCAGCGCACGTCGTGCGTACTGTACCTAGCTGGCTCTCGCTCGCCGCACCTATCTTCCCAAGTTTCGCTAAGCTTTTCTCGATCAGAACTGGACCATGAGCTCGTGGTGCGGATCGCGGTAGATATAGCTTTCGATCTGTCGTCGTGTACCGCGTTGGCGCCAAGGGAAGTTGAATAATCCGGGGCCAAGCTAACTAACTACCAACCAGCCCAAGGTACCGTCGGACGTCGTTGGTTCGCCCCCGTCCGCTCGTCGGCTCAGGTCAGGAGGTTAAGAGTGTCGATAGATGACCCGTGGCCACGGGATTCGATTATGGACTTGGTTTGATCGCGGGTCAGGGGCAAAAGCTGATGTGATCCGGCGTTAATGCGACGGGAAAAACACGCATCATCCTTGTGTTTTTCTCCTCCCCTGCACACGCGCGCGCGTACGTGTAGGTGGGGTTAGCTACGACCCGAGCCACTGGAGCGGGATGGGCGAGCGTGTCGTCTTGCCCCGCGAGCTCTCGCTGTCTCGCGCGCGGTCCCGTGGAAGTTGAGAGCGAGCAGGCCGGCGAAGGCACCGCGCGCGGATGTGGGAGCGAGCGTTCCGATTCGCTCGCCCGGTTGGATTGCGTACGTGACGACGGTAAGGTGCACGTACCCTGGATACGATGGGAACGTTCCGATTCGTTTGGCAGGTCCTTCCAATGAGCAGTAGCGGTACGGTGGCCCGGAGGGTACTGGGTCGATTGAGATTTGTACTGTGGACAGGGTTAGAACTGTAGAGTACGTGTGCACGCAATAAGATTGAGGAGTCGTCGGATCTTCAGTCTCGAGCGTTCGTCAGAGTGGCAGAAGCAGGAGATTTGACGGCGTAGCACCTCATTCATCCAAAGCCAAACGGACCAACTCCACTACGCATCTCTATACACGATCGCCTCCTGGTTGTTTCTTGTCAAACTCGTTATCTTGTGCGTTAAATAAGTCTGATAGTCAACCCATCTGATAAACATTGAGGAATAGAAAAATAGATGGAGGATCTTCGGAAGTCGACTGTTCGGTCTTCAGCGTTCGTCACAGTGGCAGATGCAAACTAACTCAAACCTCTTTTTTTTCGAGATTGCACCCATCTATTTATTAATCATCAACAGCAGTACAAAGAGTCTTAAAAGTAACAGAAATTATAAATAGATCATTGGACCATCTAGCGACGACTACAGACACTAGCACGAGCTGAAGGCGCACCGTCGTCCTCGCCCCTCCATCACCGGAGCCGGACAAAGCTTGTCGTAATAGAGCTTGTTATAGTAGACATACGGAAAGTCATCGTGCTAAAGCCCCATAGGACCAGCGCCCCATAGCAGCAGCCATCGCCACCACAGCTCCTCTCCTTCCCCTCCTCCCCGGGCTGCAGGCCCGGGCCCACAGTGGTGCCAGATGTGCCAGCGGCAAAGGGAGTAAATTGCAGGAAGCTATCACAATTCAGGCTGTCAGAACGAGTCAGTGCCAATATTCATAATTTTTGCGCGTCGGTACCATGTTTCGGACGGAACAACTCAAATCACGTTGATCCCTGTCTATTGCCATTTCTGACAGCAAGACCCCACTGTCAGGGCAAACGGCCATTGTTGCGTCGTTTGGACCGCATCGGCTAAGACAGCGCTCGTCCACGCCCCGGTCAACAGCACGTCTCTTTCTCTTCTCCTGCTACCGTTCTCGCTTGACCAGGAGGCGATGGAGGATCCGGTGAGTCCTGGAGGCGGCGGCGGCGACGAGGGCGGCATTGGGAGCTCTAGTGATGTCGGTGGAGACTGCGCAAGAGGCGGAGGCAGAGTGGCGGACCAGGATGACCTTGACGAGCTATGGACGTCTCGGGCATCAACGGCGGCAGCGATTCTGGCGCAGTTCTGGGTGGAGAATCCGGCGCAAAGCGAAAGGTGGACCAACGGCCTCGGCGGAGTAGAGTATGTGTTCGCTTTTCCCCTTTTTCCTCTCTGAATTTTTCTGTTTAGGGTTAGGGTTTGCTGAATTTTGCCATTTTCTCTTGATTTCTGTGGTCTGGATCCTGAAATTTGGGAAATCAGAATTCAGTTGGATGGTGTAGACAATCTAGAGAGGAGAATATGCAGAGAAGACATTACATATATGAATCTAGTTGCAGTGATTGAGGAAAAGGGGTTTAGTTTTCAGGATTCCATTTAGTGCATAATGTTGGGTGTACATGAATTGGTTCAGAATAATTGTAAGATCTATGAACTATTGAATCATTTTGAGTCAAGTAGGGTGTTGTCTTTGTTTGTGAAGAGGGGCAAGCCTGCTTTAGCTACAAAGAAGAAGAATAAATCTGCAGGCAAGTGTAGTCAACCCACTGCATCTTCTATTATGTTGCTTGAAGAACCTGCTCCTTATGATTGCACTGAGCCTGATGTCTATGTTGTTGATAGAGAAGGTTGCATTTTTACAAGTCAGACTGGTAGCATTGTCTTAGGTGATGAATATGCACCTACTAGTAAAAACCACTATCTTCCAACTCAAGAGAGTCAGAATGTGGATAAGGGTAAAGCAATACAAAACGAAGACAGTGATGTTGATGCTGATGGCAGCATGGGTTCAGACCATGACCTTGATGATTCCTGGTGGGACATTGCCAGTGGACAAGTTGATTTTGCACATTTGGAAGAAATGAGGAAGAAGGAAATGAGAGAAGTGGCTGAGAGGATTGAGGAGATGAGGAGGAAGAGAGAGGATCCCCTGCTGCACTGTGAAGGGGACACAGATATTGAAGATTTTTTTGTTACTGCAGATGAAGAAGAAGTTGCACATGAGTTGGCACCAACACCTGTTTCAGTCAATAAGAAGAAATTGCCTGTAAAAAGAGGCCCCACTTTGAGGTGTCATTCATAAGTGGAGATACAAGAGGAACCAGACTACATACCATCATCATATGAAGACAAAGACACCGGTTTCCTTGAGGAGGAGGAGGATGATGAATTTCAACCATTGTCAATGGTGCCACCAAAAGGCAGAAAGAGTAGAGCAAAGAAAAGACCAGAGAGGAAGTGGTATGATGATAGAAGGCTGCAGGCACATGAGCAACTATGCTTGAAGATGTGCTTTGTCATTGTGCAACAATTCAGGGGTGCTTTGGTACATTTGCACATTGCTCAAAGTAGGAATTTCAAGTATTGGAGAAACTCTAATGTTAGAGTCATTGTTCATTGCATCAACAAGGGTTGTCCCTTCCTTATGGTGGCATCTGAGAAAAAATGTGAGAAAACCTTTGTCATTAGGAAGATGAGACTACAACACACTTGTGATACAACAACTGAAAGTACCAGGGTCAGTGCTAAATGGTCAGCTCACACGTATGAAGGAATGTTCAGGTCAGATCCAAATACAGGAATTCAGTCACTCATAGATGTAGCAAGGCAACAACGTGGTGTGGAAGTCAGCAAGGATATAGCCTACAGGGCAAGAAAATTTGGCTCTAGATGTTGTGTTGGGTGATCACAGAGAGCAGTATGTAAGTCTTGGAGATTTTGCCCAAGCTACCATTGATACTAACCTTGGTAGCAGGGTGGTTGTGAAAAATGTGACACCAGCACATACAGCAGAAAACCCCCATCCTGACCCAACATTCCATGGTTTCTTCTTTTGTATCAATGGAGTCAGGGAGGGTTTTCTTAATGGTTGTAGGCCATTCATAGGTGATCACTAGTTTCATATTATTTTTATAGTGCACCCACTTATTCTTTTGTATCAATACTTTCGGACATTTGGCGTCGGGATTATCTCTGATATCCATGTCATGATGCGAGTCGGGATAGTTCTCGTCGTATCTTTTGTCCATATTGTTGTAGGGACTCAGATGCGACTATTTTCCTCCCTATGTGGCCTTGGAGTTGATTTCTTCTCTGAATTCTTCATCGTATGCATGGAGATCTGCCGACGACATGGAATCCCCTAGAGAATCAGGTGAGTTAGCGTTTGTACCGATTACGTGCAACATCGAGTTGTCGTTGTCTCCATCATTGCCAGAGCCGGATCCGGATCCAACGTATCCGACAAAGTGAGATCCATGCGCTCTAAGGTAGTTGCGAATGTCTTCATTACCTTCCTCGAATATTTTGATGGTTTCAAGGATTTGCTCCATACTGGCATTTCCGCTCATCATCATCTGCCTTAACGTGTGCCCCATAAGTGATTTTCCTGCTGTAGTATCGGCAGAGCTGGATCCAGAGCTGTTTCTATCTTTGATCTTCCTGAGATTCGGCCTCCTTGGGGAGATCTTCTTCAGATCCGATCTTCTCCACTATCTCAGCTTCAGGTGCGAGCTAGGTGGGATTAGGATTTTCTGAGACCCAGAACTCTGCTGCCTCCACGGACAGAGTGGATCCAGAAGATTCTTGTGCCTCTATCATCATCGCTGGGGTGGGTTGGGCAGGTTCAGCAAAACTGAGATAGATATCGATCTCGCCAAAAGACATGATTGTGTAGTTGGCTATAGGTTCCCTATCCGGAATCCAAGTCTCATCGAGAAGGACGAGAGGGACGTCGCTGGCGTAGAGGACCCGGCCTACAACGATTGTCTTGCCAATTCCGATTTCCGTTGATTCCGCTTAGAATGCAGATCCGAAGGTCACCTCCCCACGGTGGGCGACAACTATCATCATACTAAGGACAAGTACGCCATGAGAGGGTCCTCGAGGCGTGGAGAAAGATGGGGTGTGATATGGCGATATTCCGGGATAGTGAGCACACAAGCTTCTACCCAGGTTTGAATCTGCCAGTGCTGGATGGATCCTACTCCTGCTAGCAATCCAGTAATACGGTAGAGCTGGAGTATAGATTACAAGAGAGGTTTCGCCTGTGCGAGTTGAGGTTGTAGGTTATGGGTGCCCTAAAGTATTGTCCCTAGGACGACTTATATAGATATCCGGCCTAAGGTTATAGGAGAGACATATCCGGCTACGATATAAAGTCGGTTACAGAGTACATCTTGGACTACAAGTAACTACACAGGCCTAAGTCGGTAAGTCATGCGTGCCTTCTCATAGCCGGACGGGCTTCCATCTTCTCTCCCTGACTGGGCCGCCCGCGAAGCATAGCTCTAACCCGAAATGGGCCACCCTGGTCAGCGAGTCACAGTGGTTATACCCGGAAAGTATATCCCCAACAGGGTTTATTTGATGTTTGGCAAGCGGCAGCCGGTTGTGCTGCATTTTAGAGCGCCTCGTGCATCGCTGCTTGCCGCGTGCGGAATTATAACGCGCCTAGGATTGAAGCCGCCTACCACACGCACTAAAATAGCTAAACATGCGACCATTAACCTTTTTAGCGCGGGATAATTTAGTGCGCCTGGTGGTGATGTTGTTTGGCTTCCACCTCCGCACGGGCCTAGCAGAACCCGTCCCCTTCCACCGGTTCTACCACCTCGAGTTGCATGCTGCCTATGACCTGGTCCAGAACACTCTCGGCCTTCCTAGAGGGCACACATAGTAGGGGTACCCGGCCGCCACATCTCCTAATCAACTTTCATCCAGGACCCGAACTACAACTCGCTAGCATCAAACTCGCTTGTGGTACATTCCATATGTTCATTGATGTCTACGCACTTCTATTCTTGTAGACAGTTGTTGGGCCTCCAAGTGCAGAGGTTTGTAGAACAGCAGCAAGTTTTCCCTTAAGTGGATCACCCAAGGTTTATTGAACTCAGGGAGGAAGTGGTCAAAGGTATCCCCTCTCAAGCAACCCTGCAATCAAGATACAAGAAGTCTCCTGTGTCCCCAACACACCCAATACACTTGTCAGGTGTATAGGTGCACTAGTTCGGCGAAGAGATAGTGAAATACAAGTGGTATAGATAATTATAAGTGGTAACGGTGATAGAAAATAGCTTGGTGGCGTGGAAAAGACTAAAGTAAAACTGAAATAAAGATGGAAGCAAGCAAACATGTAACATATCTAATTGCAAACGGTGTATCAATGCTTAGAAACAAGGCCTAGGGATCATACTTTCACTAGTGAACACTCTCATATAAATATATTATCTTCATGATACTACTCTTAACTACTCTCCGGTTGGACACTCTAATCGATGGTAGGGCAACTCCTCAAAGTAAGTCTTTCCCATCTAGAAAACCCCACACTGTCACCTTGACCACTAGATGGTTCCAACAAACACCACAATTTCATAAAGACATTCAACTCCAAATATAACTCATAACAAGTATTTGTAATCTCTAGCCTAAGTGCCACCATGGTGTGCACGCTGTCACTTTCACACGCATGGGGAGAGCAGAGATGTATTAAAGCACTTGAGTAGCAAGGTAGATCTACTTGATTACAAAGCTCATGATCACGATATGATCATGCATAGAGAGAGAGGTGAACACATAGCTACCGGTAGTACCCTTAGCCTCGAGAGAGAACTACACCCTCCTTATCATGGGAATCAGCAACAGTGATGGAGATGGTGGTGGAGATCGATGGAGATGGCTTCGGGGGCACTTCCCCGTCCCGGCAGGGTGCCGGAACAGAGACTTTCTGTCCCCCGAATCTCCCCTTTGGTGGCAGCGGCGATGCGGAACTTTTCGTGGATGGAGGCTTGACGATTTAGGGTTTATGCATCGGGAGGCTTCTTATAGGCGAAAAGGCGAGGTCGGTGGCCGGCCAGGGGGCCCACACCACCTGGTGGCGCGGCCAGGGCTAGCACGCGCCACCATATGGTTTGGCCAGGCCCTGGCCCTCCTCCGTCTCGTATTCTGGCTCCGTGAGTCTTCCGGTAAAATAGAAACTTTGGCATTTGTCCCGTCCAATTCCGAGAATATTCATTTTCTAACTTTCCTGGAACCAAAAACAGCAGAAAACAGGCAACTGGCACTGTGGCTCTTGTTAATAGGTTAGTCCAAGAAATCATATGAAAAGTACTCCAAAGTTGGAACAAAACATAAGAAAGTAGATAAAACCAAGCATGGAACATCAAAAATTATAGATACATTTGCAATGTATCAATGATCCATAAAACCACAATGCGCACACTAACGAGGAAGTTTTTCCTCGTTATGCCTTGTTTACTTCTCTCATGTTCGCTAGTGTATTTGCATGATCGCAGAGGATTATTTCAATTCTCGAAAAAAATCCCTAGTTCAGAAAATTCCCGTGGTGCAGGGGAGTGTTCCCCGAGGAGATGTTCCCCGAGGAGGCGGTGAAGGAGGAGGTCGCCATCGTCAGGTAGAGGAAGGGGAGCAATGGCGGAGAGAGATTGACAAAGGATTGAAAGAGAAGATAAGAAAAGGAAGCGGTGAGTGGGTTTCGGCGCGTGCACGTGCAGAGAAGGATCGAAGGACAAGCCGGGCGAAGGGACCTGGACGATGGAACCATTCCATTCGTCCAAAGGATGTGTATCCTTTTCCATTATTTTAAGCTAGACACATGTCTCGCTCGAAAACGATGAGTAACCGTATACAGGATGAGAAAAATTTACACACAGACAATTCTGAGAACTCTATAACCAACTCATCAGCAGATGCACCTACAACTAGAACAACAGTAGTTACACCACCTCCAACTAGAACAACATGGCCTACACCACCTCCAGCTAGAACAACATCAGCTACACCACCTCCAGCTAGAAAGTCAGGTTCTACACAAGCTACAAGGGCACCACCTCCAGCTACACAAAGACCAGCTACAAGGGCACCCCCAGCAGCTACTTCCTTTGTTCTGAAGGGAATATGCCCGAGAGGCAATAATAAAGTGGTTATTATCTTATTCCATGTTTATGATAAATGTTTATTTTGCAGGCCATAATTGTATTGATCGGAAACGTCAATACATGTGTGTTTAATAAACAAAAAAGGTTCCTAGTTATGCCTCTCTTATAGACTAGCTCGTTGATTAACAAGATGATCAAGGTTTCCTGATCATGGACATTGGATGTTGTTAATAACGAGGTCACAACATTGGTGGAATGGTGTGATGAACATTCATCCGAAGTATAGCATTACGATCAAGTGATTATGTTTATATTGCTATAACATCATACGAAGTAATCTTTATCCTTAGACCATGAGATCATGTTAATTGCTAACACCTGAAGAGTATCTTGATAACATCAAACGTCACACCGTAACAGGGTGACTATAAAGATGGGTTCAGTGCTACGAAGGTGTTATGTTGAGGCTCATGGATCAAGAGTGGAATTTGTCAATCCCGATGACGGATAGATATACTCTGGGCCCTCTCGGTGATATCACATTGAGATAGCTTGCAAGCAAGTGATGTGATCACTAGAATGTTATATCACAGGAACGAGAAAAGAGTGCATGTCGGTAACGAGATCAAACTAGGTATGGAGATACCGATGATCGAACCTCGGACATGTAATATATCGAGGGACAAAGGGATTTAGTTACTAGCGTTAAAGGTTCTCACAATCACAGAAGTCATCGTTGAATGTGTAGGAGTCAGTACGGATCTCCAGGTCCCGCTGTCTCGATCATGTCTGCATTTTTCGTGAACCGTAGGGTGACACACTTAAGAGTTACCGGACACCATTTTGGAGCACATATGTTTCAGACGAAAGAATTGCAAAGCGTAGGAATTGTTTCAATAGAAACCGGAAATTGTTTCGGGTGAAATTGTAGAAAGTAGGTTCTGCATGTGATATTGAAATATTGCAAGGGGTTATATGTGAATGTTTGTTAATTAAAGTAATTAACAAAATTCTGAATAAATTTAATAAAAGAGTTTTATTAAATGAGAGAGCATTAAACTTGGAGAATTTTAATGCATTTAAAGTAGAGACTTTAAAGGGGAATGTGAAGAGGCATTTTAATGTGGAGGGGTTACCACCACATGAATGGGGGAGGTGAGGAGTCACCCTCCCCCATGCGCCGGCCATGAAGGAGGGGCACCCCACTCCTCCTATAAAAGACCACCCTCTTCCTCCTTCTTCCTCACACCTCCTTGTGAAGGATCTCTCTCCCCCTCTAGAATTATTCCCCCATGGTCTTGGATTAGCGAGATACATGTTCTCTGTGGCATTTCGTCTGGAAGGAGTTGCTGCTGCCGCTGGATCGCCGGAGCGAGGAGGTGGAGGTTGTCCGGTGGCTTGAACGTGTGTGCGAGTACGGATGCGCTGCTAAGTTGCGGCGCTCGGACTTCCTCACGATCTTGAGATCGGCAAGTGTACGACTACATCAACCACGAGCTCCTACTCGTTAACAAAACTCGTTGTCTTCGAGGGTAATTTCTCGTTGGATGTATGTCCACCCATTGCTTTGTACCTAGTAGATAGATCTTGGCGTGTAGTTCTCATCGTAGGAAATTTTTTGTTTTCTATGCTGCGGACCCAACATGTTCCTCCAAGAAGAACAACAAGAGAGAGAAAAGATGATGGGGGGTTTGTTCCTAGATACAAGAAGAGCAAGACCTGGGGATATTTCAATTGTGGTTATGTTGGAGGTGATGGTGATGGAGGAGCTGGGTCATCAAACCATTGAAAATGATATGTACTAGTTATTATGTGTGCAAAAGCTATTGTAATGGACATGTAGTAGATTCTTGCCTTACTCTAGTTGTTTGCCTCTTTTGGTGTTGAATATGTTGCTAAAACTACTAATGATGCAGCTTACATTAGCTGCTGCTTTTGGTTATGTACTAAAACTGAATGTCTTGCTAAAGATGATGGTCAAGATGGACATGTGATGTTCTATTTTTCTTCTGTGATATGTGTCAAAATGGATCGGTCTTAAATAATGTGTTCACCATTACCACAAATAAACAAGGTGAAAAACAATACAAATGGTTCAACATAACACAAATGGTTCAACATAGCACAAATTGGTTCAACATAACACAAATGGTTCAACATATCTCAAATGGTTCAACATAGCACAAATGGTTCAACATACCACATTTTACCAGCACAACCAAACACACATGGTTCAACATAGCATACACACTACATATACCTAAAACATGATAGCCTGACAACTCACATCTCACTCGGCATAGATTTCAGCAATCTTCTTCAATTTATCCTTGTTGTCACTATTTGCTTTAAAAAGATCAAAAAGCAAATACTCTAGCTTTTTCTTTTCTGCCTTGATAACATCTTTTTCTTCCTTCATAGCCTGCTTTTCTTCATCACATTCCTTCTTCCTAACCCTAAGCACATCAGCTTGTGATATCTGAACCTATTTAAGCATGGCAGCTTCATTTTTTAAAACCTCCACTTCTTTCTTCAGCCTATTCCTCTCCATCTCACTTTCTTCCATCACTTCATCTACATTCTCAACATTCATCTTAGCCAAATTTTCCACCATAACCTTCTTCTGAGTGGACTCCATAAAATTTTTGACATCAGCAAGGAGGGTGGCATGATTCTTCTCTAACTTGGCTTTTTCTTCAGGAAGCTGACCAACCACCTTACCATTTTCCACCCTCTCATCTATTCTAGCATCATTACTTCCATGGTACATTGCCCACAAACTAACTATTGTATTGCTCAAATGATTTGGCCACTCTTCATCTTTCCATGCAACAAACCCACAGTTCATCACTTGCTATTACAAATAAATAAAACCATATGAGACAAAACAGATTTCATATAAGACATGGATTAAACTAACAACAAATACTAATATATGTAAGTAAGCTAGGGAATAAAACTATTGAAATTACTAAGAATAAAACTAAGTGAGCAAAACAACTAGAGATTGAACAATTTACTGAAACTATTGAAATTAAATTGGGAATAAAACTCACATTTTCCATAGGGCAAAGATAAAATCTACATCCAATGTTGCTCTCTTCAAAAGCAACGCACTGCCGCAGCAATATTTTGTGCTTGCGACAAACCAGGGTGCAATCAGATGCTATCCCGTGAAATGTTAGATCCTCAACAAATGCAGGAGCATAATCTAGGTCCATCAGGTCCTAATGAAGCAGAAAGTGCAAAGAAAAATGAGGTTAATGAACAATTCCTAAATCGCCCAAAAAAACTAACCCTAGAGAATGAGCTTACCCCAACTCCAAGCGTGGAGAGAGTAGGGCTAGAACTCTTCCCATCATCCTAGCTAGGCATGCTGACCACGGCTAGATGCCTCGGACGGTGGCGACGGCCCAGAGGTGGTGGCGGAGGTGAGCAGCTTGACAGTGATAGGAACGGGTCGAGTGGGCGTGCTGTTGACCGGGGCGTGGACGGACGTTGTCTTAGCCGATGCAGTCCAAATGGTGCAACAACAGCCGTTTGCCCTAACAGTGGGGTCTTGCTGTTAGAAACAACATTAGACATGGATCATTGCGATTTGAGTTGTTCCGTCCGAAACATGGTACTGACGCGCAAAAAATACGAATGTTGGCACTGACTCGTTCTGATAGCCTGAATTGTGATAGCTTCCTGCAATTTACTCCGACAAAGGGCTCGTGATTTGGAGGGGGGGAGGCAATTTTTTTTATATGTACGTATACTTATATACTGCTGGGCAGGCTGACGCTGGGCTGTGCATCTCTCTCGCGCGCGCTGGGCTGCTACTTTGCTGGGCTACAAGCGGCGCTGCCCTGCTGCTGCTGGACAGCCGGAACTCAGGAAGGAAGCCAAGCAACGCACGAGCATGATTAATCCGATCGATCCGATCTGATCGACTCTAATCAAATTGACCACGATTCCCGGCCCTGCCGACGCACGCGCAGAAGGAAGCCAAGCGACGAGTCGGTGAACAGAACCGACGCGGCGAGTCGGTGACAACGCGGACGCGGCACACAAATAAAATCGATCGCGTTCACAGGCCACGGCGAGTCAGCGACAGCGGGGACACGGCACACAAACCCAGTCGATCGCGTTCACAGGCCATGACGAGTCGGCGACGAGCGATAACGTGGCAGGTGACCTCTTGTGGATCAAGCAATTTCATCACTCACAAGAAGATTTGATCAATATAAGAGTTACCTGATTTTTTTTGTTTCTTATTTACCTCACAAACATTGAGCTCCTTGGATTACGATAGTTTGAAGTCTTCTTATGATCATCTTGAGGTTGCGCTTAAAAAGAATAAGCAATCTGATATTGATGCAATCATCTATTTGTTGAGCTGAAGTTTCTTCAAAAATTCTTGCCAAAAGAAAATATTGGGCCTGTTGAAGTTTTGAAGTTTATAAAACGACATGGTTGTTTTCCGAATGCAAGTATTGCATATAGAGTTTTGTTGAACATTCCCGTAACGGTTGCATCGACGAAACAAAGCTTTTCTAAGTTCAAACTATTGAAGTCTTATATGTGAACTACAATAACACAACAAAGACTCACGATTTAGCCACGATACCACTTGAGGGCGAAGTGTTGGAGAAGATTGATTATGAGGATATCATTAAACATTTTATTTCAAAGAACACAAATAGGATGATGATGTTCAAATAAACATTATGCAACTTCGAGTTATATAGGTATGATTCTCAATATAAGCAATTGTTACCCAAAATATTCTGTCATATACATTAGAATTATTTATTTGTTCATTTTTTTGTGTGAGATAGGGCCCCATTTATATTTTCGCGCAGGGTCCCAGATTTTGCCGGCCCGGCCCTGCCGGGCTACCGCTGCCAAATGAAGTTGCGGGCGAAACCCTGGCAGCGGACAGCGGCGGCGCGGCCATCGATCTGGCGCGTCAGCCCCTCGCGCGGTGGGTGAGGCTCGGTCCTCCTGGCGGCATGGCGTCGTGCTGTAGCTCAGCCATGGCGTTCCCTGCGGCGCGGCTTCAGGGATACAGTGTCTTCGGCAACGGTCCTCGTGCAGCGACGGTGATTTGTGCGGGCCCTTCCCGGTGGCTCGCCCGACCTGGAGTGGCGGGGTGGTGGCCTGGCCTTCAAACTCTGGTGGGGAATTCTCTGGCAATGTCCGGAGCGTTGTGCTACTACGGCTACGCGTGCTCCGGTGGTCACCGGATCTAGGTGGCCTGATCCGGTTTGTCGGTCTTCACCGGCGACGTGGTTGGCGTGGTGCTGGCATGGTTGCTGCGCCAAGGGTGTGCGGGTCAGCGTAGTTGCGGACTGGCTCGTTCCGGTGGCATGAGGCGGTGGTCCAGGAGCTCCAAGCGAAAGCTTGCCCAGTTCTTTTCTGGCCACGACGACGGTGCCTACGAGCGTCGCTCTCTCGTTGGAGGCGCCGTTGTGGAGTCTTCCTCGGCCTCTCAACCTCGGAGCAAGTTCTTCGGGTGAAAGCCTAGGCCAGTTGGATCGGGCGACGGGAGTCGTCCCTACGTTGCCTCGTCCTTTGGGGCGTCGTCTTGAAGATATTGCTCCCAATCCGCTACTCCCATGGGTTGAACGCACACGGCATTGCGGTCGGCAGATGCCCGACAGGTGATGGGGGTTTTCCGCGTGGTGGCTTGCATGGCAACGATGACGCTGGTGAGCGATGGTTTGGTCGTGGCAATGACTTTGGTAGTCGGCTCATGTTCCGGCGTGTTCGATGGATCTTCGTGTTGGTCTTCCCTTGTTGTGACGTCGGAGTTGCGGATGCTTTCCCTGCGGCGACGATGACCGGCGTGGGCGGCCTGGTCATGGTGATCTTCATCGGCGCGAGTCTTGCACATCTCTTCTTCGAAGCCCATCATCAGAATTGAAGATGCCAGCCTTGCTACGCGAAGAGTCAACTGTTTGGCATGGACCGATGTGGGCTTCACGAGGCCGCTGCGGCGAGGACTTGTGTTGTTGTCCTCCAAGCAAATCGGAGTCGCTGGCTCGGGGAGCAGTGATGACGACGACGCTCTCTTGGCGGTGTGTGTAGTTTGTGTTGGTAGGCAGTGTGCGTCCTCGAGACGGTCGTGTTCCATGACAGTCTGCGAGGGTGTCTGTAACAGTTTTAGTCCGTTTTTTCGCTAATTACCGGCAATTCTTTTCTGCTTTTTAAAATAAAATGAGTCAATGTTGCCAGTTTTGTTAAAAAAAAACAGTGGCAGATGCGGGAGATCTCGAGGCCTTCTCGGTGCCCGGTCAAAGATTTCTCTCCTTCGCGCGCGCGCGCCCGCGTGTTCGTGTAGCTGTGCTTTGCCATGAGGAATGTACTGGGCGAGCGGTGTGGTCTGCAACGGTGCCGTTGCCGGACTGCAGGTTGGGACAGAAAACTGGGCTGCCAGCGGCGCATTCTACACGCGTGCTTGTCGGCGCAGCGGCAGGCGTGGGGGTTCAGTTCACGATCGTGTATCGAGCAACCTGCGGCGGATGGGATGATCATGGGAACGTGCCGGGTCCTATGTGATTGACTTTCGCGAAATGTGCACCGGTGGTAGATCGTATTTCTTGATTCGCTTGCACGTCGTTTCCAGGTGCGCTGGTCGTGGCCTTGGGTCGGTTGAGCTGTGACCATTTCTTTCAACTTTCTCGACACATGGCAGTCGCGAACAATGTCAGTACTATGCCGTACGCCGTACGGTGTGCACCATATTTTTACTTGATGAATGTTCTTCATTCGTTTGCCCGAGACCCAGAGTCCAGAGACGTATATGGTACTTCGTCAATCTGAAAATCCGATCCGTCGGTGCTCATAGGAATAGAATGCGTGCGCGCGCGTGTTCATAAGGATAGGTGTATGTAGGTGTTATGAACGTCTAAGGCTTTACCATGTTTCTCAAAAAGAAAAAAGAGTCCGGAGACACGAGGACCTACCTTCTTAACCAGGGAGGGCGACGCCACTAATCACTAACACGTCTGTTAGTCGCCTCAAAAGGTCAGCTTTTGATCCAATGTTTCGTCAGATCTCCGAGTTAAGTTGGCCCCGTATCTAGCCTCTGACTGTGCACTCTGATAAGGGTGTCGCACCAACCATTTCAAAGCCACATAATCAGATAAGTACCGCAGCTAGTATTTTACTTTACATTGTTTTAGGGGGTGTCACGCGCTCTACCCTCTCGGCCTGATCAGATAAGTACCGCAGCTAGTATTTTACTTTATATTGTTTCAAGTGGAGCTTGATTTAATTTGGAGACTACTTGTGTTGATTAGAAATGCTTGGGATAATCACGTTTAGAGAGGAGAGAGAAAACTAATCAATGTAGCCTCCTTTCATCGTTGGGAAAAAAAAGCACGCACGTGACCTGTTCCTAAGAAAATCGCTGATTCGCCCGTTGTCCTTGGGCCTAGCTGCGGCGTAGTTTGGCGCGCTAGACACAACGCAGAAGGAGTCCAGCCAACCAATCGCCCAGTTTTTGCACCCTGTTTCCAGCCCATGCTAGCTACCAATCACACCACTAGTGCGCTAGGATAGATATACTGGTCGTTGGGCCTAAATCCCATCCAATCTACAGCTCAACCAAACACACCTTCATTTTTTAACCAAACACCTAACAAACCATTCAATTACATTAAAATGAATCAGTTCTATTACATTAAATTTGGTTCTCCAGTCCAAGACACATTTTATCATCAAACGGTTATCCAATCGCAACATTGAAGTATATGACATGGCACATGGCACCGCAATCAACCCAGCACGTCACTGATTTGCACCACTCATCCCAACAGTGTTGATGTTGATGATTTTCGTGGAACGATGTGTGCCATTTCGAGCTATCGGTTTTATGTAGGTAGGGAAAAGCCCCTACGTAGAAGTACAATGTTTGTACGTGTACGGACATAGTACCATTATGTACTCGTACACATATGGTATTACATATGCTAACATACCCCTTAATCTAAACCTTGGGAGCGCTTAAACTCATCTAAATTCTTGACAGCAAGATTTTTAGTGAATCCATCAGCTATCTGATCCCTGATGGAAATAAACCTGATGGCGAGACTGTTGTTAGCAAGATGTTCGCGGACAAAATGATAATCAATCTCAATATGTATGGTATGAGTATAACAGACTGGATTGGCAAACAAGTAGGTAACACCCAGGTTGTCACACCATAAATAAGCCTTCTCTTAAAGTTTCACGCCAAGTTCATGAAGAAAGGCTTCAACCCATGTTAACTTAGTAGTATATTGGCTAAAGTTTTGTATTCAGTCTCAGTCCTAGAACGTGACACGGTGGCTTATTTTCTAGCACATCAGGAGACCAAATTTGGACTTATAAAATAGCAAAACCTCATGTGCAATGTCTGTCCTCAAGACATCCTGGCCAAACTATATCTAAAAAGCACTAAGAAGTGTAGATGAACATTTTATGAATGTTATACCAAGTTGGGATGTATCCTTAATATATCTAAGAATGCATTTAGCAGCTATCCAATGAGCAGTGTTAGGAGCATGAAGGTATTGACTAATGAAAGGGAAATGGACGTCGCCTAGAGGGGGTGAATAGGTGTTTTTAAAATTATTACGGTTTAGGCTCTAATAAATACGGAATAAAACTTAACGTTTAATTTATCAAGCCAAAACCTATATCCACTAGGTTCACTAAGTGCACCAGCAACCTATGTTAAGCAAGACAAGCAACAAGGTGATAGCAAGATAAAATACGTCAAGCACGATGGCTATCACAATGTAAATTGCAAAAATAAAGGGCTCGGTTGAGAGATAACCGATGGACACGGAGATCGTGATTTGTTTTCCGAAATTCACTTTCAAAGAAGCTACGTCTCCGTTGGAGAGGTACGGGGGCGCAATATACTTCGAACGCCACAAATAGCTCACCTCGAGGTGTGGTGGCTCGATGCTCACCAAACGCCACACAAGGCCTCACCCCAAGATGCGAAGGCACGCAACTCACTGATGCCACAAAAGGCTCACCCTATTCTCCCGTGATCTCGCCACAAAGGCCTACTCATGTTCCACTATGGGACACTTGAGGGTGGTCACCGAACCCGTACAAGGCTTGGGGCAATCTCCACAACTCAATTGGAAGGCTCTCAAGAAATGCCATAAAGGCTCCACAATGCCACAATAGGCCAACAAGCTTGGGGAATCTCCACAACTCTATTGGATCCCCCAAGAACACACCATAACTCCACACAACCGTCTAGGGTTCCAAGAACCCAAGAGAAACAAGCTCAAGAGCTTGAACTCACTGAATCTCCGAGGAGAACTCAAACCTTTGCACCAAATGCAAGAGGCAAGTCCTTCACTCTCAAATTTCACCAAAGCTACAAAAGCTATTGGAGGAATAAGAGAGGAAGAACATAAGAGGAGAACACAAAACTCTCCAAGATCTAGATCCAAGGATTCCTTCACAAAGACGGGATTTGGTTGGTGGGGGTTGTGATACCTTCGATCCGGATTACGAATGTAGTATATCTTCTTTTTCCCTAGTAGGCCTAGGTTATCGAATCCTCGGGAAGCGAATGCGTAGTGAAGTTACTTTAATGGACCTTTGGGAGTTTTAGAATTCCTTTTGTGTTTTTACTAGACCAATAGCTTGCGTATTTTCGTTATTGTTGATGATGGAGAGAGATGGCCTAGGGCATTCGGTTTCACCTGTAGCTGTGCAAAACATCTGAGGGAAATAAAAGATAGAAATAAAGTATGCGTGTACTTGTTAGAGCAAGATAAATTATATGTGGGTAGTGTATCCATAATTGCTATTGTCTCCGCAACCGCTTATAGCAATAACCTACTAGTCTCATCCATGGAAGAAAGAGAACTAATGATATGCATAGGGATGTCATCGTTAATCCCAAGCAAATCCCTTACATACAGCCGTACTACCCCTTCTGTCACTAGGATTCCCAACCTGCAGATCAGTCATCACACATACTCCCTATACCTGGCTCAACCCTCGGGGTCTTAGGTACGTGACAAGTCCTTAGATTGAGGCAAGAGAGGATACAATAATCATCATGTCATACAAACTAATACACGATCTCACCTATGATAAATAACATGCACAATTGCTACATGGTTAGGCCGAAGCCCTTAGCCCAAGGAGAATTACTCACACGTAGAGATGAGATCAACAATCACAAATATTGTAATGAAAATCATAAGATTGATAGCAATAGTCTTATAATGTCACCAATCGGAGAATTACAAGTGGTGGAATATGGCTATAGAGATGGATAAGGGTTTGGAGATCTGGAGACGGCTGGTGATCTGTGGCAGCGACTTTTTGGCGAGGTCTGGCTTTTTTGGGGGCTTGTTTTCTCGTCGCCTGAGGCTTATTTATATAGGGCTCCCTTCATGAAAGTTATTTTGTTTGACCTAACGGTGGCGGTGCCAACTATACGACCGGAGCTATACGGCCGAAATTTTTGCTCCGGTCGTATAGTTGGTCGTTAAAGCGTCTGCCTCCGTTGTATGGCTCCTGGTTTCTTCTGGTTGTTGGAAATCTCGTATCTTTGACTTTAATGTAGTGATTCTCTCCTTTAAATGACATTATCTACACAGGAAAAATATATAAAAAGGATTGCATACCCCTCTGAATATTAGCATTAGTGGCAGGGTTTAGAGAGATATTTCATCAAGAATATGAGTAATATCCGGTTTAAATATGGACGTAGATGGCTATATTTCAGAGCCATCAACCTCCCCAAGCTTAAACTTGATCGTCCCAAGCAAGAAAACCAAAATCAAAAAGGAACTCAGCATTTACACTGAAATAACGAGATGGTGATCTTACTCATGATTAGTAGTCTCATGTTTCCTCCACTTTATAAATCTGAAAAACTTCAGCATAGATAGAGTAATGGCAAGCATATCATACGGGTTTCATGCATCCTTATAGTACAACAAAATTATGGTAAGCATGGATGATTCAAATGAGTAAACTTTATTCCATGTCAAGTAATCAACTTATAGGCTTGCCTTTGAATGATAAAGTATAATCATGTAAATTAAGGGTGTGAGAGTTTTCATAAAAAGCATATACACTAGAGTATCTCAATTCTCCCACATCAATAAATCAAGACTTTTAAGCACTACTTTTCTATTCATTGTCCTTCAAGAATTCCAGTTTTTAAGCAATTGAGAGCATGCCAAAAAAATATTAGTTTATCGGGCTGTGATGGACACTCGTGGCATCACTAAGCTTTTGTTCCTTTTGCATAATGATTTCTCATAACAGCCAGAGGAGTGATTCCATCATGATTACAACTACCCGGGAGTGCCAATAATCTTACCCACTATAGCATTGCTGCTACAAGTGTTTAATCAACTCATAGCCGAAATCTAGGAGGTTCCTCCATTAAGATCGTTCGTAGGCTAGCGAAGTTGTTGGCATCCCATGAAGTTTGAAACACGTAAAGCTATATCATTCTTATGATTAACAAGTCAAACTTTGGCATGCTCACAAAAACACTAAACATTAATTCAATCAACCAAATATTTTCAAAGAGAGCTATCAAGTCAATCAGCATTTTCAGTGGTGTTGAGTGTCTCTAGAAATAAGCCTTCAAGACTAAGCACTACAACACCCAAGCCTTCAATTGGGAGACTTTTTCTTATTACAATTGTTTAGAAATTTTTAGGCAAGACTTGGTTAATTACGAGATCTAGAACAAAACGTACCCATGCAAACGAAAATCTTACTACGATACAAAGACTCACTCCACCAATATAATATCTCAACATTTACTACTAACTAGCATGGATTTCTCAAACTTTAAAAGTGAGGAGTCATAAGACATACCTCTTATGTTTGGTTCCACTTCTCTCTTCCTTTTCTCATTTGTTTCTTGGAAAATCGAAGTCGGCCACTCTCCTGCAAATATATGAAGACCTCGAGGCGGAAAGAAAAGAAATAGGGAAAATAAGGAAAAATGGAGAAATCTTTTTGTGGTTTTTAAGAGATGAACTTTAAAGAATAGAAAATTGGCACCAAAGCTCGGCTAGAAATTTTTGAAAGAAAATAGAAAGAACTAAAAATAATGTGTTGGGGAAACCAAAACGAGTGCTTATAAACTCAAGTACAAACACAACCTCTAAATAAAAGCAAATAAACGCCAAATAAAGATACATGAGGAAACTTCCCCAAGCTTAGGCTTTTGCAAGCCCTTCAAATCATTGTGGTGGCGGAAAAGGTCGTTACTCCAGTTTGCAAATTGAGTTGAGACGTTACTTGTTGATTCTTAGAGGTTCAAAGAGATGCTATGCATCCTCTCCACAGTCCCTCCAAGTCCTTGGAAATCTTGGTGTGTAGTGAAATGGGTTTGTGGCTGCTCCTCGTGATAAGGAACTTCTTGCTCCTCCTCTCGGTTCTCATCCTCCTATGGAATCTCTTCCTCGGGTTGGTGTTGCTCAACCTACGAATCATATATCAAACTTCCTTACTCGATAGAGAAAATACCATTAGGCATAGGAGCGAGGTAGATACACCTAGCTCCAGCAATATGCAGGTAATAAGCACCACCTCTCCTAGTGAGCATTACACATGCTCTCAAAGTGGAGAAACCAACACGTGTCTCACCTAGTAAGGGTTGCAACTCACCTAGATCGAGGTCTAGGGCAGTGGCAAGCACGGTGATGACGCCTCCACCTGTGATTGGCCCTTGGCTTTGGGAGGCTTGGTGCTCCAAGTAGCGCACAAGGATGGCGCCCAAGTTGAGTGACAAGCCGCAGTTGATGTAAGCAGCCTTTGCAAGGACTAAGATGTCCTCCTCATTGAGTCTCGTGAACTCATTAGTGCCTGCAAGGTGTTAACAATAACACAGAACAAATAGCGAATTGCAGGGTGTTGAATATTCTTTCCCTTGTTCACTCTACTAGTGAAACTCATTCCATTATAGTATTGTTCGGGGGTAGGTTCTAAACCAGTAAAGGATGCGCATAAAGCATGGATATCATTGTTTGGTAAATTAAAACATGTGCACCATTCATCTAAAGTTAAAGTGTAGTTGTTGTTCATAAGTCGGAAAGAAATAGTATCCTCTCCTTGCCATTGTTTAACGGTGCTTTGCAACGAACTTAGGAATTCAATAGTTAAGCGGCGATAAGTAGGTACGTCATTGTACACAAAGTTTTGCAAGCCAACTCTATTGCAAAGTGAACTAAATTCATCAGAAATATCGAGTTGGTTCAATATGATGGGGCAAGCCCACTTGGTGGCCTTCACTTCGCAGTTCTTGATCATGTTGAAGCGATCATGATGGGCCTCATCCCTGAACTGTATCCCCATGCGTTCCTGAAAAGCAGCCAAAGAAGCGCTAGCGGTGGCACGAGCACGAGTTTGTCTCCTTGTGTTCATCATCTAAAACATTGAAGAAAGGCAAAAATAAAACTTTTGATCCAACAACAGTAAGTGCATCATATTCCTCATCATAGCACACTAAAGAATTCTCCTCAAAATAGTAATCTAGGCAAGAAAATCATGGCAATTGGTTCACAGTAGGTCTCACCCTAGATTGATAATAACAATAGATCGAAGATGAATTTGCAAAAAGTAATTGGAGGATCGGAGGAGAAACATATCGTGGATCACTCGTGTGCGAGGAAATCGAATGAAGTTAAGCAGAGATGAAGATCTCTTTAGGTTTTGAGAGAGTTTGGAGGTAGAAGAAAGAAAAATGATTGAAGTTTTGGAGTTGGGAGTACCTTCCCGTGCGATTTTGTGGTCGGACGTAACTATACGGGGAACTATACGGTCGGAACAATGTGTTCCGGTCGTATAGTTGGACTTTTGTCAAATTTTAGGGTTTCCTCCTGGCGGCGCAGCTACACGGACGCAACTATACGGGCAGAACAAAATGTTCCGCCCGTATAGTTGGTCGTTAAACTGCATGTCCCTGCGAAAGAAAATATACAAAGGCATCGATATCTATACGGCCAGAACTATACGGCTGGAATTTTTATTCCCGTCATATAGTTGGTCACTCTCAGTACATTATTAAAGAAATTGTATGGAGGCACTGATTTCGATATGACTGGATCTATATGGAAGGAATTTTTATTCCCGCCGTATACTTGGTCATTAAACTCTCGGTACATATTGCAGAAAAAATTGATGGCAAAGATATCTATACGGCTGGAGCTATACGGCCATAATTTTTATTCCCGCCGTATTGTTCGTCGTTAAACTCTCTGTGTGCATCAAAAAAATTATGTTTCTTCGAGAACTATTTATTTTCCTGTAACTTAGTGATATACCTTGTTTTTGACAGAAAATTGACAGTAAATATTGTCGACCAACAATAGTATGAATAAAGCAGAATCTCAAGTACTACCAAACTTCTTCTCCCCAAATGGAGTTTTCTAGCACTCTTTATTAATCATAAACTAAAACTAAAACTAAAAACTTTACTCAAACCTTTATTTGACATGGGTTGCCTCCCATGGAGCACTCTTTTATGGTCAATATCTTGACCTTGATGATACTCACTTGGGCCAGATGAGTGGAACACCCACTCCAAAGTAGTTGGCCTTCAAAGTGATGGCCGTCTTTTCATCATGCTTGGCTTTCTTCTTCCTGGGGAAATGAATAACAAAAGGATCATGCGAAGGCAATTACAACTTCACGTTCCTTTCATGTAGATTAATCAAAGCCTTAATAGTTCTTAAGAAAGGACGACCTAATATAATAGGAGCAGTAGCATCTTCAGGCATGTCAACAATAATAAAATCAATGAGAGCGGGACAGCCTTTAATGCATACTAAAGTGTTCTCCTTAATTCCTACAGCTTGTTTGTAGGTAGAATCTACTAGGTGTAATTTTAACTCAGTAATTTTAAAGGAGCCTAGATTTAACTTATTAAAAAGACTCATTGGAATTTTCGAGACGCTTGCACCTAGATCACAAAGTGCAGCTATCTCATTGGTTCCAATGTTAATCTTAATAGTAGGCTCAAATATGTCATCTAGTTTAACAGGTAACTTTTTAGCAATTTGCTTGTATTCTTCCTCAAGCTCATGTACCTTTATTGCTACTTGATTGACAAAGTTTTGGTACATAGCTTCCTCACTACCTTCACTTACTAGAATCTTGATGTTGATCATTTTTACGAGATCTTCAACGGTATAACTTGGTGAAGGAGCATTACTATAGTCAAGTTCTTCAGGCTCCTCCCTTTGGATCCTCATCATTTTGAGTTCTTCAACCGGATTAGGCTCAACTTTACCTGCAAATTTAGCTAGAATGAGAGTTTGACTCTCGGTTATCTTACCTAGCTGTGCCTCAACGATCCTTGTTATTTCTTGGAGGGCCTGCAAATCATTTCTCAAACTAATAGCTTGGTTAGATAATTTACCAAGCATGGCATCATGGTTCCCGTAATTTTAACAAGAATATTGTTTTGTTTGTTTTGTGAATCTATGAAAGACTTAAGTGTTTCTTGGAGACTACCATTACTAGTTCCCATATTATTATTAGAGTTACCTACAGGATTAGCATAATGTTTCTGAAAGTTAGGATTGTAACTCTTCTTCCAAGCAGGGTTATAATCATTACAAGCTACGAAGTCTATTTCTTCAATATTTGTTTCAGGGGTGGCTCTTACCTGAGTTTCTTTACCTTTTACGGCTAGTATGAGCTCATCCAACTTAGCATTGAGATCTTCGTTTTCTTGTGCTAAAATAGAGTTCACCTTCTTCGTGTTTGATCTTTCCACATGACATTGGGCATGGTTGTCTTGCATATTGTCTAGCAGCTGCTTTGCCTCGGTAATATGTTTACCCATGAATGTTCCTCCAGCTGCAGTATCAAGCATAGACTTAGACACGAGATTAAGAGCATTATAAAATAAATGGAGGATTAACCAATCTTCAATCCCATGACTAGGACAACTTCTTAAGCATTCTTTCATCCTCTCCCATGCAAGCGCTAGTGGCTCACGCTCTTCCTGTCTAAAGTTAGTAATATTAGATCGGAGTTGCATAGTCTTTGCAGGTAGGAAAAATTTAGTCATAAATAAAGAAGTACACCCCACCCATGATGTAATAGTATTTTTAGGCAAGGATAGCAACCATTCTTTTGCTCTCCCTATTAGAGGGAGAGGAAATAAACGCAATTTGACCGCATCAGGGTCAACGTCTTTTATACTCATCATATCACATATTTCAGTGAAAGTATTCAAGTGCATACCTGTGATACGTTGCTAACGTATCCATAATTTTTGGTTCCATGCTTGGTTTTATCTACTTTCTTATGTTTTGTCCACACTTTGGAGTACTTTTCAGATAATTTCTTGGACTAACCTATTAACAAGAGCCACAGTGCCAACTGCCTGTTTTCTGCTGTTTTTGGTTCCAGGAAAGTTAGAAAAGGAATATTCTCGGAATTGGACTGGACAAAAGCCAAAGTCATTATTTTACCGAGGGACACCTGGAGCAACAATACAAGACGAAGAGGGGCTGGGGCCCGACCACACCACCTGGCCGCGCGGCCAGGCCTAGCCTGCGCCAGGGGGTGGTCTGGCCGCCCCAGGCACCCCCTCGGCCTCTCCGTCCGCCTATATATTGCCCCTGATACGGAAACCATAAGTACCCGATCAAAAATCCACGAAAGAGTCTGTAGCCGCCGTCATCTCCATCCCTAGATCGGGAGGGATCTGAAGCCTTTCCCGGCACCCTGTTGGAGAGGGGAATTCACCCTAGAGGCCTTCTTCATCATCATGCAAGCCTCCGGTGTGATGCGTGAGTAGTTCATCTCTGGACTACGGGTCCATGTAGTAGCTAGATGGCTGGTTCTCCTCCTTTGTGCTTTCATGTTTAGATCTTCTGACCTCCGTTCATGATCAAGATCATCTATTTGTAATTCTGCATGTTGTGTTTATGGGGATCCGATGGATATTGAGATGCTATTTCAGATTGATTATTTATTCTATCATGTCTTTGTTATTTGTGATCTTGCATGCTTTCCGTTGTTAGTATCTATCTTGGCCAAGTAGATGCTACCAACTCCAAGAGTTAGTATTTATGCTCGATAGTGGGTTCATGCCTCTGGTAATCTGGGGAAGTGACAGAAATCTCTAAGGTACTAGATATGTTGTTGCTACTAGGGAGAAAACAACAATCCTTTGTTCATAGAACAATCGTATTGTTTACATTACACGCAATTCGTAATGCAATTATCCGTTGCTTCCAACTTAATACTGGAGGGGGTTCGGATGATAACCTGAAGGTGGATTATTACTCATAGATGCAGTTGGATGGCGGTCTATGTATAATGTTGTAATGCCCAATCGAATCTCAAAGGAGTCAAGATGATTAGTATATGCTTGTATGCTTTCTCGATGTTTGTCAATTGCCCCGCTGTAATTTGTTCACCCAACATGTTATCTATCTTAAAGAGAGGCACCTCTAGTGAACTATGGACCCCGGTCCTTTGTTTTACTTTCAATCGACAAACTGTTTACTGCTTTGTGTTTACTTTCTTCCACTCGATACGTTTAATCCCTTGTTTTCAGTAAAACCGGTGAGATTGACAACCTCATCGCAAGTTGGGGACAGAGTTCTATGGTTGTGTTGTGCAGGTCTCCACGTTGCTACTAGCACCGGTAGTGTGCCCTACCAAGGCTTAGCTAGCAACACCTTTGGGGTGTTTCCTTGCTCCTATTGGTTCGATTAAACTTTGGTTTCATACTGAGGGAAAACTTGCTGCTGTGCTCATCATACCTTCCTATTGGGGTTCCCCAACGAGCTCGATATATTTTGGGCCATCAAGCTACTTTTCTGGCGCCGTTGCCGGGGAGTCAAGGACATCTTCACAAGGGGAGTCCCTCATAACCAATCTCTTTACTTTGTTATTTTTGTTTTGCTTAGTTTATTTTTGCTTTGTTTGCTTGTTTCTTTTATCAAAAATACAAAAAAATTAGTTCCTACTATAGTTGTTATTTTCGTTGGTCTGTTATTGTCTTGCTTTATCATGCTTTCTATCAATGGTTTGTTTCTTTGAAACTGAATCTTATTGGCAAGGTGGGTTCACGGAAGAACAAAAATATTATTATAAGGAACACCGCTTGTCACAAAAAGGGAAACACTTATGGGAACAAATTGATAAATTGTATACCATTGCTATAAACGTGTGCTCTACTTATAATGTTACTTATTGCTTTGATAAAACTTGTTGCTGTAGGAGGTATAAACATCTCCCTTTTCAATGGGAGTATAATGATGATGTTACCATATCTTCTTATGTTAAGGGAAATTATGACTTTTATGATGTGGAACAAATTGAAGAATTTATTGCTTGGAAGGGTGCATTTGAACTTGCTAGTTTGCTTGAAAATACTGATGATTCACCTTATAAATATGAGGTTTATGATATACTTAAATTTTGCTTTGATAATTACAAGGTAGAAAATGGCTATATTCTTGAATATCTTAATAGATGCTCTCCACCAATGGACGAGACTAATGCCTTGCAGGAGCCTATGGAAGAAGAAATTGCTGAAACTGGAAGCTCATTGGATGAAAAAGAGGAGGAGAGTGATGATCAAGAGGAGGAAGAATGGATCTACCCATCCCTACCTTCTAATGAGAGTAACTTTTTACCCCTTAAATTATTTGATTGTCCCCCATGCTTACCAAAGGAGGACGAATGTCATGTTCTTGTGGATTCTTTTGAAAATGTTTATAATAAAGCTCTAGATGATGGTCCTATATTGGTTGATAATACTAATTATACTACTATTAAAAATGAGATTGATCAGTCATCTTGTTATAAAATTGTTAAAAGTGGGTTTGAAGGTTTTAATCCCACTATTTTCGAGATTGATAAAAATTATGTGTTTGTAGATCATGAAAAGCATGCTTTATGTGCTAGTTATATTGTTGAGTTTATTCATGAGGCTACTGAAAATTATTATGAGAGAGGAAAATATGGTTGTAAAAGTTTTCATGGTATTGAAACACCTCTCTATGTGCTGAAAGTTTTGAAGTTATTCTCGTTTTATCTTCCTATGCATGTCACTTTGTTCTTTGTGAATTTATTTGCATACGAGATTCCTATGCATAGGAAGTGGATTAGACTTAAATGTGTTTTGAATTTGCTTCTTGATGCTCTGTTTTACTTCAATTCATATCTTTTATGTGAGCATCTTCTCAAACTATCATGCCTAACTTAAAGGCGTTAAAGAAAAGTATTTATTGGGAGATAACCCAAAAGTTTTAGATGAGTCTTGGAAGTTATTACTTCAGTAATAACCGCTCCTTATCCTTTTTATTTGCTTTTTGTGCCAAGAGTAACCTCTAATGAGAGAGAAGTAATGATTGGGAAAGTTGCTGTCCCAAAACAGATTTCTGTGCTTCACCGTAAAAATTCGTGTAAAATCTCTGTATGTCTTTTTGAGGCGTGATTTTTTGTGATTCTGACCCAGGTTGTTATCTAACTTTAGTTAGTTAAAAACTTTTTGATTTGAGCAACAGAAGTTCTTAAAAAAATCGTCTTTACCTGCTGGTCTGTTTCGATAGATTTCTGCCATTTTCTGCATTTGCTTCTTGTTGGTTCCTTTTTTGAGTTCTTTTGGGGAATTGAGCTTTTTGAGGGAAGTGCTTCAGTAGCTTGTGTTCTAATGGAAGTTTATTGGTGTTGGAAATGAACCTTAATACTTATTATCTTGAGTACACTAATGTTGCTAATAAAGATTGTGTGAAGTTTTGTATGAAGGAAAAATTTCAGGTGTATGGAAGGAATGAGTAATGAGATGAAGGATGGACTAAAGCTCAAGCTTGGGGATGCCACGCGTGTCACCCCAAGAAATATCCAATAAGTATGAGCGTCAAAGCTTGGGGATGCCCAAGGCATCCCCTTCTTCATCAATAAAAATCCCACGTTTCTTCCAAACGCTTCATTTTTATTGTTTCATGCACAATTGTGTTGTTCTTGGAGCGTCTTCTTTTTCGTTTTCGTTTTGGTTTTAGTTTGCTTTTGTTTGCTTATTTTTATGAATAAATTGGTTGGACCCCCTCTTTCATACATTGGTTTGCAAATAGTTTGGTTTGGTTTGGAAAAGAGTAGGAAAGTTCATGCTTATGTGGTAAAAAGAGCTCATTTTTGACCGTGGCATATGCTTTGTCATGCCATGCTTGATATCGTTTTGGCTTTATGCTTAGTATTCTTTGATGTAGCATGACTTGTTATAAACAATTGAGATTGCTTAATGTGCCTTGGATGAATCATGCGTTGTTTTAGCATATTAAAGCATAGTATAGTGGTATTCTCCTTTGATGCTTTATTTGGGTTGACTTGGCACATGCTCACACCATGTTATGACTATCTCAAGTCACCATAGCCTTTATGATCCTTTAGTTTTCAACTTGTAGTATCACTTTATGCTTTGATCAATGATGTTTTGTCGCTCTGCATGATTATGGCCATTATTGCTCTCTTAGTTTGTCGCTCACAGTCTTTTGCTAGCCTCCACAACCAAGTATGAGTTACACTCATGCATCCAACTCCCTAAACCAAGTTATTCCAAAGAGTCCAGCATACCTACCTACTAGCTTGTGCTATTCCAAGTATATTCATGCTTTTGTTTACCTTCCGAATTAAACTTGTTATGAGAATATTAAACCTCTCACGAACTTGATGGCATACTTTACTTTTCTTGCCCTTAATAAACTTGAACCATTGTGTCGTCTATGTTGTATATGCTTGCACTTATTTGTTGGATATTAGCAGAACCATGCTGTCATGGGGAACGCTTTCAACATTGCACTGGTACTTTGAACCTATTTGATATCATGCTCTTTTGTCTATGGATGTCGTCAGTGTGAAATGAAAGGGGAGCTTGTAAGTCCATGGAGTTATGTATATGTGTTAGAGAAACGCCTGGGCCGCTGGTCTAATCCATGCTGACATGGTGGAAACCTGCAGCGTAACCATAATGAGCTGTCTATGAAGCATTCTTCTTATAAAAAAGAGTCCTATATTGAGAAAAAAAAAGAAAAAGAAAAAAAAGATTATGAAAAGAGGAAAGAGCGAAAAAAGCACCATATTCCCATGGTAAATAAGAAGATTGCTGAGATGCTTGTTGTCTGCTTGCCTTGTCATTTTGATATGGGGATTCTTCCGTATCATCGGGCAAGGGGTACCCCGTTGGTGGTTCTCTATGATACACATGTACTTACGATGAAAAGAACTTATCGGTGACTAAACTTGCGTAGCATGAGGAGTGGCCCTCGTATTCAAGGGACATGAGATTTCCAACTTATACTTCGTCAATCATATACACCATAGTTTGTTCACTTTAACCTTAATCACTTCAAGATGCTTATGATAGGGGCAATGAGAGCTAAAAGCTATTAAGTACCATAATTTTTGGAAGCTCTTTATGAGACTTGAATCCCTACTTCCTTCTATGAAGGCCTTTCTTCCACTTATATATTGAGTCTCCACCTTCTACCTTTATGCACCTACTTTGAGAGCATAGTGGTCATTCTTAGTTCTATGTGCATTGTCCCAAGACTAGTTGATTGATGCATAACTTGATATTGCTTGTTTTAAACTATTTGTATCTAGTCACTATTATGAACTTTGAAGGTGTCCTATGCATTTATATTGGCTACTCTATGAGGGACAAGCTGAATACTATTATGCTATGTTTTCTTTATGTGAAACAAACAAACGTCTTGCAAAGCATTGTTATTCATGAATCTTTTGTTTGTGACTTTTCATGTTGCATCATAGTTTCTTTGTCTTATTGCTAGAACTTTGCCTTTCATGTTATGATTTAAGTACTATGATCCTAGCTTTGAATGTTTTACAAATACTTTGATCAAGTCTTTGATGGTGCATGTCACCTCAAAAATTATTCTTTCTTTTTATCACTTACCTACTCGAGGACGAGCAGGAGTTAAGCTTGGGGTTGTTGATACATTGCAAATGTATCTATAATTTTTGATGTTCCATGCTTGGTTTTATCCACTTTCTTGTGTTTTGTCCACACGTTGGAGTACTTTTCATATGATTTCTTGGACTAACCTATTAACAAGAGCCACAATGCCAGCTGCCTGTTTTCTGCTGTTTTTGGTTCCAGGAAAGTGAGAAAATGAATATTCTCGGAATTGGACGGGACAAAAGCCAAAGTGCCTATTTTTCCGGAAGTCATCAGATGCCAGAATACGAGACGGAGAAGGGCTGGGGGCCGGCCACAACACCTGGCCGCGCGGCCAGGCCTGGCACGCGCCAGGGGGTGGTCTGGCCGACCCCAGCACCCCCTCGGCCTCCTTCCGCCTATATATTGCCCTCGAGACGAAAACCCTAAGTACCCGATCAAAAATCCACGAAAGAGTTTGTATCCGCCGTCATATCCATCCCTAGATCGGGAGGGATCTGAAGCTCTTCCCGGCACCCTGCCGGAGAGGGGGATTCACCCTGGAGGCCTTCTTCATCACCATGCAAGCCTCCGGTGTGATGCGTGAGTAGTTCATCTTTGGACTACGGGTCCATGTAGTATCTAGATGGCTGGTGACATGGGTATACTCTACAGGTACTCGAGCTTGGTATATATGGCCTGAATACGTAGAGGCCCATGGTGTCGCCAAGGCCCAAATGAAGAACTCAAGTAACCTACGGACTCTCGATTGCTTGAAGAACAACAAGACGCTAAAGATAGAAAGTTCAAAGGGGAAAACCCTAACATGTAACCAACTCGACCTGCTACCCGAGACCTAGCCTATCTATATAAAGGCTAGGAGGGGCGGCAAGGAGGACACACGCAACACTAGTTTTCCACAACCCTTGCCAGATTGCATCTGCGCACCATTGTAATCCTCGATTCCTTTGATAATTCCACGAGCAGACAAGCAGGAGTAGGGACCTCTACGAGGCCTGAACCTGGGTAAATCTCCGAGTCCCCTGTGTGCTTGTTTGCTAGCCGATAGATGTCTCCAGCGCTCCCTCCTTTTCCAGAACCCAAGTCCATAACAATGGGCATTGATGAGTTAAACCCTCGCCAATTGGCGCCGTCTGTGGGAATTGGGAGTGCTGATGTTGCGGCTTCTTCGACCCCATCAACCGCGATCTACAACTCCGCAACAGTGGAGATTTGCTAGCTCTTCGGCGCGTTCGATTTCACCGTCCACACGCCGGCCACTCGCCCGGCTTTCAAGTCCGTGGGCGACGGAATCAGCCTGGCGATCGGGAGCTTCCGCTTCCAAGTTGGTTAGATGGGCACACTTCACATGCCTGACTAGCCGACGACACCATCGATTGCTCCAGCATCGTGGTTCCCTCCATCGATCGACACCCTCAGTGAGCTCAACGCCCCAACGACAGTCGAGAACACAGTCAGCGATAGCAGTCGTGACTCCGATCTGAGTGATTTGGCAACTGAAGCTGGAGCCTACGGTTCCGAATCTGAAAGTTGCGGAAGCAGCAGCTTCCCCAACCACTTCATGTGCGCCATCATCAACGCAGGCGACACCTCCGCCAATCGCGACAACACGGGCAATGGCGGACACGAAACCAACCCGCCAAACGGCGGCATACCCAACAGCGGACCACCGCCCAATGGCGGCAACGATGCCCCCGTCAACAATGGAGGAGCAATCGAACCTCCAACCATAATAAACGAGCAAACCGGCAAACACGTCGTGATTAGGCTCAACGAACAAGAGTGGGCTCGCTGCCACGAGGCCTTACGAGGTAACCCTCTACCCTTTGGATCTCCGCAAGAACTGCTAATGGGCTACCATTGGCTCCTGAAGGAGGAATTCAAGCACCAAGTGCAAACAATCACGCAACTCAAGGCGCGCAAAAAGGCGGCAGACGAGTCGAGCCTTCGACGTGCTGGGCTCTCCTCCCATGGAGGATCCTCCTCAAAGGGCAATGAGTACCTCGCAAACAAGATGCGATCTCGGATGGCCCATCTCAGCGAGCAAGAACGCATAGAAGCTGCAAAGGTCCTTGACTTCAGCTCTATGATAGTCGATACACGGGGCAACGTGGTCCCCAAGATGCCACAGGCCGCGGTGACCGCAGCCACCATGTACCTCCTCAGCAACCAACCGCCAGCTGGAGATCCTCGAGCCGCCATGCACCGATCTACGATCGCGGGCTTGGGACTAGTCGAAGCTGCCCTCGACAAGGAACCAACACCAGAGCTGAAAAAAGGAAAAGTGCTAGCAAAGCGCTACTCCTCGCCCTCATCCAGTGACGATAGTCACGACCTTTCTCGACGCCGCCGCTCACGGCGACACGACCACGACTATATGCGCACAATGACCTCACGCAGCGCAAGATTGACAAATCAAGGGCGCGATGTGCTCGGTCGACTAACTCGGAAGAGGAAGATGTCGAGCTCTGCGGCGCGAGATGCTTCAGCAGGTCCATCAGGCAAAAGCAAATGCCCAAGGGGTTTAAACTCCCGTCGGAGAACCCGAAGTTCGATGGCCTACATGACCTGAAGATCTGGCTGGAGGACCACATCTCCTCCGTCAGACTCCACGGCGGTAGTCGAAGCACGGTCATGCAATGTCTACAGCTACAGCTGCAAGGCGCCGCTCAAGCATGGCTCAACAACCTCCCACACGGATCCATTCATAGTTGGGATGAGCTGGTTTACAGCTTCGTGCGCAACTTCAAGGGCACATACAAGCGGCTTGCATGAATCGAAGAGCTGAGATGCTGCCAGCAAAGATCAGGCGAATCGCTACGCTCCTACATCCAAAGGTGGTCCATCATCAAGAACTCCGCAGAGAACATCTCGGAGGATCGCGTGATTGATGCATTCAATGGCGGCGTCCGCTGCATAGAGCTCAGAGAAGAGCTAGGCCACTCAAAGCCCAAGACCATCGACCACCTGATGAAAATCGCGAATCGGTGGGCCGATGGAGAAGATTCAGTGAAAAATCGCGTCCACTCCGACGAGGAGGCAGAACTCGAGCGCAGACGCGACCGTCGGGGCAAACGCAGCATGCGCATCTATGATGACCGCGACGATGTCAATAAGGTTGCAGCTGGCTACGCCGACAGACGCGACGATAACCGAAATAGCGGATACCGCAGTGGTGGATACCGCGACTCCGGGAAAACCACGTAAGTGTGGCAACGCCGCAATCGTGATGAGGCACCCACGACATCCATTGAAAACAAACTGTCCGGGCCATGTACGGTGCACTTCTACATCGACAAACATGATGGAAAGAAGAAGTCCAGCCACCTCCTCAAGGACTGCTGTGAGTTCCTCAAACTACATGAGGGATTGGTTCGGATGAATCGCAACACAGTCGAAAGAGGCTACGGAGCCGCTCCAGGCGCCGTGGCACATGGCGCTCCGCCACCACCACCTGGAATACCCCCAAACGCAGCTGCGTTGGACCAACACCAGGGAGGCGAACCATACCCACGAGCCATGGGTACCATGATGATCCAAAAAGGACGCCCCTCTAACATGGTGCAGAAGGCCATCACTCGCCAAGTCAACTTGGCCACAAACTCGCCACCATCTACCACTGAGTACCTCAGCGGAAGCGAGTCCTGCATCACCTTCGACAAACGAGATCATCCGCCTCAAGTACCTCGTCCAGGCCATTGTCCCCTCGTACTCGAGGCGCAAATCGGAGGATTTGACATGAGTCGTGTCTTCATGGACGGTGGAAGCGGCATCAACCTTATATTCATGAGTACCTTGCGAGCAATGAGGATCCCTCTGACTTGCCTAGAAGCCTCGGACACAACATTCCACGGCATCGTCCCAGGAAAAGGCGTATATCTCCTGGGCAAAATCAACCTCGACGTCATCTTCGGCACGCCGAAAAACTTTCGGCGCGAGCGCATCGACTTTGAGGTCGTCGACTGGCCCTCACAGTACCACTGCATCCTCGAACGTGTCGCGTTCGCTAGGTTCATGGCAGTAGCACACTATGCCTACCTGCAGATGAAAATGCCAGGTCCCAATGGCGTCATCACAGTCAACGGGAGCTTCGAGAGATCCGACAGCTGCGACAGGGAGTTCAACAGAATTTCCCAGTCCTTCGGCATGCAGGAAGAACTCGCGAGACTAAAGGAGTCGACAGAAAATAATCTGCCTCCCCTGAGCCGGCCAAGTTTGCCCGATCTATCTTTCGACTCATCGGTGCACACAAAGAAAGTGCAGGTCCACCCATCGGATCCCGCCAAAATGGCCCTCATCGCCAACAACTTGAGTCCCGCATAGGAACTCGCGCTCGTCGAATTCCTCCGTGAGCACTAGGAAATCTTCGCCTGGTGTCCAGCAGACATGCCAGGAGTTCCCAGGGAATTTGCCGAGCACGCACTCAACGTCAACCTAGACGCAAGGCCAGTCAAACAAACAATCCGGCGATTATCTGAGCCACGAGCAAAGGCAGTCGGAATGGAGATCAACAGACTCCTCAACGCCAAATTCATACGTGAGATCAAGGAAAGCACTTGGCTCGCCAACACGGTGCTAGTACCAAAAAAGGACACGGATATCCAGCGGATGTGCGTGGACTTCACCTCTCTGAATAAGCACTGTCCAAAGGATCACTTCCCGCTACCACGAATTGACCAGATCATCGACTCCACCGCGAAATGCGAGCGCCTCTGCTTCCTCGACGCCTACTCAGGCTATAATCAGATTCGAATGAAGGAGGAAGATCAAGAAAAAACAGCGTTTACAATGCCCTTCGGTGTGTTCTGCTACAACACAATGCCTTTCGGGCTAAAAAACACATGAGCCACCTACCAGCAGTGCATGCAGGCTTGCCTCAAGGATCAACTTGGTCGCAACATTCAAGTCTATGTTGACGACATAGTAATCAAGACCAAGGAGGAAGCCTCCCTAATCGACGATTTACACGAAACCTTCGCCAACCTTGACCGCTATCGGATCAAGCTCAATCCGGACAAATGCACCTTTGGCGTATCATCTGGGCAACTACTCAGGTATCTCATCTCCGCGAGAGGAATCGAGGCAAACCCGAAGAAAATAAAAGCCATACTGGCCATGGAGAAGCCGAAAAACATAAGGGGCGTCCAACAGCTGGCTGGGCGAATCGCGGCCCTCAGTCGATTCATCAGTCGGATGGGTGAAAAGGCACTGCCCTTCTACCAAATCCTCCGCAAAGCTGAAAAGTTCGAGTGGACTGATACGTTGCAAATGTATCTATAATTTTTGATGTTCCATGCTTGGTTTTATCCACTTTCTTGTGTTTTGTTCCAACTTTGGAGTATTTTTCATATGATTTCTTGGACTAACCTATTAGCAAGAGCCATAGTGCCAGCTGCCTGTTTTCTGCTGTTTTTGGTTCCAGGAAAGTCAGAAAATGAATATTCTTGGAATTGGACGAGACAAAAGCCAAAGTGCCTATTTTTCCGGAAGTCATCAGACGCCATAATACGAGACGGGGAGGAGCCAGAGCCCGGCCACACCACCTGGCCGCGCGGCCAGGCTGGGCCCACGCCAGGGTGTGGTGTGGTGGCCCCTGGCACCCCCTCGGCCTCCCCTTCCGACTATAAGATGCCCTCGGGACGTAAACCCTAAGGACCTAATCAAAAATCCACGAAAGAGTCTGTAGCCGCCGTCATCTCCATCCATAGATCGGGAGGGATCTGAAGCTCTTCCCGGCACCCTGCCGGAGAGGGGAATTCACCTTGGAGGCCTTCTTCATCACCGTGCAAGCCTCCGGTGTGATGCGTGAGTAGTTCATCCTTGGACTACGGATCCATGTAGTAGCTAGATGGCTGGTTATCCTCCTTTGTGCTTTCATGTCTAGATCTTGTGAGCTCCGTTCATGATCAAGATCATCTATTTATAATTCTACATGTTTGCGGGGATCCGATGGATATTGAGATGCTATTTCAGATTGATTATTGATTCTATCATGTCTTTGTTATTTGTGATCTTGCATGATTTCCGTTGTTAGTAGCTATCTTGGCCAAGTAGATGCTAGCAACTCCAAGAGTTAGTATTTATGCTCGATAGTGGGTTCATGCCTCTGTTAATCTAGGGAAGTGACAGAAATCTCTAAGGTACTAGATGTGTTGTTGCTACTAGGGAGAAAACAACAATCCTTTGTTCATAGAACAATCGTATTGTTTACTTTACACGCAGTTCATAAAGCAATAATATGTTGCTTGCAACTTAATACTGGAGGGGGTTCGGATGATAACCTGAAGGTGGATTATTAGTCATAGATGCAGTTGGATGGCGGTCTATGTATAATATTGTAATGCCCAATCAAGTCTCAGAGGAGTCAAGATGATTAGTATATGCATGTATTGCTTTCTCGATGTTTGTAAATTGCCCCACTGTAATTTGTTCACCCAGCATGTTATCTATCTTAAGGAGAGCCACCTCTAGTGAACTATGGATCCCGGTCCTTTTCTTTACATACAATCTATAAACTGTTTACTTCTTTGTGTTTACTTTCTATAAACTTTTACTTCTTTCCATTCAATACGTTTAATCCTTTCTTTTCCGCAAAACAAGGTGAGATTGACAACCTCATCGCAAGTTGGGGACAAAGTTCTCTGGTTGTGTTGTGCAGGTCTCCACGTTGCTACTAGCACCGTAGTGCGCCCTGCCAAAGCTCAGCTAGTAACACCTTTGGGGTGTTTCCTTGCTCCTGCTGGTTCGATTAAACCTTAGTTTCATTACTAAGGGAAACTTGCTACTGTGCTCATCATACCTTCCTCTTGGGGTTCCCAACGAGCTCTACATCAACCACACACCAGCACTTTTCTGGGTGCCGTGCATTGAGCCATGATGGACCAACGAAGCGCAGGAAGCATTCGAAGACCTCAAGCGCCTGCTATCCACTTCGCCAGTATTGGTGACCCCACACGAAAGGGAACCGCTGTTGCTGTATATCTCCGCCACCAACCAAGTGGTCAGCACAGTACTTGTGGTCGAACGAGCCGAGGAAAACAAGGTCCACGGGGTACAGCGCCCAGTCTACTACCTCAGCGAGGTCCTCACGCCAACAAAACAGCGGTACCCGCACTACCAGAAGCTGGCGTACGGCGTCTTCATGACCGCCCGGCGACTGCGCCACTACTTCCAGGAACAACCAATCGTGGTAGTCAACGACGCCCCGCTGGGGCATATCCTCAATAACCCCGACGCCACAGGACGAGTCACGCTTTGGGGAATCGAATTGTCTCCACGAGACATTACATACGAAAAGCGTGACGCAGTCAAGTCGCAAGTTCTTCCTGACTTTCTTGTGCACTGGATGGAAAACCAGCTCCCCGAAAAACCAGACATGTCCTACCTCTGGACAATGCACTTCGATGGATCCAAGCGGAAGGACGGAGCAGGTGCAGGTGTCATAATGACATCGCCCCAAGGGGACAAGCTGAAGTACATCTTGCGAATGCAGTTCACCGCCTCCAACAATGAAGCTGAATACGAGGCTCTGCTACATGGGATGAGGATGGCAAAAGCCTGCGGTGCCAAGAGGCTCATTATATACGGCGACTCCAAGCTGGTCGTCAACCAAACAATGCATGAGTGCGACGCACTAAACGACAACATGATCGCCTACCGCGACCTCAACGACACACTCGAAGGGGACTTCGACGGATGCGAGCTGCGACACGTCGGTCATGAAAGCAAGGAAGATGCGGATGCACTCGCCAACATAGGCTCTACCTGCGCCCCCATACCACCTGGGGTATTTCTCGAGCGCATCTGCGAACGCTCCATCAAGCCAAAGTCAGCAGAGAAGAAAACAAGCGCAGCAACGGACTCGGGGGCTACGCCACCCAATGAGCCAATGGCACTCGACGACCTGGAGCTGGATACAGGACTCGAAGGACCAATGAGCGTCATGATGATTGAATCATCCTGGACTCAGCCGTACATCACGTACCTCCTCAGCAAAAGGCTACCGGACGATCCGACTGATGCACGGCACATCGCGCGGTGATCCAAGGCATTTGCTGTTATCAACGGCGAACTATACAAGCGCATCATCACAGGAGTACTCCAGCGATGCATCTCCACGGCCGATGGAAGAGCTGTCCTCCTTGACATCCATGAGGGAACCTGCGGACACCACGCTGGCAGTCGCGCCCTCGTGGCCAAAGCTCTACGAGCTGGATTCTACTGGCCTACGACCATGCGCGATGCCAAGGACATCGTCCAGAAATGCAACGTGTGCCAGCGATTCGCGGACAAGCCGCACGCGCCTGGCGCAGAGCTCCGGCCAATTCCATTGGCCTGGCCCTTCGCGCAATGGGGACTCGACATGGTCGGCAAACTCCCCAAGTCCTCGCGAGAAGGCTACGTCTACCTCCTCGTCGCAGTCGACAAGTTCACCAAGTGGATAGAGGCCATGCCAGTGACCAATCAATCAGGGCACATCGCAGTCAAGTTCTTCGAGTCCATCGTCTTCCGCTTCGGAGTGCCACACAGCATCATCACAGACAATGGAACGAACTTCACATCCAAGGAGTTCCAAGAATTCTGCGAGAATCTGGGGATCAACATCGGCTACGCCTCGGTAGCGCATCCACAGACCAACGGTCAGGTCGAAAAGGCGAATGGGCTCGTCTGCGGCGGCATCAAGAAGCGACTCCTCCGGCCACTCGAACAAGCCGCGGGTTGCTGGCCAGCGAACTACAATCAGTACTCTGGAGCCTACGCACAACTTCAAACAGTGCTACAGGCTACACCCCGTTCTTTATGGTGCACGGGGTTGAAGCAGTGCTACCCGCTGAAGTACGGTACAAAGCACTGCGCGTGGTCGCTTACAGCGAGCAGGAGTCAACCCTGGCACTCGAAGACTCCGTCGACCTCATTGACAAGGCAAGGGAAATCGCCGCGGAAAGATCAACGATCTACCAGCAGAAACTGCGCAACTACCACAGTAGGAGGCTACGCACCAAATCCTTCGTCGAAGGCGACCTGGTCCTGCGAATGAAGCAGCAAGGACATCTCAAGCTCGAGTCCCCCTTGGAGGGACCATACGTGATTACAGAAGTAATCCCAGGTGGCGCCTATCGCCTTCAAGATTTAGAGACTGGAGTCGCATACTCCAACCCCTAGAACATCGCGCAGCTGCGACGCTTCTACCCTTAGTTGTTTTTACTTTTACATTGCAAATAAGGCTAATCAGCCAAGGCTACTTAGCCACACATTGTACTTCGTACTGTCTCACAAATAAATAAAGCTAAGTGCCCCAAAACTCTGTGTTCTCCTGTATTTTTCCGCAACTTATCCACTCGGGGGCTGCGCCACCCTATACACACCTGTTCTACGAACTAAAACGCGATATTCTGAGTAGCTGGCACATCAATCGAGACCCTTGACATACATGAACCCAGTTGCAACGCACCTGACAGGTTGACAAGGGACTGAGATAAGCGCATGGCCAGGCTAATGAAAAGGAGTCGCATAGTGCAACGCACTCACAAAACATACACGCTAACAAGGTCTTTATACATCATCAACAATCAATTATGCACATCATTACATACGAACTTTATAACACTGGTACACTTATGTGCAGGATACAAATTAAACTACTATTGCAACAAGAGAACGTTGGTTTGCTCCTCGGAGAAGTCCACGATCTCCTCCGCTGGGCGATCCACTGCCTGATAGTGCGCCACCATATTCCAAGAAGAACCTGCTGGTGGCGCAGGTGGCCCAGCCGCAATTGCCGCAACGTCTACATCAGGACTATGCAGTCGCACCAGCGATAGAGCGGCCTTGGGACCAGCCACCAACTGTTGCCTTACACACTCGCGAACCGCAGCCAGGTCTTGGAACTTGGCAAGGAGGGCCAGCAGGCTCGATGGAGCAACATCCAGCGGACACATCATCCGATAAATGTTCTTCAAGCATGACTGTGACTTCTTCAGGAAGTGCGGCACTCGTGACGCACGATCCTGCAGGGTCGCCAATGCGATTGCACGATCGTGATCCACCCAGAAGTATCCACTCTCTTGAATCTGCTCTTGGGTCAAGTCATGCATGCGAATGGCAATCCTATCCTTCTCATCCTGCTGATGGCGCGCGCTGACAACTATACAAAGCAAAGACGGAAGTGTGAAGACAGACATCATCGTGAGTGACTACAAGGAAAAGATAAGAGTGAGCAAACTAACACTTAAATTGGTCGCCCAGATGCGTCATCTCCCCCAACAGATACTGTTCTCGGGTGGTGGCCTTCTCTGCCTTTGACTTCCATACATCCACGTTGCTGCGGAGCACGGGCAATTCACGCTCCAACTGCTTCACGCGATCACACAATCGCGAGAGTAGAGACAACTCATCCACCCTCGAGCGCGGCGGTGCCAAAGTATCATCAAGGGGCGGCAAATCCTGAGGTTCCCTCAAAGGATCACTTGATGTGCCCTACCACAAACCAAGTAAGAAGCAATAAGGATACCAAATCGACACCCAGACAAAAGATTCGAGTGCATTCAAGATTAGCAAAAGTATCAGCAGATACACTCACCAAAAGGCATGATTCTTGATAAAAGACATAAACTAATCAACTATTACAAAGCTACCGAGGAGCAACTGGCTTCTTCGACTTAGACGGCTTTGGGGGCCTCATCGAGTCAGTGGCGGTATCAGATGACACTGACTTTCCGCCGGCCCCTGATGCCGCAGCCTTTGCCGCCTTCTTGGCTCGCTGCAATTCCTTGCAGTACTTCGCAACTGTGCTAATCAGTTGCGGCCCATACTTGCCACAGGCAGTCGCGAAGGGAGCAAAGACTACCTGCTGGCCATCCCCGCTAACAGGCATCGCCCTCGAGACCGCTGCAGGATCAACTTCGACTCCGTGGGCCTGCACCATGGCGAGTGACATTGATGCACCAGTTGCACGAAGTGAGTTCTTGAAGCTTGTAGGTACACCCCGGTGAGAGACTCCACCAGCTCATCCATGTTCTCGATCAGCTCAGCCTTGGGCATCAGCTCCTCCCGGAGGCGAGTGAGCATGCCCTTGGCCTTGGAGAGCATATCTTGAACGGCGGCGCTGCGGTCCTCGACTGCTGAAAGCGCACCCGCCAAGGCATCGTCAGGACGGAGGGCTTGAGGGTCGAAGCTTAAATCGCCAGCATCTGTACATAAACCCACACATGGGCATGAAAGTCAGCGCCAGCGACAAAATCGAACACAGAACAATAATGATATTCAAGCAAGGTACCTGAGAGGGCCTTGGCAATCGAGAAAAGCTGTTCTTCGAACAACTTCTCCCTAGCTGGAATGAAGGCACGCAGGTCCTCTTCGCGCTTCTGTGCCTCGTCACGCTCCGTGATTGCCTCATCACTCTTCACAGCCGCAGCGAGTGTCTTTTCCATGGTGGCGGCATCGCGAAGAAGACATTATGTTCAGCTACAAAATAGAACAACAGGGATGGACCATCAGTCGACTACACAACAGCAAGGCAGTAGAAGAAGTAAATGGCACTTACTTTCCACCACGCGATAGCGCGTATCCAGCATGGCATGCTGGCGACCCATTGCAAGCACTTGCTCCGCCAGATGAGCGGCTTCCTTCACAAGGAGCTGTCAAAAAAAGGAAAAACACCAGAAGATCAGGAGATGACATAGATAAAACCAACGGCAATATCAAAAGAAGAAATACTACACTTACATGATCCTCCAATGACTTCGAAGTCGATTGGTGTGCGGTCATCCGGGCAACCATCCGATGCTCCCCATCATGCGGAGAGCTGGAAGAGTTGTGCCTAGAGTGGGCCACCAATGGAGGGGAAGGAGCACGCTCGACCTCTTTCTTGGCCCTTGAGGTTGCGACTCCCGATTCTTTCAAAAATTGGACGCCGCTAGAAGATGACGACGCCTGCTGACCACAAGACGAAACCAACATTAAGAAAGGGGCAAATCCAAAAAAGAATCAAAAAGGAAAACTCGAATACTTACCAATCAAACTTGTCAAAGTCAAAGGTTGGCTCCCCTGACTCTGACGAGGACTCCTTTGGCAGTCGCATCTTCTTGCGAGAAGATGGTGCCACGGCACTCACAGGAATGGCAGGGATTGGCGACTCCGCACCAACGCCTGCACCTTCTGGAGTCGAAGGAGACGACGCATCGGAGTCCTTGCTGCACGAACGCTTGCGAGTATCCGGACTACCCGACTCGGGGGCTTCCTCCTCCACATTAAATGGGACGGTCAACTCCGACTCGTCCTCTTCCAAGGTTTCACGAGGAATAACCCCCTTAGGAAGAGGGGGCATACAGGGTGACACCGCCCAATCCTGTATACATACCAACAATTTAGCTCAAAGTTAAAGAACAACAAAGAAGCAATCAACAAACTAAGCTACTGCGCAGCACAACTATACCTCAGGAGGAGGGTTAGCAGCATCGAACGGAGGAACAACTGGTTCACTAGGGAGCACATCCTTGATGGTGTACCTGGTGACCAGTTGAACCCTTTTATCTACCTCACTCGCGGACATGCCATCGGCAGACACGCGAGTGACATTGTCAGCGCCAGCCCACTGAAACATGGGATGGACTCTGGCCTGCAGGGGCTAGACGCGACGGCGCAGCCACGTGCGAATGAGGGCGTAGCCTCCCTCCTCTTTGCCTATGTGACTCTCGAGGTCGCAGACGCGCTCGTACATCACATCTGTCTCCGCGGACTCGTTGGGCATAACCACATTCTTCTAGGAGCGCCTCCTCTTGCATGGCGTCGAGGGGTCAAAGGGCACGAGTCTGAAGTGGTCTCCATCGGCCTTCTGGTCATGAACATAGAACCAGTTGTCCCTCCACCCTTGGACGGACATCATCAGCTTGATGTCGAAATATGCGGCGGATGGATCAACGTGGATTCCGCAGCCGCCTACATCGTAGACTACGAAGCCAGATGCAGATTGGCGTTTCAATTTGAAGAGGCGCTTGAAGAGGCCGAAATGCGGCTCGATTCCGAGCCAACACTCGCAGAGGGTGATGTATTAAGCTACGTGGAGGATGGAATTGGAAGACAACTGATGGAGCTGGAGCCCGTAAAAACAAAGAAGGCCCCTAAAGAAAGGATGCAGGGGCAAAGAGAGGCCGTGAATGATGAACGCTAGGAACATCACCCGAAAACCGGCAGGAGGAGAGGGGATTACCTCGCCGCCAGGGACGCGCGCATCGGCGACTGCGGCGGATAACACTCCGTCTTGGCGAAGAAGACGAAGATCCGAGGACTTGATCACAGATGGACGCCACGCGCCATTCGTGACGCGGGTGCCCGTGCCCTTCTTCTTCCCGCCGGTGGCGGTGCTGGTGCCCGCGGCGGCGGAGCCGCCCTTCTTCTTCATCGCAGCAGCGGAATCGGCCGCAGCACCTCCTTTCTTCTTCCCCATTACGCGGTGGCGATGCGACCGGAGGAAGTAGCTGGGAAATGTGCGGAGCTGGTCCAGCACCGTGGAGATAAAAGAGCGCAGAGAAAGCAGAGGAGCATCGACAATGGCGATGAAGGCAAAGGATGAATGGAAGTAGATGTGAATTTTACCGTCGCAGCGTCACTACTTAACCCCTGGAAGATGCAATCCAACGGCTCAGAAAAACCCTACCAGACGCGTGGCGTTCATAGTGCTCGACACGTGGAGGAGCTGAAACGCGAACCGTCCCCCCACTACTCCCATTGTGTGCGGAAATCGAGGAGGCGCAGTTAAAATAAAGATTACGCACGCCCGGTCAAATCAGAGTTAGGGAGTAGGACCCACCGCTCGTCACGTCCCGTCAAACTCGCTCATGCGGGCAACTGAGGTCATGAAATCGTCAGCACTGACGTCATCAAAAACTACGCAACAGAAGACTTCGACTACTTTAGTCCTCGCTCGAGTCTTCAAATCCACCAAGCACTCGGGGGTTACTCCCATAGGGAGCACTAGTCTCGCACCCTATGATTTTTTTTCTTTTTTTACAGGAACATGAACAATCAAAGCAAAACCCAATCACTCGAAACATGGTTCGACTATGGACATGGGTTACTCCCATAGGGAGCGCCGGAAGAAAATTCGACTGAAACAAGCAAACAAAAGACGACAGCAGTCGCAAAAGTTCTTTAGTCCCTGCCTGAGTCTTCGACTCAACTAGGCACTCGGAGGCTACTCCCATAGGGAGTGCTAGTTGCGCACCCTATGATTATTTGTACAAAGTATTGTGTGTTGATAGCATCCACACTCGAAGTTTATGGCGACACCGCTTCATAATTTTTCCCTACAAAGAGACTGCGTCCCCTTGGTCACCCGAATCGTCTCTGCGATGATAAAATTCGGATGCCGCACTTACAGCATGAAGATAAGACCTGAATAAGGCCTGGCAACACATTAGCTGCGCACTATCAGAAATATATCCGTGCCTACAGGTACGATGAACCTGCCTTGACGGACGCGTCGAGTGCTCACACCCATATACTGGAATTCGACTCCTGTAAGGCCTCCGCGGCCTGAGTCGAATTACACCAGCACTTTTCCGGATTCGAGTCCGGGGACTCGAGTTCGAGTAGATGGCGTTGTTTTACCCTAAGGTAGTTAAATGATACTCGTACATCGGTTAAATTAGGCACGCACATCAACAATCCCTATGACATAAACAAAGTAGTCGAAAAACATACTCAGTCATGCACTCGAAAGGCTTCATAAAGTCTCCAGTCGAATCTGCGATTCCACTGGACACTCGGGGGCTACCGACATGGGTATACACTATAGGTACTCGAGCTTGGTATATATGGCCTGAATATGTAGAGGCCCACGGTGTCACCAAGGCCCAAATGAAGAACTCGAGTAACCTACGGACTCTCGATTGCTTGAAGAACAACAAGAAGCTCAAGATAGATAGTTCAAAGCGGAAAACCCTAACATGTAACCGACTCGACCAGCTACTCGAGACCTAGCCTATCTATATAAAGGCTAGGAGGGGGCGGCAAGGAGGACACACGCAACCCTAGTTTTCCACAACCCTTGCCAGATTGCATCTGCGCACCATTGTAATCCTCGATTCCTTTGATAATTCCACGAGCAAACAAGCAGGAGTAGGGACCTCTACGAGGCCTGAACCTAGGTAAATCTTTGAGTCCCCTGTGTGCTTGTTTGCTAGCCGATAGATGTCTCCAGCGCTCCCTCCTTTTCCAAAACCCAAGTCCATAACAATGGGCATTGATGAGTTAAACCATCGTTAGCTGGTTCTCCTCCTTTGTGCTTTCATGTTTAGATCTTGTGAGCTCCGTTCCTGATCAAGATCATCGATTTGTAATTCTGCATGTTGTGTTTGCGGGGATCCGATGGATATTGAGATGCTATTTCAGATTGATTATTGATTCTATCATGCCTTTGTTATTTGTGATCTTGCATGCTTTCCGTTGTTAGTAGCTATCTTGGCCAAGTAGATGCTAGCAACTCCAAGAGTTAGTATTTATGCTCGATAGTGGGTTCATGCCTCTGCTAATCTGGGGAAGTGACAGAAATCTCTAAGGTACTAGATGTGTTGTTGCTACTAGAGAGAAAACAATAATCCTTTGTTCATAGAACAATCGTATTGTTTACTTTAGACGCAATTCGTAAAGCAATAATTTGTTGCTTGCAACTTAATACTCGAGGGGGTTCGGATGATAACCTCAAGGTGGATTATTAGTCATAGATGCAGTTGGATGGCGGTCTATGTATAATGTTGTAATGCCCAATAAAGTCTCAAAGGAGTCAAGATGATTAGTATATGCATGTATTGCTTTCTCGATGTTTGTCAATTGCCCCGCTGTAATTTGTTCACCCAGCATGTTATCTATCTTAAGGAGAGCCACCTCTAGTGAACTATGGATCCTGGTCCTTTTCTTTTACATACAATCTACAAACTGTTTATTGCTTTGTGTTTACTTTCTGCAAACTTTTACTTCCTTCCATTCGATACGTTTAATCCTTTGTTTTTAGCAAAACATGTGAGATTGACAACCTCATCACAAGTTGGAAGCTCTTTATGAGACTTGAATCCCTACTTCCTTCTATGAAGGCCTTTCTTTCACTTATATATTGAGTCTCCACCTTCTATCTTTATGCACCTACTTTGAGAGCATAGTGGCCATTCTTAGTTCTATGTGCATTGTCCCAAGACTTGTTGATTGATGCATAGCTTTGATATTGCTTGTTTTAAACTATTTGTATCTAGTCACTCTTATGAACTTTGAAGGTGTCCTATGCATTTATGTTTGCTACTCTATGAGGGACAAGCTCAATACCATTATGTTATGTTTTCTTTATGTGAAACAAACAAACGTCTTGCAAAGCATTGTTATTCATGAATCTTTTGTTTGTGCCTTTTCATGTTGCAACATAGTTGCTTTGCCTTATTGTTAGAACTTTGTCTTTCATGTTATGGTTGAAGTACTATGATCCCAGCTATCAATGTTTTACAAATACTTTGATCAAGTTTATGATGTTGCATGTCACCTCAAAAATTATTGTTTCTTTTTATCGCTTACCTACTCGAGGACGAGCAGGAGTTAAGCTTGGGGATGTTGATACGTTGCTAACGTATCCATTATTTTTTATGTTCCATTCTTGGTTTTATCTACTCTCTTATGTTTTGTCCACACTTTGGAGTACTTTTCATATGATTTCTTGGACTAACCTATTAACAAGAGCCAAAGTGCCAGCTGCCTGCTTTCTGCTATTTTTGGTTCTAGGAAAGTCAGAAAATGAATATTCTCGGAATTGGACGGGACAAAAGCCAAAGTCATTATTTTACCGAGGGACACATGGAGGCAGAATACGAGACGAAGAGGGGCTGGGGCCCAACCACACCACCTGGCCGCGCGGCTAGGCCTAGCCCGCGCCAGGGGGTGGTCTGGCCGCCCCAGGCACCCCCTCGGCCTCTCCTTCCACCTATATATTGCCTCTGATACGGAAACCCTAAGTACCCGATCAAAAATCCACGAAAGAGTCTATAGCCGTCGTCATCTCCATCCCTAGATCGGGAGGAATCTGAAGCTCTTCCCGGCACCCTACCGGAGAGGGGAATTCACCCTGGAGGCCTTCTTCATCATCATGCAAGCCTCTGGTGTGATGCGTGAGTAGTCCATCTCTGGACTACGGGTCCATGTATTAGCTAGATGGCTGGTTCTTCTCCTTTGTGCTTTCATGTTTAGATCTTCTGAGCTCCGTTCATGATCAAAATCATCTATTTGTAATTCTGCATGTTGTGTTTGCGGGGATCCGATGGATATTGAGATGCTATTTAAAATTTATTATTGATTCTACCATGTCTTTTTTATTTGTGATATTGCATGCTTTCCGTTGTTAGTAGCTATCTTGGCCAAGTAGATGCTAGCAACTCCAAGAGTTAGTATTTATGCTCAATAGTGGGTTCATGCCTCTGGTAATCTGGGGAAGTGATAGAAATCTCTAAGGTACTAGATGTGCTGTTGCTACTAGGGAGAAAACAACAATCATTTGTTCATAGAACAATCATATTGTTTACATTACACGCAATTCGTAATGCAATTATGCGTTGCTTGCAACTTAATACTAGAGGGGGTTCGGATGATAACCTGAAGGTGGATTATTAGTCATAGATGCAGTTGGATGGCAGTCTATGTATAATGTTGTAATGCCCAATCGAATCTCAAAGGAGTCAAGATGATTAGTATATGCGTGTATGCTTTCTCGATGTTTGTCAATTGCGCCGCTGTAATTTGTTCACCCAGCATGTTATCTATCTTAAGGAGAGCCACCTCTAGTGAACTATGGACCCCGGTCCTTTCTTTTACTTTCAATCTACAAACTGTTTACTGCTTTGCGTTTACTTTCTGCAAACTATTACTTTCTTCCACTCGATACGTTTAATTCTTTGTTTTCAGCAAGACCGGTGAGATTGACAACCTCATCGCAAGTTGGGGACAGAGTTCTGTGGTTGTGTTGTGCAGGTCTCCACGTTGCTACTAGCACCAGTAGTGCGCCCTGCCAAGGCTCAGCTAGAAAGACCTTTGGGGTGTTTCCTTTCTCCTACTGGTTTGATTAAACCTTGATTTCATACTAAGGGAAAACTTGCTGTTGTGCTCATCATACCTTCCTCTTGGGGTTCCCCAACGAGCTCGATATATTTTGGGCCATCAACCTGCGTCTTCAACAGCAGAGCCTCCAAATTGATTCTGTTGAACCAAACTTAAGTAGTGGGGCTTAATTTCATAGTCATCAGCAGCAATTGCTGGCTGAGTAATAGGAGTACGCAAATAATCATTATTGGGAGTAGCAAACTCCCCAAGCTTCTTTTCAGCCATACTTCTTATGTTTTTGGGTTTTCTTAAACAAAGAATTATAATAGTAAAAGCAATAATTTAGAGGTTAACTAATTTTTTTGGTTTATCAAATAAAGACTGAAAGCAAACTAACAAAATTAAAAACAAGAATTAAAACTAGCAAGGTTCCTAATAACCCACCAGGGTAGCTATTGCTTCCCTGGCAATGGTGCCAGAAAAAGGGTTGATACCTTTGATCCGGATTACGGATGTAGTATAGCTTCTTTTTCCCTAGTAGACCTAGGTTTATCGAATACTTGGGAAGCGAATGCATAGTGAAGTTACTTTAACGGACCTTCGGGAGTTTTAGAATTCCTTTTGTGTTTTTACCGGACCACTAGCTTGCGTCTTTTCGTTATTGTTGATGATGGAGAGAGAGGGCCTAGGGCGTTCAGTTTCACTTGTAGCTATGCAAAACATCTGAGGGAAATAAAAGATAGAAATAAAGTATGCGTGTACTTGTTAGAGCAAGATAAATTATATGTGGGCAGTGCATCCATAATTGCTATTGCCTCCGCAACCGCTTATAGCAATAACCTACTAGTCTCATCCATGGAAGAAAGAGAACTAATGATATGCATAGTGATGTCACCGTTAATCCCACGCAAATCCCTCACATACAGCCGTACTACCCCTTCTATCACTAGGGTTCCCAACCTGTAGATCAGTCATCACTCATACTCCCTATACCTAGCTCAACCCTCGGGGTCTTGGGTACCCGACAAGTCCTTGGATTGAGGCAAGAGAGGATACAATAATCATCATGTCATACAAACTAATACACGATCCTATCTATGATAAATAACATGCACAATTGCTACATGGCTAGGCCGAAGCCCTTAGCCCAAGGAGAATTACTCACACATAGAGATGAGATCAACAATCAGAAACATTGTAATGAAAATCATAAGATTGTTAGCAATAGTCTTACAATGTCTCCAATCGGAGAAGATATCTACTATTACAAGTGGTGGAATATGGCTATGGAGATGGAGAAGGGTTTGGAGATCTGGAGGTGGCTGGTGATCTGTGGCAAAGACTTTTTGGCGAGGTCTGGCTTCTTTGGGGCTTGTTTTCTCGTCGCCCGCGGCTTCTTTATATAGGGGTCCCTTTACGAAAGTTGTTCTGTTTGA